>JAQHUG010000045.1:6591002-6607361 GCA_028555095.1 Dicrostonyx torquatus
GCAGGAATGCCAGGGAAGCTTCCTGCTTCCCAAATCTCCTGTTCTCACCTCTACTTCCTGTCTGGTTTTCCCACCTATACTTCCTGCCTGGCCAATCAGCATTTATTTAAAACATGATTGACAGGATACAGAATTGTCCCGCACCAGCCCATCATTCAGCAAGCTTTTACCACCCATCCACTGTGTGTAAGGTGTGAGAATAAGCCACTCTTTGCCCCTTAAGGGACCCACATCTAGCAAATAGACTTTTAAGCAAGTTGTAATTTTGTACATAACATTTAATACTGGCACACGGTGAGATGGGTCATGTTACTGGCACAAATTAATGGTCAGGGAAATTTTAGAGGTGAGATGCAGTGAGGTTTTTGTAGGGGAAGTCAGAAGTTTTCACTGGGCCAGACTGGGAGGTGAGTTGGATAGGGGCTGCTGGCTAGCATACAGAAACATGGCCTAGAAACACCTATAGTGCTGTAGTAAAGGAATGCAAGCGATTGCTGCTGAGAATGGTGACTCTGTGGGAGTTGTCAGAAGAGGGGTCTAGGTCTCAAGGACCATGAATGCAGTGGTGGGGACACTGAAGGATTTCTGCCCAGAGAAAGAACTCACTAGAAAGTAAAAAGTAACAGATGCTCTAGGTGTTGAGGTATGTGCACTTGCCCCCTGGGTTGTAGTCCTCATTCTAAACTCTCCATTGGTGATAGATTCTTGGATCATATCAGCCTAAATTATGCGTGAAACCTAGAGGAGTGGAGTCAGAGGTTATTATCTCCCGCTTTTGTTCCCCATGGCCTGAGCCTGATACTGTTCCCAGTACCATTAATGATGCGCCACTATTTTGCCCCTTGTCTAGCGTTAAGGAGGAGGAGTGTGGAGATTATGCCCCCCTCCTAGCATTCTCTATAGGTAACCAATTCTAACGAGTCAGGGCCATGGGAGGGCGCAAACAGGGTGGCTTCTATTGCCTCACACTTACACATGCTTTTCCTCTGCTTCTTTAGCAGGGAGGGAGTGCATGAAATCAGCCTGTCACCCACAGGTGTGTCGAGGTAGGTGACTCCTCATTGGTGCCTGACTGCAGCTGTCACTGAGTTATAGGCTCTTGAAATTGTCCTCGCCTTATTAAGGAACAAGACTTGGGTAATACCTCCTTTTTACAAACTCTTTCTAGCATCAGAACATTTTCACAGCTTCTGACTGTTTAGAGCGACTGTTGTGACCACAGTCTCACGAGGAAGCCAAGTCCAGAGAGACAGTCCTTTTCCTGCACCCCCGCCACTCATGTAGCTTAGTACCAGAGCTGGCTCCAGTCTTTCGTGAGTGCTTCATTATTTATTGCTGCACTTCATGAACTACAAATATATTCATTATATAGTGTTATATTGCCACATTAAGGTGAACTGAAGGTAAAGTTAAATATATATTAAATATATATATAAGGTAAAGTTTTATATATATACATGTTACATGTAATCACTATTTAAAAATATTTTAATACACAGTATATTAACTATCACCATAAACCAATAAGATAAACAAATACATCAGAAATGACAAATGAAAGTTGCTTAACAAGATCCTCTTCTGGATATGGAGCACCCAGTAAAACTGGCTGGTGTGGCTACTGTTTTAACTCCTTTTGGAAGCTCCCAATCTTTGTTCTTTATTGCTGTGATAAATACAATTACCGAAAGCAATGTGGGAAGGAAAGGGATTGCTTCACCTTTCAACTCTCAGGTCACAGTCCATCACTGAGGGAAGTCGGGCAGGAACAGAAGCAAAGGCCATGGAGAAATGCTGCTTACTGACTTGCTCTTCCTGGGTTAATCTTGTCTTAACCACCCCAGGACCATCTGACCAGGGATGGTATTGCCCACAGTAAGCTGGGCCTTTCCACCTCTGTCGTCAGTCAAGACAAAACCCCTACAAGACTTACCTGGCCAGTCTGATGGAGGCAAGTCCTCAGTTGAGATCCCTTCTTCCCGAATGGCCCTTGATTGTGTCAGGTTGACAAGAAACAAAAACAGTAACAACAAAACAAACCAACCATCCATCTGAGACACTCCCATTTGAAGCAAGACTTTCCCAGCCAGTATGTGAGATCAGCTGTGTTGTCTTGGTCAGCCAGGTCTTGTGTTAACTAGGTAGCTTTAGATGACCTCAGGGTCTTCTAACTCACATGCACCTTCTGAGGGTTTGCTGCTATCAAGACTGCAGGAGAGTGCACTTCTAGACTTTTCTTAGGGAAGAGATACAAAATGACTTTTTCAGCTGAATCTGTAACAATATGAGAATGTATTTAGTAAAAGGAAACCTCATTTGGGTGTGTTTGTTTTGATAGCCATGGTAGTCTCTGTCTTCTAATAGATATAGCTTTAAAAAATATCTTTTGACCTCTACGTTTTACTAGTTACTCTTCATAGTGACCTTATGAAATGGATGTCATCTTTTAGGTTACACTTTTGGAAACTGAGGGACATTAAGTGCCTGCCCAAGGTTTCGAAACAGAGCCATGCTAGTAATCTCTGTCTCCTCTCTCCTGGGCAGTATCTTGAACACTGTTTGGAGCAGAATTCTAGAAAGTCTCATGTGTCCCTCTTATGGCCTTGTGTCTTCACTGGTGCCATAAATGGAGTGTGTTATTTTACGTGAAGGTCATGTGGAAGGAAAATAGCTCCATCTTCCCTTTAAAGTGAAGGTCTAGTCAACTCTGCCAGTCTTCAGTCTGCCTTCTGTGTAGTTCAGCTAATGACGGCTCTTTCTGCATTAAGGGTGTGTTTATATCCTGGCTTTGTGGACTTGAAGGAAGCTGACTGGATATTGGAGCGCCTTTGTAAGGATGTCCCCTGGAAACAGAGGATGGGCATCAAAGAGGGTGAGCAGGCCTCTGAGCCACAGTTGTTACTGCACTGTCCCGTCCAAATGTTTTTCAGTTCCCTGCATCTGCTTAACATAACTGGTCTCAAACAGGATAAAACCCAAGACTCCCTAAGGGACAGACAGGAATTAGTGTGCCAGGCAGAAGCCATGCCCAGCAGAGACCCAGAGATCAGGGAGAGTGGACAAGAGAGAGGCAAGAGCTCAGAGAGCCAAGAAAGCCTGGCTAACTGGCCTGTGGCTGACATGCTCTCCCTTTCACTTTAACTGCTTTTCTATTCTGCTGGTACTTGTTCCTTCTTTATAGACATTTCCAGAACTTTCTTTTTGCTAATCCATTTGGCACACATTTTACTGAAGTCCTACTTACTGACTTTGTGTTTTTTTTTTCCTTTCACTGGAGTCAGCTAGTTTCCTTCAGTTTTAATGCCCCCTCTCCTGAGCTTGTGAAGATGCAGCACAATTGATTACCTTACTGTGATCTGCTCTTTACTGTTGCTCTCCCTGCTCCTACCTTGCCTGTGGTACCTCACATGGCCACTAGGAGGCGTCTGTGCTCTGACATAAGCTCCTTCCCTAGGACTTGGAGCGAATTTGAATTGCTTGTGAAGAAAGAGACAAAGTGCATGTAAACTGGCTTGATTTTTTTTTTTTAACATGGGTGTCAGAATAGAAGCCTTTTTAGGGAACCCTTCCCTACTCTAGGAGTTCTCACAGTGTGGCTTTGGGTGCTTGCTTTAACATTCCAAGTAATTGTTAATTCTGAGCAAATTACAGTTCAGAGGCTCTGTAATTCTAGGTTTTCTTATCTTTAAATTTTATCTAATAGTACATAAATTATAAGATTCATGTTAATTAAATAAATTAAAATTATGCATGTTATTTGCTTAACAGAATGCCTACTGGTGTGTGTGTATGTGTCCTTTAATGAACATTGGCTCCCCGACTCCTTTTTTCAGCAATTCTGGGTTCAAATGCAGGGCTTTATGCAGTCTTAGAGGTTTAGAAAGTTCTACTACTGAGAGCTGCATGTCCCCAGTCCTGTGTTAGTCTTGTTGTTGAGACTGATATCTACTGGGAGAGATGGTAGTGCCCTGACCTCTCTAAAGCAGTTTAGATAGCAGCCATGTGTGACCGTAGCAGGTGTGTGTTACAGTTGCTTCCACTGTTTTAGATCAGAAGGGCATGCACAGTGTTGCCATGGTATATAGATGACTAGGTTCTCTTGGTTTTCAGATGGATTATTGTTACTACAAATCCACTTCACACGGCCCAGGCTCCATTTTCTGCTTTTTGAGATTTTTTTTTCTGTGACTGAAACAAACAGATCATACACATTCCCTCCCCAGAGCCTTTGCCCAGGCTGTCCCTGCCAGCATGCCTTTCCTGTGTAGCCCTTCCAGTGTCCACTAGCCACCTCCCATATCCTGAGGAAGGGATTGGGTCAGCCTTCCTCTTCCTGTTCCTCACGCTTCTCCTCCAGTGCAGACACAGATTGCCTGGCAGCAGGCACACCTTACCGCAGCATCTGTCTCAAGAGCCCTGTATTTTCTTTCTTAGATATAACTTATCCGCAACCAAGACTTACAGCATGGTATGGAGAGCTTCCTTACACTTACTCAAGAATCACTATGGAACCAAATCCTCACGTATGTTGAAATGATGTCACTGGTGTGGTTTTCTGGTCTAAGTGTTGAGTACTAGAGTCATTGCTCAGAGAGGCATATGACAGTTCCTGCTTCAGAAAGTCCTCTGGGCTCAGAAACTGCCTGCTTCTCGTCCTCTGTGTGCTCAGGATTTGTGAATGAGCTCAGAGGATGGGAGGAAACTGGAACTGTGAATTGGGACTGGAGTGTAGGGTTCCAGGGGAATGACTGCCTCTCCCAACCCTCCTGTGAACACTGCTGTGTTTTGCTGTGCAGCACATCCCTACAGCAGGCCAGTGAGGCTAGGGCACCTTTCCATTTCTCAGCTCTGTTGTTACTTGTGGAAAAATCTGGGGTTTGTTAAATTTATATTTGTTCTGTGGGTACAGTTTCCAGACTTCCAACTTACTGCCACTTGGCCTTGTTTCTACTGCTTCTTTTGTTTTTGAAAATTTCCATGATAGCTGGGCAGTCCTGGTAGTAACATGCCTACAGCCGTACAACTCAGGAAGCTAAGGCAGGGTGATCATAAGTTCAAGGTCAGCCTTAACACACTAAAACCCTATCTCATTAAAAAAAAAAAAATCCACGTCAGTAGACAAAGATATTTTGGTCTATAAATAAGCTTGTCAAAGGCTAGAATTGAGGCCCAAGAAGGAGCTCTTGCCTTCAACAAAAATGTTCTGCTTTACTGAGAGAGACTTTGAAGACGTGGAGTTTTGCTTATCCTTTGGACACAGAGAAGTGTGACGTTTTAGAGCCCTAGCAACATGTAAGCACAAAGGCCCTGTGTGCTGACGTCCCCAGTAAGACATGAGCACAGTGTGGCTGCACAGGGGAGGTGGCTGCTGCTGTGGGGGCTCTTTTCTAGAGCCGGCTGCAGTCTGTGACTGCAGAAGGTATGAAACTCCTTCCTCTGAGTGGACTTGGAGACCTGGGCCAACAGAAGTTGCTCCCAAATCGTCACAGCCGATTACCTGCTTGTCCATGACCACAGTGGCAAAGCTGGGGGCTAAACAGGCTGTGGGGAGGTCCTTCTTCATTTGTCCAGCTTGTCTTTCAGTCAGCTTTCTTTTTGGTCATCATTGCTGTGCGTCTGTTGGGGGTAGTTCCTGGGCTTAATAATCACCATTTTTAGAGTACACAGAAGCCACACGGTCCTTTCCTTAATATTGTCTTTCACTTTAGAGTCATTTTTTAAAACAATTTTTCAAAAGAATTTTTTTCACTAACAATCTTTTTTGACCCTTATTGAAATTGTAGTCTCAGCACTTAGGAAGATGTAAGAGGGCTTCTGGGTTTGAAATAAACCCTTCCCTGGAGAAACAAAAGCGGCTTGGGTGTGGCTTGGTTGAACAGCACTTACCTAGTATACACAAGACCCTGGGTTTTGTTCCTAGCACCACAAAACATAAACCAACCAAACCAGACAAAAGCCCCTTAAATGAATAAAAATGAAAAATTATCTATAAGTTTCTTTTAACTATATAGCTATATATATATCTATAAGTTTCTTTTAACTATATATCATCAACAAGTCTTAAATATTCTATATGGATTTAATACTTATATAATATTTCATAGTCTTTGAATACATTAATTTATTCAAGCAAGCCTCTTGTTGGACATTAAGATTGCCAGAACAGAGCTAGGAAGACTGCTCAGCCAGTAAGTGCTTGCTGCACAGGCATGAGGACTGGAGTTGAGACCCACTTTCCAGTCTCAGGTGAAAGAGCAATCCCTGTTTGGAATCCCAGTGCTGAGTTCTCTAGCCAGTTAGTCTAGCCTACTTGGTGAATTCCAGGCAAGTGAAAGATCCTGCATCAGACAAAATAAGAAAGAGCTGGACTGTACCTGCGGGATGCTACTAGAAGTTATCTTCTGGTCTCTAAGTATATACATGTGCAAACACATGCACACAAAAGAGTCTCAAATTATAATTCCTATCATGAAATTTTGTATGTTTATTGCTAATGTATTTAGTATATATACATTTATTTTGAGACAAGGCCTCATTAGATAGGCTGACTTCAAATTTCTTTAGCTAAAGATGGTTTCAAACTCAAAATCCTGCTATTCTAGCCTCCATCGAGGTGTTAGAGGCGTGACCACAATGCCCAGCTTTAGATATAGGTCTTGAAACTTGTTTATCTTTGTACAAACAGAATGATATTGGGCCCAGTGTATAAAATAGATTAAAACTTAATCAGCTGCAAATCCCACCAACATGACCTTTCTGGAGATCCAGACCCACCGTTGTAGCACTGAGCCGCTCTAGAAACTGTCTGCTGCATTCTCCACTTTCCTTCAGAAGTCTCTTGAGGATAGAATGCCTTTACTGAGCAGCAAGATGACGCTGAATTTTAATTTAGACATTCAGTTCTAAAGGATCTCTATTTAGAGAGTTGGTTAAAGAGTCTAAATTAGTCCTTCATTACCCATCCCATGTCTCCCTTTCTCTATACTTCACTACCAAAAATAGCCAAGAAAAAACATATACCAGTTAGAAACATAATGCAAACTTGATGTTGTCACAGTGTTGAGTCCCAAGCGAATCAGGCAAGTGCTAATGAGATTCTCAGTCACATTCTAGAGCCATCTTCTTTCCATTCTTGTTTTCTTGTTGGGTGTGTAATTCAAGCATCTGCTTTTTCTCTTTCTCTGTGAAGGTAGATTATAGCTGGGAGGTGGGCAGGAAGCACAGCTTGCCTGTGCAGTAGCTGGGATTTTACTTTAGAATTTGTTCTCTTGAACAAGGGCCAACTTAATAACCTTGTTTTGCTCTGTTGACTCAGTTCTGTTTGTTGTTACTGTTCTGTTTCTTTTCTAAGTCCTCTGCTTAGTAAATGTGACGGTGATAAGCACAAAGAGGCCCAGCTTTCATGCTGGCCTCACACTGCTGTGCTGCGCCTGTGCTTCGTGACAGGAATGGGACAGACTCAGGACTGCGCCGTTTGAGCGCCCATCCTGTCACTGCAGGCTCTTCCGGGAGCTTCCTGAAGCACATTCCATGGGTCTAGGAAGCTTTCGTAGGTACGACACTATGTTTTCACAGCAGTGCCAAAAGTGTGTGTTTGTAACTCTGTAGCATTTGCTCTGGTGCTATAGAAATGCAAGTGGATGAATGGGGAGCACATTCCTACTAGGGTTTTCAAATGCTGAGTTTAGCACCCCCTGAGATGGCTCAGTGGACAAAAGGCACTGAGCCCCCCAAGCTTGAAGACCTGAGTTCAGTCTAATGAACCCACGTGGAGGAAGTGGAGAACTGGTTCCTCCAAAATTGTCCTCTGACCTTCACATGTGTGTTGTGCACACGCGGGCACATGTTCATACACAATAAAAGAATGTAATTTCAAAAGTTAAAGATAAGGCACTATAGAGATAGCTCATAGGTTAAGAGCATTTGTTGCTCGTGATAGAGGACTTAGATTTAGTTCCCTATGCTCATGGCTGCTCACAATCGTCTGTAACTGTAGTTCCAAGAGATCTGATGCCCTCTTCTGACCTCTGAGTACCAGGCACACAGATAGTATAAATACATCCATGTCAGCAGAAACACTAACACTCATAAAATAAAACACATACACATAAAGTGAAAATAAATCTAATTTTTTTCCAATTAAAAAATGCTAATCCAGGCATAAGTGGTTAGTGCTTTTATTTAGAGATCTGCCTGCCTCTTCTACAAAGACAATTTCAAGATAGCCAGGGCTATATACAGAGACCCTGTCTTAAAAAAAACAGACCAAAAAAAAAACAAAAACAAAAACTAATTTCAAGTACATTTTAATAGTTCATTTGATGAAACTGAAAGAATACATAAGATGTATCTCCTAGAAACTGAGTGTGATTGAGTTGTAAGCTGTACTCCCCATAGATTGCTTTTATATAAAACAGCTGGCAAACAGACCTTTGTCAGATCTGAGAATCTCACTGATACTTCCTCACCAGCAAATGAAATTAGTTTCATTTTAGTGAAAACAGTGGACAGGGTTTGTTGTCAATGATAAAAATTGAATTTCCAAGCACAAACCAGACTCTGGGGAAACTAAGCGTCCATTGCTGTGAGCCTGGCTTTTTCCCATGACCTAAACTTGTTTGATGAACTCAGTGACAGTATTTACAGTGTCATGACTGGGTAGTGAAATGTCGGATCTTTAGAAGGTCTGTGTGATTCGGTGACTGCTGTTTCCCAGGTGACAAAGGGTAGATCTTACAAAAACCATGCAAGGGTAAAAATCCATTCAGATTTTGCTGTAAACCACTGGATTTAAACGTAAAGAACAAGAAAAGTTTGAGATAGCGTCAGATCCCAAGTGGGGCTAACTCAAGAGATCCGCCAAGGCTGAGCTTTGGATGCAGTCACAAAGCAAAGCTGCTCTCTGACAGGGCTGTGCACTAACTTTAGCAGAGTAAATGCAGAAGCAGGGGAGCTGGCTGCCTCCCGTGTAGACAGACACTATGTTTGCAAAGCAGAGCCGTTCTCATCACAGTTTTATATTGAAATTACATTTCCATACACAGTTATACAGATTTGCTGTTGCATTTTGAATGACTTGCCAATAGTATATTTCTTTATCTGAACACAGGGTCTTGCTGTATGGCCCAGGCTAGTTTGGAACTCTGTTCTCCTGCCTCAGCCTCCCTGGCTTTATAGCATGTACCACCACTGTCAGTTCAGCTTTAATTTAAATATAGTCAATATCAATAACTATAACCTAAAAGAATGAAGGTTCAGACTGGGCGTGGTGGTGCACACCTTTAATCTCAGCACTTGAGAGGAAGAGGAAGGCAGATCTCTGTGAGTTCAAGATGAGCCTGATCTACATAGCAAGTTCCAGGCCAACCAGAGCTACGTAGTGAGATCCTGGCTCCCGCAACAACAGTAAGTGAGGACATCAATTATTTTGGTAGTGTAAAGGCTGAGAGTCACTGTCCTAAAGTGTGTGCTGGGCTCTAGAGATTTAGTAAGACACAGAACTCTCGTGGAGCCAGTGCACAGCCTGTGACTGATGTTCATAACTTCCTGTGTACGTGGCCACACTGCAAACCACATTACTGAACTGGGTATGGACAGCAAGCTGTGCTGTGCAGGGTGGTTAAGACTGTAACTTGACTGTTCTAAGAGTATGCGCTGGGTCCCATACCTATCTTTTCTAGAGAAAAGAGAAGGACCACATGTGTTTGTTGGCATACCACAGACCAGGATGGCCTCAAGCTTGCCTCAGCCTCCCAAGTGCTAAGATTACTGGCTCACACCACCATGCCAAAGATTTGGGTTCTGTTTTTTAGGAAGTTAGGTACTCTAAATATTATTTTTCAAGAAAGCAAATCTGTTGTTGAGACTAAAACAGGAATAGGATGAATGGAAGACACCCAGTTGAGAGTGCTCCTGTTCTTCACTCGAGCCTGAGTGTGGACTCACTGGTTGTGTCAGCTTCACTGCTCCACTTAGCAAGCACTGCCTTTACAGAGCCACCCTGAGCATGCTGGCACTGGCTGCTTTGTGAGGATGCGAGAGAAACGAGAGAGGGTGGACAGGCTCCAGCCTTCGTGTTTAGTGCTTTTCTACTCCAGTGGAGGAGGTTGACTTCTTCAGCATAGAGATGGAGGGAGGAGACTCCTCTACTCTTCTTGCCTTCTGTTTATTACATTGCCCTGCTCAGAGCTTGGCTGATTTTGCCTTTTTTTCTGTTTTCCCATGCCTGCCTGCTGTGCCTTGTGTGCCTGTCCCTGCACTTGCTCGGCTTGCTGCCAGTGGCCTCCTGTGCTGTGCACCCTGAAGAGCCGCATTGAGGAGAACACTGGCCACACCTTCAACTCCTTGCTGTGCAATCTTTACCGGGACGAGAAGGACAGTGTGGACTGGCACAGTGATGATGAACCCTCGCTGGGGAGCTGCCCGGTCATTGCGTCACTTAGCTTTGGTGCCACTCGAACTTTTGAGATGAGGAAGAAACCCCCACCTGTAAGTATTTTCTGCCTTAAACACACGTTTTCCTCCCTTACCTCCTAATCAGTGAAGAACCCGGATCTCCTAAAAACCACCCTTTCCAGGATTAGGGATAGGAGTACATAATGTTGGTGAAACATGTTCATTTGATTGCTTCCTCCAAATGTGTGGCTTCCAAAGTACCCACTCATGCATTTGCTTATCCAGCAGGAATTGTCCCCGTCACCAGGTCCTGTGGGCCCAGTGCCACTGCTGGAAAGGAGTGACACAGTCCCGGTCCTATGCAAAGCATCTGAGGGATTGCACCTGTGTGCATGCTGTGCCTGAAGAGTCACAGAAGGGTGACTCAGAGATAGGGAGACTCCAGAAACTCAAGAAAGATGCCCTGAATTGACTGTCATTTCCTGTGCGCCTGTGTGGCATACCTCTGTTCTGGGAGGGAGCATCATGCAAATCCTCATTGTCTTCTAGTCTTCTTCTGAAAGGTGTGTGAGCCTGTGACTTCTTGAGCAAGAGGAAGCTAAACCCAGATTCTCAGGCAGTAGTATGCCTAAGTTGAGGCTGGGAAGCAGTGACTAAACTAACTTTAGTTTCAGATTTCGCCCTAGCTCTCATGTAAATTATATGACATTAGAAAGATTCCGAACTACCGATCCCCAAGTCCTGCCCTAATGTTTTGAGTCAAAAGGGAACCTTAGAACAAAGAAAACTAGAAGAAACTCCAAGAGAGGAGACTCACTAAGTCACTCTGATTTCAGAGTTCCGGTTATTTAGCTCGCATCATTAAATCAGGCCCCATCCGTGTGGAAGGCCAGCCGGCTGTGTTTTGATTATGACCTAATTCAGTCCTCCTGACTTGCTCAGAGCTCCTGTCTCCTCTGCATCAGATACTTCTGTAAGAATGCAGTTAACAGGCCATGCAGGCTGCAGTGCTATTGAGTTTCCAGGCGTGCTGTTTTATAGCATATTGAGTTACTTGGCACATATGACATCAAACTCCAATATCATTTCCATTGATCAAGTTTGCTTCAGTTTGGTTCCCACCTAAACTTTGCGTGTTGTTGGTAGAGTATTCTCAGTCACCAGTGTAAGAACCATGACCATATTCTCCAGCAGCCTTCTCGACGACTAGGGAGCAACCTTCTTGGGACTAGGGAGTGTGAGTTGAGCACCAAATATCTGGCCTTCGTTGGTGTCTTTTACACATGGTTACACTTCTATACACGGGCCCGCGCTTGGATCCCAGGCTGCACATATGAAGGGTTCTTTTTGCCTGTGTAAGACTCCGATATTAGAGATAGCAGGGGAGCACTGTGTGCCTGATGGCTTTTCAGACCCCCTCCTCAACCATCCCTTTTCCAGGTGGGTCCTGGGCTGCAGGTGTAGCTCTAAGGGAGATGCAGCTCCCGTCGCTCTCATACTGGAAGCTTTGGTGTCACCCTCTGTTTGGGTCTTCACAGTTCTTTGCTTTGTTGCCAAGTGTTTCAGTGACTGTTTCTTTGCCCACGTACATTCAGCACCACCCCCTTATGAAAAAATTAGGGGCCTATTTATAGATGGGAACTTAAGAATTCCCAAAGTATGCTTTCTGGGTAGTTAGTTTCAATGTACACGTGGCTCCCAACTGCTAAACATTAACAGTGCGTTGGTGCCCAGAAACACCCCTGTCTGTCTCCCTCCCAGCCCAGGGCTCCTCTCATAGGAAGACCTGTCTCAGGGCCTAGGGCTGTAGCTCAGAGCACATGAGCAAGGCCCTGGTTCTATCAGCACCACAAACAAACCAAGCAAAAGCCCAGCACATGGTGGCCTAGGACTCCGTCTTGGTAATAATTTGTTACGTTGTAGGTTGGTGTGTGGTCGGCAAACACAACAAACACATACAGCGTTGTTTCTGGGTGTGGCCGTGTACAACAAATCTCTTTTTAAGAGAGACTGCCCACACTGAGGAAGTCTGTTCTCAGGAACCTGGGAAAGCATAGGTCATGGAGTGATGGAAGAGATCAAGTCCCCTCGGTGTCCCTGGACTACAACTGTGGCAGCTGAGTTAATGGAACATAATACATCTCATAAGTGAGAAAATTTATCTGAGGTCTTGAAATAAAGTTGGCTGCATAAATGAGTTTGGGAAGAAACATAAACAGTCAGTACCCCAGGTTACTGGCTCTAGTAAGTTTTGACTTCTGGCCTCATTTCAACTGGGATTGAATTTGGCATAATTCTTGTACATACTCTCAATTTTGACTTTTGTTTAAGATGGAGAAGCTGAGTGTTATTGTGTTCGAGATTATAGTCACACATTGGTGATTACAGCCTAGAAGTTCCACTTGAGTAAACACAGAACATGTTTAAACTTTGGAGGACTCACTGAGACTTCATTAGCAGATTCCAAAACTCCGGAGCCCATAAATGTAACTAAATGCAGAAGCCTTTCTTTGAGTTGACAGCCATGGAAATATTTCTCAGGGCATACATCTTATTGCAGATAGGCCTTTTCCTGAAGAATTCAAGGGAATCAGCTATTCAAATCTTTGTCTACTTTTCTAAATTCACGTAGTGGCTCAGAGAATAAGACTCATGACTCACAACCCAGAGTTAAAGAGGATAAGTCACTCTTCTGTGTGGCACGTGGAGTCTTACTTGCAGTACTCTTAGGACCTGTCTCTGAATGTCACTACTCTTGTAATTTTCCTGTCTGCCAACAAGATGGTTGTAGGAGGGAGTTTTCTACACTCCTGTTAGCTTTGACCTATCGGATGAGAGCTGTCACTGTTTGAGTTGCTCTCTCATCTGAAGCAGATAAAAGCCACGAGATTTCTTGTTTTTCACATATCTATGGAGTTTTGAGACAGAGGCCTTTGGGGGCTACTTTCAAAGACTTCTTGTTTGTTTTTTAGATCTTGTGTAACAAAGCTGGCCTTGAACTTTTGATCCTCCTACCTCTATCTCCCCAGTGCTGTAAAAGCATTCGCCACCGTGTCCAGAAAGAGATTTTTTTTTCATAACAAATTCAGACTCTTCCACACCTGTAACAGTTGTTTGCTTTGCAGTCTGGCACCTAGATCAGTCTGGCTACTCATCATCTGAAAGCTGCCCCATGTTCTACACACTATTTCAAACAGTTTCTCCCTTGCTGAGATGGAAGGAGATCTCTGGTTCCTACACGCCCTCTGATTTGTGGAGCCCCATACCTTCAGGATTAAACATGGAAGAACACTGTGCCCATCCTTCCTTCCTTCACTGTCCTCTGCTCCCGGCCTGTGGAGTCTGACTCTGATTTTTCCTCTAGTGGCAGTAAGGTACAAAGGGCACAGTAGTCTTTGTTGGTCTTGTTCTGCATCCTGTCCCTTCCTTTGGTGTGGGTTAAATCAGAAACTGGCCAGTGCCAGCCTGCCCTGTCCAAAGACAAGGGAAAACTTACCAAATCCATGTCAAAAGACCTTTTGTGCCCTATCAGAGTGGGTTTCTGAAAGCTTTTCTGCACTACTTGTCCAGAGCCCAGTTGTACTTTTCAAACTACATCATGTTCCTGTTTGCAAAGATTAGCCTGGTTCTTTCCCCATCTAATTCTATACAGAAGAGCAAACTAGAAAAGGAACTACAAAAGCCGCTTGGCAGGCTGCTATTTCTCTGTCGGTTACCGTGGAAACAGTGATGGCTGGGGGGTTATTAGATAATAGCAGGAAGTTTGTGATGCACTGGAGGGTTAGATGCCAAAAGCCTTGTTTTTGTAGCAAATTACCTTGGATGAGCTCTTTTCCTGATCAGCTGAATCGTGCCTGTAGGAGGGGTTTCTCCCCACATCGAGATGATTGAGTTGAGGCAGAAGAGGCTTCTCTCTGGCCATTTCTCTTCCCGGCACTTTATGAAGGGTGTGCCTCCCAGCAGAGGGGGGTGGCTGCAAAAGCAAGACTAATGGTAGAGTCTCTGAGAACACATTTCACTAAATGATTTATAATATACTCACTCCTGGGAATACTGGAGAAATAAAAAGTCATCTTGATCATAAATATTGATTTTTTTTCCAGAGCGTTAGAAAAAAAGGAAGATATTGAGATATAAAATGTTAAAGCACTGAGTGGCTTAACCTTGGAAGCTGGACAGCCTGGAACTGTGTGACATTTAAAGTTAGTGACTGAGCCTCCACCACAGGCAGTGGCCCCCTCTGCTACAATTTTTAGTTATCATCATCTGTCCTTTTAGTTGTTTTGAGACAGAATCATGCTTGTTTTAACTACCCTGGCATCAGGCTCACAGTTAGCCTCCCAAGGGCTGGCATTACAGCTGACCACCATCCAGGCACTCTCCTTTTCCTTAAGCCATCCGATCACAGAGTCTGCCCTGATTACCATGTTCTTCTCAAACACCATCCAGTGATTCTGCCCCTGGGCTGGGAAGCAGCACTTATCTATACTATACCCTTTATGCTAACTCTTTTCTAATAAAGGGAAATGATCATTGTAGTGACTTCAAGGGAATCATTGAAATGCTTTTCCAAGAAGGCTGTTGGAGTAGTCAGTGGATTTGAGCTATTCTAAATGCTGTGCTCCAGCTTAAAAAAGTAAACGTGGTAAGAGTATAGTGGGACCCCGAGAACGGGGCAGCCATCCGGTCAGAAATAGTGAGGGGCTTTGAACTCCTTGGAGGGTGGGAGTGGGAAAAGAAACCTACCTGGGAGGGTGAGTAAAGAAAGATACATTGTCCTGTAGGACTTGATACATTACCTTCAGACTTGAAGCTCTGGAAGACTTGGAATTATCATTTGCTTCCTTGGGACCTTGTTTCAGCCAGAATTTGTGCCCTGATATGTTCTGGAAATAACTAGTTCCCGAGTTTTTATTTTGCTTGTTTATCTGTAAAGCCTCTCACTGTGTAGCCCAGGTTGACCTGGGATTTTGGATCTTCCTGCTTCATCTTTCTGTATGTTTGATTAAAGGTATGCCACCATACCCAGTGAAGTGATTTAGGGGTTTTCTTTTCATTTACATTCATATGCATGTATACATGCGTGTCAGTAATATGTGTATGTGTCAGGGCATGTGTGTGCCACATCACACATGTGAGATTGGTGGCAACTTTTAGGAGTGTGTTGGTTCTCTCCTTTCCACCATGTGGGTCCTGGGGATCAAACTCAGATCATCAGGCTGGATGATAGGAGCCTTTGCCTGCTGAGCCATCTTGCCAACCCTAGATTTAGTAGTTTGGTTTGGTTGTTAGTGTTGGGGAAGGGTGTCTGTATATGTGTGTAGAAAACAGGTTGACTCTGCGTGACTTCTTTGATTGATTGCTCTCCACCTTATCTTTCGAGACACTGTTTCCCACTAAACACAAACTCACTGGTTTGGCCAGACTGAGTGAGTAACAAGCCCCAGGGAATCCTTCTGTCTCTGCTTCCCCATGAGATTGCAGTCACATGGTGCCATGCCCAGCTTTTTATATGGATAATGGGGATGCAGACTTGGTATCTCACGCTTTATCAATCATCTCCTCTTCTGTAATCCTGGATTTAAAACCACATTTTCCAAAATAATTTATTGTATTTCCATGCGTGCCATTGTTAAGTATGAAGTTTGCCAGAAAATTTGACCTTAAAGCCTTAGCAGGGCAGTAGAGTTTTTTCCTACCATTTGCAATACTCTAAGACTGTTCCTGAGGGTTCTGGTGATTCTTTCTTGGAGGATGGCTGTATAATTCAGGAGAAAAGGACTTAGTGTTTTTGAAGAGATAGGAAGTCCCATCCTGGGGCACTGGTGCAGGAGACTTGTCTGTTCAGTCAATCATGTTTTAAATAAATGCTGATTGGCCAGGTAGGAAGTATAGGTGGGTCAACCAGACAGGAAGTAGAGGCAGGGCGAGGAGAAAGTCTGGGAAGCAGGAAGCTTCCCTGGC
>JAQHUG010000045.1:6615676-6634143 GCA_028555095.1 Dicrostonyx torquatus
AAAGCCCACCCTCACAGTGACACACTTCCTCCAACAAGGCCATACCTCCCAATAGTACCACTCCCTTAGGAGCTATTTTCTTTCAAACCACCACACTTGCCTTAATTACTGTCCACTCCTGCAATTAGGAATAGTTTTCATTACACATGGTTGTGAGCCACTATGTGGTTGCTGGGAATTGAACTCAGGACCTCTGGAAGAGCAGTCAGAGCTCTTAACCACTGAGCCATCTCTCCAGCCCAGGAATAGTTTTCTAAGTTGCTGGTGTTAGGGATACATTACAAGCAGGGAAGAAGCAGTCTTACCTCTCCGACCACTTGCTGAGCACCACATGAATGCTCACCCTCAAGGACCTGTCTTTTGGTGTGGCTAGTGGCTGTGCTGAATATTATGTGTTCAGAATATGCCTGAAACTTTGTCTCATTGAAGAATTCAGATCATTAGAGCATCGGGTGGAGAGCGCGTGTGCTAAGCTTAAGTTTCGTTTCTGTCAGTGCTGGTGCTGGCCTCTTGCCTGCAGAATTCTCTTTTGCCTCAGATGCAGTCAACTTCATGGTTCCAGATGGAATTATAGTGTGCTCTCCCAACCCCTACATTGCTCTCAGCACTTCTACCTCCCCGCAGTGTTGCCAGTGTTCTAGAAGGTCTCAGAATTGCCCTTGTGCGGTGTGAAGTCTTTTCTCTGAGTGTCATTTCGCTCTAGTTGGAGTGTCTATACAATTACAGATTCATGCCATGTTGACCCTTCCCCACCCCTCACTGATCCCTCTACCTCCAACCAAGTTTTAACTTGAGCCGACCTGCCTTTCAGGTTATGTTAAGCCTTGAAAGCCCTCTGATGTCATGAAGAATGGACCCTCTCTTTTGCTGTCTTTTCTCTAGCAAGGCATTTATGTCCTGTGTCTGGCATGCTTTTTCCAAGTACCAACTTTTACCTTCTAAAGTGTAGGTGGATGTGGAGGTGGGCAAGGGCCTTCATGGGCAGCATCGCTTCCCAGTGTGCACTCTGCTTGGCTGAGCAGCAAGAGGCCATTGTTTGCTGCTTACTTATTCCTGGAAGAGAAAAGGTGACAGACACAAAAAACCAGCCATCCAATCGAAAGTTGTTTCAAACATTGCTATGTCTTCTGCCTGTAAAAATTCTGGCTGTCCTTGACAAAGTCACTGCCAAGGGTTGGGCCCTGGAACGTAGACTGTTTGTACAAGTTCAGTATTGTTTTGATTTTAGATTTTCCTGGGGAAATCATTGTAAACAGTTAAGTTCTCAGAAAGACCCCTGCAGTAATAAACATAAGCAGACTCCCACTACAGTAACCCTGCAGTAACCCAAACATAACTGTTGCATGGAAGGGAGGCAGATGGACGGACGGGCCCATTGTCTCTGCCCACAGGAAGTGAAGAAAGCAGGAAGCTCAGGTCTGTCCCATTCTCACCCAGGGTGACTCTCTTGGTGACTGAACCAGGAAGCCTAGAAGCTGTTCGCTGCAGCAGCGCTTTAAAGAGGAGCAAACCACCTGTTGACTTCTTTCGCAGGGTGCTGTAGTGCCAGTATAAGGCCCTGAGCTGAACTATCCAGTATGTTCAGGATTTGTGGTCCGTTCTCAAAAGCACAAACATCAAACAGCCAGGCTGCTTTAACAATACTGATCAAGTCAAGCCAGAGTGCCTTTCTTTGAGAAATTCCTGCGATTGAGAGAATTTCTGTTTGGAAGAAGACAGGAATATATCTCCCAAACACCTAGAGTAGCCAACGGGAGAGCTGGGGTTAGTTCTAAAGCAGTGGCTCTCTACCTGTGGCTCACGACCCCTATGGGGTTGGGTCAAACGATCCTTTCATAGGGGTCACCTAAGACCATCAGAAATCATAAGATACTTATGTACTATTCATAACAGTAGCAAAATCACAGCTAATAAACATCAACAAAAATGATTTTATGGTCAGGGGTCACCACAACATGAGGAACTGTATTAAAGGGTCACAGCATTACAAGTTGAGAAACATTGTTTTAAAATAATTACCAGTTAGTAAATTAGCAATTATTGCCAGGTGAAGCATGCCTTGATCAAAGGCCATTTCTTCCCATTGTGTTGGATTATTAACACTGTATAGCAGAGGTAGGTGAGTCTGAACCTCCCTCTTAGGTCAGCATGGGCTGAACATCCTGGGGAGCGGTGACTACCACGATCTTACCCAGTTCTTCCTGCTGCAGGTCCCCAAGTCACTCACACACGTCATCTGAGGCACGGACTGGCCCTGTGTAGCAGATGCTACTACTTTTATCTTCTTTCCCATGTCACAAATAAGTACCTTAAGGAGTAGAGAGGTAAAATAGTTAGTTGCCTTAAGGCCAAGGGGCTGCCAAGGGACAGAGCGAGCTCCCACAGCCTGGCCAAGGAGGAACTGCCTCCAGGTTCTCTTGCTTCTTGGCCATATTAACAAAACCTTGAGAGGAACGGCTGTTGTCTTCTAGGAAGAGAATGGAGACTATACATACGTGGAAAGAGTGAAGATACCACTGGATCATGGGACCTTGCTGATCATGGAAGGAGCCACACAAGCCGACTGGCAGGTAAGGACTTTAAACTACCACCAGTTTACTCTCTGGAGGCAACTTCTGCCCTACTGAGGAGTAGCCGTTTCACAGTACATGTAGGGAGGGAAGCAAGTGCTACTGAGCAGGTAGCACTAGTGTGATGTCATACCCAAGGAGTCAGTCAGAGCAGACCCCTCAGCAGAGGTTTCTGGTTGAAGTTTTTGTAGTGATGGAGGTGTCCACGTCCATGTTGCCATTGCAGCCTCTGGCCACTGTGTCTGCTGACCACTTCAGCGTGACTAGCACACATTTACTTGTAAAAATCTCAGTGGCTGCCATAGTGGGCCTCACAACACAACAACTATTCTAGGTCAGTGTGGGTGAAGTCACATTAGATAGAAGCATTTAGAGTAGAAGCAACACTTAGAAAAGGTAGAGATGCCTTGCTGCCAGGGATCAGGGAATTTTGTTTCAGAGAAGACCTTTTCCCACGGGACTGTAGAACACCTGCTTATTTAGACAGGGATAAAATGGAGCTATTTCCATATCTTCATAAATAAGTTGTAAATCATGTTGAACTAAAAAAAAATGCACGTGT
Organism: Dicrostonyx torquatus; assembly: GCA_028555095.1. NCBI lineage: Eukaryota > Metazoa > Chordata > Mammalia > Rodentia > Cricetidae > Dicrostonyx > Dicrostonyx torquatus. Next base: position 6,618,809 of record JAQHUG010000045.1, read on the forward strand.
ATTTATTCCGGACAACTATTAATATTTCCATTTAGCACCGCGTGCCTAAAGAATACCACTCCAGAGAACCGAGAATAAACCTAACCTTCCGGACCATTTATCCAGACCCCAGAGGAGCACCTGGTGATGGGACATGTCCGCAAAGTTGCCACTGAGGTGGGGGCTGTGCACCTAGCAGCCCCTCCCCCACTCCTGGAAGCACTTTGAGAAGCTTCTCCATGCACTCTGGTGATGTGGCTGTTTGGAAATTGTGGAGTTTGCTTCCCAGGTCCTCCTCCTTTGGATGGGAGCCATGTTGTCAGCATGTCTACGAAGGGAACGGTTACTCTGAGACAAACCTCTAAATCAAGGGCTAGCATTAGGCAAATTAAACACTGCTATAACTGTGCTCACAGATGATTTGGTCCATCATTCCCTTTCCTGCTGCCCTCCCCCCTTTAATTTGAAGAAATACAAATGGCCTTGTGCCTCTGGGAAAAATCTGAACATATTTGTTCCTTATGACGTTAGCAAATGGAGATTGTAAATACATGTCAGTGACTCTGGAGCCTTCCACCGCAGACAGCTGCTGAAGCCCAAACAGAGGCGGCTTCTCGGGCTTTGTTGGAGTCTTCCTTGAGTCCTTAACATCTTGGCTTGTGTGTTACGTAATGGAAGCTGCTCGTTCAGGAACACTGTTTATTCAGCTGCATCTCCCAGCTGTCAGTCTTCCTGGGGCACTCAGGCTACAGACCTCTGAGTAAAGAGGAGGCAGCATGCTCCTGTCTCCACTCCAGGCAGTCCTACTTGGAAAGACAACGCTGTCTCCTGTAAGTGATGGATAACTGGATGTCAGGAAACCAGGCTGAAATTTTGGTTGAAGAACAGCAAATGCCCAGTTGGTAACAGCTGTTCCAATAGATTCGCTTTCCCTGGAGAATTCCTTGAGTCATTTAAACCCAAACCAGATAGAATCAGAGCAACCCTGCAGGGAATAGCCTGGGTGACCTCATGGCTCTTTCTGCCATAGCTTTCAGAAGCCTGTGACGAAGGCTCTTCTGATTCAGTGTTCCCTTTTACTGGGTGCCCAAGTTCAAGGGTTAGCCTGTGATGTCACCAAGGTTTCCAAAACAGAATGGGGTAGTTGCCCCTTGTTGCATCATAAAAACATGACTCCTGGACCATGGCTCAGAAGCAGTGTACCCAGTTTACTTAAACCCAGAGGAGGAGTGTCCGTGAATGGAAGTAGGACGTGGGTTAGATAGAATTTCTCTCGTCCTGGGAGGGAAATTTACTCTGGTTTTTATCCTGTTTCCATTCCATGGATGATCCCCGTGACATGGACAGATGCCAGAGGCTGGGCAGGCTTACTCAGGGCTCAGATGAAACTAGCCTAACTAGATGCTGTGCTCCCACAGCTCCCTGGTTCCTTGTATCAAAGTTTGTTCGCTTTAATATATATAGTTCCTTCTATAAGAAATTCTAAAGGCTGTATTAGAGTTTTAGCATCATACTAAGCTTTCCTAGGAAGAAGGATGAATCACCATGAGCATAAGCCCTCTAATTCCCAGCTGTTCTCCAGTTAAAGCCAAGTGTGGTCAGCTAGGATTTGGAGTTTGATAACTGAAGCTGGAAATCCCTCCTCCCTTGCTTATAAATAAAAAGACTGGCTGGTGTCTCCAGGTCTTCCAGCATCCCATCCTCATTGCAGGGCCTTATCTCTTCCAACTTCAGTGTTACATCACTCTGCACTCAACACAGCCCTGTCAGACCACACAGCCTGGGCCTCCACCTGGGCTTCATAGGCAAGGAGCAGAAGTCACAGCTGCTTGCCCTTACTGTAGACTTCATGTGCTCCCAGTGCCATCTGCAGTGCCAAGCAGGTTCTTGCCGTAGGGCAGAACTAGAGAGTTTGGGTGTAGGTAGGAATGGTGCCGCACCAACCTTTTGCAGATCCTACATACAAAACAGAGCCAGTGTGCAGCTGGGCATGAGGAGAGGCAAGCTTTGTCTTATTTGCCCTCTGAGCTTCGGTTGCCTGCAGGCTCTGTCCTGTCCTGAGTTTCTACTCGTCACCTCATCTTCCCCATACCGATTCTGCTGTGGGCACAAGAAGCGGAGTCCCTGAGAAGTGTTTTAGTAGGACTTGTGCTGGTGGAAACAAGTTTCAAAGGCTGATTCCAAAGCCCGTGTCCCCTTTCTCACCTATGCTGACCTGAGGTGGAATCTCAGGCCCTCGACCCACAGAGCTGGCCATGGCCAGCTGCAGGCTACCTGTGGTCCCCCGATTCTTGTGCATCAGGGCAGATGCCTGCATCATGTCTCCTTAGCCCACATGAGCTTCTTGTTGGAAGCTGTGGCCCACTGAACTCAGTGTCATTTAACTGGGAAACTCATTTTGGCCGGGGCTGGGTGTGGTGAATTTAGAAACAGCCTTGGGCAACATCCCTAGCAAGTGGTTCCTAGCCATATCCAAGCAGATATGCCTCAGAAGTTTCACAGATGGGTGGATTTTTCCCTGCTGTTTCTCCTGTCGTCTTGAGTACATGTGGGAACCCTGGTGATGTCCAAACTAAGTGTGAGGCATCGTAAGAGCATTGCTTCTGCAGTCATCAGGCGGCGGGTACACTGGACTTCACCCCAGAAGTGGAACAGTGTGACACTCAGTGCAGAAATGGGCTTTGGCCCAGGTTCACTAGCTCCGCTGATGGTCTTTAGCGCATTTGGGTCACAGTTCATCCATAGAAGCCCTTTAGACTCCTTTCTGCTACCTCCGCTGCCTTGACTCTGCTCTGTTTCATGGCCGGTCCGTCTTTGTCCCATCAGTAAAGAGCCCAGGCTGCTGAGCCATGTCATAGCAACCCTGAAAGAGTTAAGTAGGCCTGCAGGGAGTGCTCCCCTGTGAGGGCTTCAGGGGAAAGCCTGACAGATGATGGGTTCCTGCTCTGCTGGGAATATTTCTTCCTTGAGTCCTGGCAGCTTTTTCTTGGCTGCAGAGTATCTAAGACCCACTTTGCCTTTTCTGGTCATAAACACTTGGAGTGTTGAATCTGAAGTCTTGATTATTTTTTTAACGGTTCCTTTGAAAAAACCGGTTGTTTCCATAGTGATGCATTCTGTTTAATTCCTTATACATGATTCCACCCACAAGCTCCCACCAAGGGACTAGTTCACAATTGCCCTTTCCTCTGGGATCCCATTTCTCTTCACACACACACACACACACACACACACACACACACACACACACACACATACACATACACACATTCATCCAACAGATTTGAGCCCCCTGGAATCCATTCTTGGATAAGAGCCCTGGATCTGGATCTGGTAGGCAAATGATGCTGATGTTTATCAGGGCAGAACACTAATAATGGTGCTGCCCCCAGCTGGGTTAGCAGTCCCACGCCTGGACTGTTAGAAAAGCATTTCCCTGCCTGTGATCAGAACCCGGTGTTGGTGAATAATTTGGGGCTTGGGCCGTTTGAGAGAACCCAACAAGGAAGCAGGTATGGCAAGCAGCACTTGTAGCCAGCACAACAGAAGCCAGACTCTAGGAGTATGAATTTGCCACTGGTCAAGCAGAGCCTTGGTCCTCAGTCTGACCCATTGGTTTGACTCTGTAGACACATCCTGTAGTCTGAAAGGGAAAGAGGCTTAGAGTGTATACTGCTGGCACATTCCGTCAGACTTGAGTAAGAGCATCCCATGAGTTGTTCATTTGTTGTAAATGCCCTGGGAAAGTGAGGCGCAGAGGATGTAGCATGCCTGTGCACTGGCAGAGCCAGGTAACTGCCGAGCTCCTGGGGTCCTTGCTTTCTGGGTCTTGCATACTGTGAAGACTCTGGGCGCAGGCAGGAGGCAGCCGTGGGCCACGCTAGTGCTGGAGGGCCGCGTGACCGGTGCTGCAATTAGCCTCCCACCGCAGGAAGGCTGTGGGTGTGTGGTGACGAGCTCACCGCCCGCCAGGGTCCCCAGTCGGAGTACGCAATACCTCGCCCTTCTGAGTGACTGCGCGGGGGGGGGCGGGGGGGGGAGGAAGCGTTCCACCTTTGTTGGGCTTCTTCCGGTGCCAGCCTCACCACCAGCGCCACACTCGCGCCGGAAGAAAGGCCCCTGAAGGAGCCAATCTGAGAAGAAGGTTATATCTTCCATGCCTGAGGAGCGACTATAAAATGGTTTGTGAAGAGTATCCTTGGGCTCCCTAAACTCAACCCAGAGATGTTTCTACCACCGGACCACCTGGGCAAGACTGGAAAGGAGCAGAGCCTCACAGCAGAGGCCAGGGGCTGGCTCCCTTAGGAGCCTCCTGGGGTGCTGCCTCTTGAACTTCAGTCCGTCCCCGTCCCCCCAAGAAACTTAGCCTTCCCTCACTGTCAGGGAAGTGAGTCAGAGTCAGAGCTTTGAGCTTTTGCATATGTATTCCCCTCGTGGCGCCAGTCTTGAGACTACTGTCCCCATTGAATAGACTAGAAGACTGGTGTATAAAGCATGCCATCTCCAAAGTCACCCAGGGAATGAGGCAGCACAGGATGTAGCAGGTTTCATCCGCCACTCCCAGTAATCTCGTGAAGGAACACGTAGCAGCCCCATGGGGCACTGCACCTAAAACGCAGCCCTGCAGGGATTGGTGCTGATGGTGTGCGCACTGCACCAACCAGGTGGCTCCATCTCACCTCAGCAGGGTTGTATGCCTCACAGCCACAGTGCCGCCTAGAAGGGCAGAATTAGGGAGCAACTTGATAGCCCCAGCCCCACTCCAGCATCCACCTCTTGATAGATAGAAGCACTGCAGAGCTCTTGTCGGGGGTGAGGTAGAGAGAGTCACTCCGATCTGAGTTTGTGTCTCAGCTCAGCCCTTCCAGAGTTTCCTAGGAGCAGCTAACTAACCTTCATGCCTCAGTCTCCTCAGGTCCTCAGCCTCCTCTTAGAGTCTTGAAAGGCTTGACGTCAGACATGCTACATGCTTAATAGTAGCATGTTTGTAATGCAGTTCTCTTAAGTACATTTCACATGCCCTCCTAACCCTAGCCTTGACCCTTGTGTTGGCGGTCCTTTCCCGCTGATACATGGCCCTCTCACCGTGCCCATTCCCTGGTGTCCCCTGACCCTGCATGTGCTGCTGTTGAAGTCCTCAAGGGTGGGGGTGGGAGGTTTTCCAGAGAACAGCCAGAATGAAAATTGTGGGACTAATCATATTAAAATCTGACTGCACTTAAACCCTCTAGGGTTTGGCTCTCTGGTGCCAAAGTGGCCTAGCGCTGATTCTCAGCTGGCCCTTGGCCGTCCTACCACATGCTCCCCAGGTAATTGATCTAGTGCACACCTGTGGCTGGAGCCAGGATCCCACTGCCTTCTATTAAGGTCACTCTTTGACATCTGCCAGTCCTGCAAGCAGGTCACCCACTGATTAATGCACCCCCCATCCCTGCATTGTTTTCCTTACTGCCTGGCCTTTTCTACACCCATTACTGAATGCCTTGGCCTGCCTGGTAGTTGCAACAATGTCAAGCAAGGGTTTCGTTCACGATCAGGCTTTTATGTGCAGAGGCTGTCAGATGCGGGGGTGCACAGATAAAAGGGAGACACAGTCTCTTCCACTAAAATTGAAAACAAACCAAGGTAGCTTGTATTTTCTTTCGCAAAATTAGTTACACTCCTTACCTCAAAAGGAGTGTGTGCTCTTTGTAAGAAATTAAAAAGAGAAAAGAAAATCACTTTATAACTTCATAAGCTAGAGATGGTGAGCCCACATTTCACAGTGTTTTTCTGCACATCTGTGTGCTTTACAGTGAACTTAGCCTTGCCCCTTGGTTGTGAGACGTTAGTTCTCATTCCCAGCATTGGGAAGCAGGATGGCGGCATAGCAAACAGCCCACATGCTAGTCTTGTTGAGACCTCTATTCAGACATCATGGCAGATGACACTTTTCACAGAGAGTCTGGAGCACCAGGCACCTGTGAAGTGCTTTATATGTGTTAATGTCACTTACATAGGTGAGGTGCTAGTGTCTGTGTGTGTGTTCACGTGGGCCACGTGCTTTACACGTTAACCCTTTACTTACTCATCCTCACAGCAGCCGCGAGGTACTATTATGTGTATGTGCTCATGTAGGCGCACATGTATACACATGCCTGTGAAATCTAGATGTCAGCTTGTCAGCTTCCGGTTTTATTCCTCATGAGGGTTTTTTTTTTTTTAACAAGATCTGTTGGCCTGAAGCTTGCTGATCAGACTAGGCTGGATGCCCTTGGGCTAGTGAGCCCATGCCTCTGTCTCTCCAGCACTGAGTGGTCTCCCAGAACCCAGGGTGCTAGTTTATCATCACTTTACAGCTGAGGAAATCTAGCAGAGCCCTTCTCCTTAGTATCAGGACTGTGCAGCCTCCCTGAAACCAAGCCTTTGAGCATATCTGCAATTGCTTCTTAGAATGGTTCATACTCTGTGGTCACAAGTGTAGATGCAGAAAGAGAGGGTAGGTTCCCAGTACCCCACAGATTGCCTCTTCCAAACTCTACTAGCAGGTAGAATTCCAATGAAGTCAGGTCCGGAGAGGGGTGGATGGTGCTTCTCAAATCTTCTTGCCTCCTGGAAATGAGGGATCTTTCCTCATCATAGTGTAAAGTAGGAATCAGCCCCTTCCCCCAAAAACTGTCCTCTGTCATCAGAAAACCTGGGAGGAAAGGCTACCAGTAACTGGCAGGTAGACTGCCCGGTGGTGAAAAGGGCAGCACCCAGCAGCCTGGGATCTAGTCTCAGCTCCTCCCTTTAGGACATCGTGGCCTCTCTAGCCGTGAGCCAGGCTTGTTGCAAGAACCGAGAGAAAGATGACTGTCTGTTGCCTGCAGCTCTTGCTTCTGTGAACCAGTGAGTGATGTGAAGGAAAGGATGCCCCGCCCCATTCCTGGGGCAGGGTGGGCGGAGCTTGTGGGGCTCTGGGAAGGGTTCATCTTCGCAGGACAGCTGCTATGTATGCTAGTCTAGGACAGGCCTCGCCCAGGTCTGTTGAAAGGAGATTGCAGTGGCCACAGGAGGGAGGACGGTACATCATGGACATCAGTAGAGGGAAAGTGAAGAGAGGATTAAACCCGAGCTTGCCCACAAGAAGGAAAAACTGGCAGAGATTAGGAAGGAACAGTCCTGATAGGAAGATACTGGAGAACATTGTGTCACAGCAGCCAGAGCTGTCTCCCACCTTGTCCTTAACCCAGTCCAAGACTGGATTCGTCCCCGTTTAGACCAGCAACAGTGCAGTGCCATGGTTAGTGGAGCAGATAGTGTCTACAGAACAGTGAGAAATCAGGCCGGTGACCCAGCTGCAGAAACTGGCTGTGTGAACTCCTGTCCCTGGCTCCTGATAAGTGGTCCTCTGCTTATCTCCGATCTCAGTTTTCCCAGATGGAGCAGCTGCTTCTGCACTACCCCAGAGCCTACTCTCCCACCTGAATTTGTTGTCTGATGCCCCCGGGGCTGTCCACCAGGTGGCTGTCTGCAGTATTGAGTGTGAGTGAACCCTGCCTGTGCTCTCTCCCATTACCGTGGGAGAGCAGGAGTGGGTGCAGGTGCTGTCTGTACACCATTCTCCTCCACTCTTAAGACTCTGTAGACTGTACCCCTGAACTCTTATTCTTGCTATGAGAAAATTAGTGTCAGTTGATTGACAGGTGAGATTGGAAAACCTCCCGGAGGCCCAGCCAGCTCCTTTTTCTACCTCACCTTCCACAAACACCCTCCCTGGGCAGGCCGTGTTGTCACCATAGACCTTTGGTTCTTACAGGCCCACCTCTGCCTGGCTGTGTAGTCTCTGGGAAGTTTTCTCCAACTCTGATTTTGTTTTAAAAACTTGGGTAATATTCCTCACCTGGGAGGATAGATTTCTGGGGACATGGCAGGCACACACTGTTCTGCACTGGCATTGGACCTGAGATCAATACTCAGGAAAACCTCATTTCTCTTCTTCCAAAGGATTGGCCAGAGCAATGGCAGCTGTTCCTGCATGGAGAATGAGAGAGGAATATGCCTTCTGCTTCAGGATGGCCATCCCCAGTTGGGTGTTCTAAGAATGGACCCATCCCCCAACACCTCCTACATCCCGAAAGTTCAGAGTTCTGGCCATAGCAGATGCTTCTGGTGCCCATAACCTGAGCAGAACGCATGTGGGGGTGGGGAGCTCTGGGCCCCCAGGATGTGACAGCCGCTAAGTACAAGGCTAGCCAAGTGTCTCCTCTCGGTCGGCCCCGCACACCATACAGCAGGGCATCTTTCCAACCCGAGTTTGTGGGTGCCATTAAGATGGGCACCTTTGATAAGGGCCCAGGTTTCTCTGCAGCGTGTTCTTATAAATTACCTAATTTGATCCCCATAAATGCCCCTCAACAGAGATGAAACAGGCATGAGGATTCGCAGTTGCAGAGTAGTAAGAAGAACTTTCTAGCGAGCACTAGACTCAGGACATGTGGGGAGGTGCGCTTGAGCTGCTGCTGCTCAGCCCCGTGCTGTGACCCAGTACCAAGGTCACATAAGTCCTGTTTGCTGGTGTCTACCAGGCCTCTGTGCCTCCTTCTCCATGCTGGAAGTGGCTGTGTGCCAAGGACGCCTCTGTCATCTAGGCACTGCTGGGGCAGGTATGCCCTCTCCATACCTTGGAAGGTGGTCCCTTCCTGAGCTCTGGGTATATAGCCATAGCCATCAGCTTTTGAGGGCCCAGGGGACCTGCCAAGCCCCACTGTGTGGACAGTGGAGGTCGTTTTTAAGGCTCTTGTGGACAATAGGGGCTTGATTCTGCCTGGGAGAGCTTCTGATAGCCTGCCTCTGTGGTCCTGGCTCCAGCTGCGCCCTGCTTAGTTTGCCGACAGCCAAGAGACTTCCAAAGCAAGGCCACTGCTTCCTTCCCGTGTCCCTCCTTGCTCCTCCCAGTAAGATCTCGCTGTGTTTCCCTTCTTTTCCCAGCCTCATGGACAGGAGTGATCCTTCTGCACAGTGTCCTGAGTACTTCATCCGGGGACATAAAGATGCCATCAGGCCTTGCTTTATTGAATACATATTTTTGGCTCACGGTGCAACAGTGGCAGAGAAATGCCTTAGGAAACTGGGGCATGTCCCAGGACTTGAGTGTCCCCATCTGTACTGATGGAGTGGAGCTGGATGGACCTAATCCAGAGAGCCTGTGCTCCCAGGAAGCAGTGAGGTTTGGGGTAAAACCAGGGCTAGGCTCCATCCTCACTCTACCCTGCCTGCTGCAAGCTGTGTGGCCTTGGTCTACTCTCCTCTCCTCTCTGGGCTTCTCTGGCTTCATTTCAGAAGATAGCAAAGCTTCCCTTGTCTTGCTGAGGTGGCAGAGGGGAAATCATGTTGCAAAGCTCAAGAATGTGCAGCACTTCATCCCTGACGCTGGTTCTCAGGCCTGTGGGATGGGTGGAGACCTGGACCTGAGAAGGGAAACTGGTGGGAAGAGGCCCTTAGCAGGGACATGAACTCTTCATTTCTCCTACAAGCATTGCTGGACCCCAGGCTGGGCAGGATTTTCAGGAGAATTTTTTGAGCTCACTCCCAGGATTCCCAAGAATGTCCAACTCTCAACCTCAGTCTGGTGTTCTTGGGGACTCCACTGGATGGGAGCAGCCCTGCATGCTAGCCCTGCAGCCTGTCAGCAGCCGAGATTAGAGAGCGAACTCATCACTGTTAAAGAGGAGCACTGGAGACTGAGGGTCTGCCTTGAGACCTTCCCTGGGGCCTCCCTAGCTCCTTCCCACTGCTCTGAACCTCTGTGTCTTTCTGCCCTTTCTCTTTTGCCTGTTGGCTGTTCAGTGCACACTCACACCCCCTCTTGGAGCTTACTGAGTATCGTCATGGCAACCCTCTAGCCAAATTATTGAAGCACTTTTTATGCTCCCAATTGTTCCAGACAAGTGCTAATTCTGAGTGAAGAGAAGCAGTTGGTAGGGATGCTGAAGTCGTGGGCTTTGTGTCAAGGGCCTGCTGCAGGGTGGAGTGAGCACCAGTGGGAGAGGAGGGTGTGACCAGGGGAGGCATGGCCATCCAAAACATCCTGTCTGCTGCTTGTCTGCTCCCTTTCACTCCTCTTATGTCCCATTCACATTATACACACAAACACAAACATATGCATGTGTACACATACAAACACACAAGCACATATACACATAGAGACACACAAACACATGCGCACACACAAGCACACATATACACATATATATACACACACATAGAGGCACACAAACTCACACATACACACACCTACATACACAGAATGACGGGCTAGAGAAATCCCAAAGTACAGACTGACGCAGACAGCCCATCTGAAATACCACCTCTCATTGTATACCTAGGTCCCTGAGACCATACTGGGAAGACTTCAGGGTAAATGGGAGTGGGGCGGATATAGCAGCTTACCAAGGCTATGGTTCACAGTAGGTCTGTGCCAGGATAGTTCAGGAGCCACTAGGAGGGACCTGACACTCTCACCCAAACCCAGGGAAACCAGAAAAGGGACCCAGGAGATGTCACCCTGATCCTCTTCTTCAGCTGCAATGTGTCCTTCAGGGCCTGGGAAGCTTTGGCCTCCTGAGAGACCCTCACATCCTGCCCCCTACCACCCTGGGTCTGTATGCTAGGGCCTCCTTGGAAGCAGAGTAATGAACATAGATGGAGAATTTGGTGACAGCATTTTTTTTGTTTGTTTGTTTTTCGAGACAGGGTTTCTCTGTGGCTTTGGAGCCTGCTCTGGAACTAGCTCTTGTAGACCAGGCTGGTCTCGAACTCACAAAGATCCGCCTGCCTCTGCCTCCCGAGTGCTGGGATTAAAGGCGTGCGCCTGGCTTGATTACAGCTTTTTAAGAGCCTGACTCTGCCCTGAAGCCAAAGTGTGGGTGGAGACTGTGGAGGAGATGGTGGCAGAAGCCTCTGTCTGTGTGCTGCCATCTTTTTACTTCATCTGCTCTCTGTGGACAGGGCCTTCTCCCTCAGCCACTGCCTGGCCTGTTGGCCACTCTGGCCTGAAAAAAAGCTCCTATTTCTTGCAAATGGCTCTCTTTATCCCTATACCCTCCTTCAAGGTTCCAGACCTCGAAGGGTCCAAGAATCCAGGAGTAGCTGCCTCACCTCCCAGGTGGGACCCTGCAGCTCAGAGATAGGTTCTTAAAACAACATATTCGAAGTCGCAGCCCAGACAGCTGACTTCTGGTCTCGTGTTAGCTTCTGTCAGCAGAGCACGGTAGGATAGGGTGAGCTGGGGCAAACCAAGGGCATGCTCCTGAGTGAGGCAGACCTACCTGGCTTTGAGTTCCTGCTTCAGGACTTGCATGGCCCTGGAAAAATACCAAGCTCCCCTGGTCTCCTCTGTAAGTCAGATAAGGTGCTAGGACCCCTCAGAAGAGTCCAGAGGGTGAATTAGGTGAGATGGTGCACTCAACACAGCAGCTGGGCCAGAGTCTGCATGTGGTAAATGCTCTGTATGCCCAGGGCTGCAGCCCTGACAAGAAGATGACTATCCTGTACCCTCTTTAATGACTACCTCCACCCCAGAGCAAGCATCCAGGCAAGGCCATGTGTAAAATTAGACAATGTCCTCTACCAGAGTCCCCCACCTTCCCAAACTCAGCCCAGTACCCGAGCAGGTCCAGTGGGCAGCCCCTACCCCCAGGTTTACCACCATGTTCATGACAGAACAGAAGGCTTCGCTGGGTATGCTGGCACACGCATGGAATCCTAGTGTTTGGGAAACAGAGGCTAGAGATCAGGAGTTCAAGGTCATCCCTGGCTATAGCAAGTTCCTGAGCCAGTCTAGGCTGCATGAGATCCTATATCAAAAAACCAAAATGGTCTGGACAACGCAGCCAGTGAAGTGCTGGCCACACAAGATGAGGACCTGAAGCTGATCCCTACTATCCAAAAAAAAAAGTCAGGGCATGTCAGGGCATGCTTGTAATTCCAGGGCAGGGCAGGTGGAGAAAGAAAGCTCCCTGGAGCTCTTTGGGCAGTCAGCCTAGGAAAGCACCAGGTCCAGTAAGAGACCCTGTCTCAAAACACGGTGGAAGTCTCCTGAGGAATAACACCTGAATTGACCTTTAGCTCCGCCCCAACACACACATACACATACACCGACACACAATTTTTGAAAAATTAAGAAAAAACTGAACTAATAGAAGACATTGGATCTTTTGCCTGTGGAGTATGGCTAGCTGGGGTTAATGTCCTTAGAGCCCCCTGGGCCCTCCTTTGGGTATGGGCAGCAGCACCCAATATACAGTCCAACACCAGGACTTCCACCCTAGAAATCTGATTTCAACTCTCCATGACTTATGACTTCCAAGCTGTGAGTCAGGCAGAGATATACAGACACAGTCCCAGATGTCCTGTGGAGTGGGGGTTTCCCAGATCCCTGGCATATCTTCCACTAAGACGGGTCTAGAAAGACTCAAGCATGAGATCATAAGGACCAAAGGGGGTTTGCCTTTATGCTAACCCATGCTTGGCTCTCTGAGGAACTGCCCACACTTAGACCATTGGCCCCAGACTTACTAGGGCTTTCCAGGTGAAAAGCCAAGAGTCACCGTGACCAGCTCCAGGTGACAGAACAAGTCCATGGCAGAGCAGGACCAGGACTATAGCTGTGTGACCTCCAGACCTGACTGTAACTCTTGGCTGGCTCCACCATTGGTGGAGCTAGTTCTTGCACCATCCTGACGTGGAGGTGGTTGTGGATGGGTTAGGGCAGTGCAGGACAGGTGACCAGGCAGTGTGCGAGCTCAGATGGCTGTTTACTTTGTTGTTGCTGTTTGGTTAGGGGGAGCTGGAGCTTAGTAACGCAAGAATGCTGGGCAAAAACTGCCACTGAGCCATGCTACAGGCCTCATTTTTTGAGGGAAAATTCCATCTGCCCATGCTCTCTGTTATTCCTAGAGGCTTATGTGAGCAGTCCCCAAGCGAGAAGGATGACCTCGGGGCTAATTTGGGCTGCTTACTGTGAAGCACAAACCTCTCTCCCTATTGTCACTGCCCTATGCCAGGCTCAGGAAATCCCCATCTGGGGGTAGAGAGGGACAGTCCAGGGCAGCTGCCCCTGGCTGGGAACTTGGAGCCAGGAGAGCTTCCTGTTAGAAAGGAAGGCTTGGCAGAGGCAGTGTGGTCTGCCAGGAGCCACGGAAATAGTGAGCATGGTGGTTGTCCATTGCAAAAAAAAAAAAAAAAAAAGATCTATATGCCCTTTTCTGTGTCATCCGTCCTAGGTGCTGGAGAAAGGCAGTGACCAGCGCTGAAGGCCCAGGAGAAAGAGAACAATGAGACAACAAATAGGAAGAGTTCCAAGGTGGAGATGGGTCCATTGTGAAGCAAAGGGGGTAGGGACTGAGGGCTGCCCTGAGGACGGTGAGGAGGGAAGGCTTGCTTCACACTGTGGAGGAGGCACTGCAGCTGTACGCAGGTGGCCTGTCTAAGGTGAAGCCAGGCTAGGACAGGCCCTGGACTCTCATCTGGTGAGAACCCTTCTCTTAGATTCTGACATTTTCTCTCGGTCTCTCTCATTGGCCTGGAGCTCATCAGTAGCCTGACTCAGAAGCCATCTACCTTGCTTTGTTTTAGTTTATCTTTTAGGTAGGGTCTCTCACTGACCTGACACGCCCCTAGGACTGACTGGCCAGTGAGTCCCAGGCATCTGCCTGTCCCCCCCCCCCAAGTCCTGAGATTGCAAGCATACAGTACCACATCCAGCTTTTTGACGTGGATCCAATTCAGAGCTTCACGCTTTAATAGCAAGGCGTTTACTGACCAGCTTACCACCCGGCCCTGTTCCTAGAGTAGGCCTATCCTGGCCTTTCCCACACCTTCAGTCCTGATGGCCTTGATGAACCCCCCACCCACAGGCCTCCCCTAAGCCCCATCCCTGCTTGGCATCTCCACTTGGATGTGTCATGACTCTCTTCGAGCAATGCCGTGTCAATGTAAAGACTCCACATTAGAATAGCTTTAAAATATGCAGCTGTTTTCTCATAGCCCCAGGAAAGTTCATGCTAGTAGCTAGCTCAGCTCCACAGTACCTTTGAGGGACCCAGATTAATGGTGGTACTGTTGTCTTTAACATGAAGTTCCCATGGTATCTTCATTGCTGTTCCGGCCAGGGGGAGAAAAAAACCACAGAAGGCATTTCCTTTTGGGAAGATGAGGTACAAGTGACATATGTTGCTGCCCACATTCTACCGATGGCAGTTCAGCCGAGTGACCCCGGCTACAGAGGACATTGAGGAATGTACCTAGCTGTGTGGATAACTAGAAGGCTCTGGCCAAGCCTCTCTGGAACCCTTGGAGGATACCAACTCCTTTAGAACCTTAGCTGGCTTCAGGTATATCTGGTTCTAGAAAGTTCCATGTGGCCATTGGCCAAACCCAGAACTCCTTTCCTGACAGTTACTGACTTTCTGGGCCAACCTATCACTTTTTACTATTTTACAATGACAGTCATCTCCCACCCCGGACATCTGAAATGACAGACTTGGAATACACCTTTAATCAAATACTTGGCTCCAGAGGCAATTTTGAAGCCTTAATCTTTGGCATAACAGGAAGGCTGTAAGAGGTTGTGGGCCATGGCCTAATCACGGCCCCTTTGGATGTCTAAGTGGCTTTTCCAACCCCAAGGACATCAGTTTTCTGGGCTCTATTTCTGCCTGTCTCTTTTTGCAAGCCAGCCAATCTCTTTCTTGTAATATCTTGCTAAAAGCAGCAAGAAGCAGCCAACACATGCAAATGGCTCTTTTGTGAGAGAGAGCTCTTCCCAACCATCTTTCTAGAATTACATAGGCGCAGTAGGCATTCAGTCTGACTTCCAAATTACCACACATGATGTCGGTGACAATCCTAACAAAGGTCCCCAGCTTCCCACTCCTCAGGAGCTGTTTAAGCCAGTACTAGGACTGAGGGGGTTCATCTGGGACAGTTTTCCCATCCTGGTACCCCTATTGATATTCGAGCATTGCTAAACTGTTATTGATCTGTTAAATCAATGCAAAGAACAGTGACCTCAAGTTTTAAGAGTAGGCAACTGATTTTGCTCTTTCACCTGATACAATTTTGATCCGATATAATTTCAAGTCCCACCCAGGCTGAAAATGAGTTCTGATGGACAGCTGGCAGATTCTACCATGGCACTCCCCTTCCCCTGATTGTCAACAGTACCCTTGAACCCTTGCTGGAGCCAGATGCTGAGAAGTTAGCTTTGATCCCTATGACCTGTTTCACACCCCATCTTCAGACAAATCACAAACCAAAACATTTTCCTGCCTCTCCGTGGCCTCAGGCCTCATGCAAGGCTTTAGTGGCCTCAATCTGAGATCATGTGACAA
>JAQHUG010000045.1:6635193-6655779 GCA_028555095.1 Dicrostonyx torquatus
TCTCTCTCTCTCTCTCTCTCTCTCTCTTGGTTTTCGAGGTAGGGTTTCACTGTAGCTTTGGAGCCTGTCCTGGAACTAGCTCTTGTAGACCAGGCTGGCCTGGAACTCACAGAGATCCGTCTCCTCTGCCTCCCGAGTGCTGGGATTAAAGGCGTGGGCTACCACCTACACACAAATTCTTAAAAGACCCTGGTGAGTGGGTATATATGGAGGTCAAACCCCACTGATAACCCTCCATTGCCAGAGGCCATAAGCATCCTGGTTCCGCGGGGCACGCAGTGTTACCTCCTAGGGCCTTGGGCAAGAGCAAGGGCTTCCCTGTGACCTTCTTTCCAAGGTCTCGGTTCACTCACTGGTGGGATTTGTCTTGAAAATGCTACCCTTAGTGTTGGGCTCTGGAGTTCACCCTTCCCATTACCATCCGTTTCTAGTGGACTAGTTAATTATCCCTTCCGAGCCTCCCTTTTCTAATGTGAAATTGAAGGAATACTAATTATCCCACTCGGCTGTTAGGAGGATGAACAAGATAATGTATGTACAGGGAGCTCGCTGGCTGGCTCTGATAGAAAGAGTGCTCCAGATGGAGCTATTATTGTTGTTGTTAGTTCCCTATCCAAGTGCCACTCTGCGGTTCATGAATGGGGGTGCCGGAGGGACTTGGGGTGGAGAGAGTGAGGAGATAAGCATGTAGGGAAGAACAGGAATGGAATAATGGGGTGTGTTTGTATTCGTGCGTGAGCGTGCCCCCACCCCCCTTCTCTCTGTGTCTGTACTGTAGGGTGCTGGGGAGGGGGTGGCAGGGCTTCAGTAGCCCGCCCATTTCTCGGAGCTCTGCTCCAGGCGTCCTGGCTGCGAATACCCTGTGGTTAGTGCGTCTGGCGCGGTTCCAGGCAGAGGTTCCAGGCAAAAGAGTCTGCTCCTTCGGAGTGATTGGAACTGGGGGCCCGGGGAGCGAACTGAAACCCCGCGGCCACTCGGGTCAGTGTAGACTTAAGGCTGAGGGTGTCCCAAGACCGACTGCGGTGGCCCGGGTAGCAGGATCCCTGAGCAGCGGGGTGTTCACGCTGGATGGACCGCGGCAGGCGGGGCGCGCCTTCCGGAGCGTGGCTGGCGGGGCCCGGCGGGCGGGGCCGGGAAGGGGGCCGTTACTTTCCCAGAGTGGCGGGGAGGGCGACGTCAGGCGGAAGGGCGCGGGGCTCGCACGCTTTAAATGGCATTCGCTGTCACCCGAGCTTGCAGTCGTGTGGGCAGAGGCGGGCTATATAAGTGGCGAGGCGGGCCGCCGCGGGGCACACGGCGACAGCGACAGCAGCGACTGGGAGCTTCTAGGAGCGCCGCGGAGTAGCGCAGCACAATCCCGCTTCCCCTGACGGGCCCGCCCGCCAACCCTCCAGTGCAGCGCCGGCTCGGGCCAGCGAGGCCCGCCGCCACCCCGCAGCAGATTTGGATCCCCCGCCCGGAGAGCCTCAGGCTGCCGCCTCCCGGGGGACCCCGGAGCCGCGGCCGCCCCCGGAGAACCCGGGCGCCCCGCCGCCCGCCGGACCCGCAGCCACCGACGGCGCCATGGCAGCCGCCAAGCCCAGCGAGCTCATGGGCATCTGCTCCAACTACCAGGCGGTAATGCCGCACTTCGTGTGCCTGGCCGATGAGTTCCCGCAGCCCGTGCGGCCCGCCAAGCTGCCCAAGGGCAAGGGCCGGCTGAGGCGGCCGCGCCAGTCCCGCTTCAAGACGCAGCCGGTGACCTTCGACGAGATCCAGGAGGTGGAGGAGGAGGGGGTGTCCCCGATGGAGGAGGAGAAGGCCAAGAAGTCGTTCCTGCAGAGCTTGGAATGCCTGCGCCGCAGCACGCAGAGCCTGTCGCTGCAGAGGGAGCCTCTCGGCAGCTGCAAACTGAGGAACAGCCTGGACTCCAGCGACTCCGACTCGGCCCTGTGAGGCAGCAGCCGATTTGGGGAGTCGCTCCACCACCACGGGCCAGGGAGCAGCGGGCGCACCCGGAGGGGACCCGCACCCCGAGGCGGCCCCAACCACCGGGGATCTGCTCTCCTCGCTCGTTCTGACTCTTGCCCGGCCGAGGACACGCCGGAGCCCTGGAGCCCGTTCGGGGACACGCCAGGGAGGGGAGTCGCTTTCTTTGCCCTTGTAAATGTTTATTTTTTAACTCTTTCCCAGTAAGAACTCTGCTGTGAGTGTGCGCGGGAGGCGGCCCGCGCTGAGTCGGCATGCCGCGACCCTGGGGTCGCCGCTGCAAAGCCTTTGGTTTGCAACTCCGATTTTGCACACCGCTCCACTGTGCCCCACCCCCAGCGCACACCCGTTCACACTCACGCGACACTCTTGCTGAACACTTTTATAATTGTTGGGCTGGCAGAGGGGACTTGGGGCGCAGCGCGCCTGCTGCTGCAGCTGAAGGATTGATATTTATTTTTGCATTGCAATAGCTGAAGGCGTTTTATTTAACGGTCTTTTTACCTGGATGTTGTCTGTGAGGCGTCCAAATGGACACAAATAAAGTCAATATATTTACACAGTGCACTTTCTCCAGCCTTTGGACTTCTTGAACCTTAGGGGTCCGGGTTGGACGACAGAGGAGGAGGAAATATGGATGAGGAAGGGGCAGGGAGGGCCAAGTTGGGATAACCCGGAAAACTCTCCAGAGTGAGGCTACGTCTTCGGTGCACCTGCCTACCTAAGTGGGTCCCCACCCGGCCAAGGGTGCTCCTGCCATCCTGGTCTGCTCTCCACATGGCCCGAGAAGAGGAGCTGGTGCTCTGAGGATGGGGATCGCCCTCTGTGCAGTTGACCTCCCAAGGAGGTCCAGGTCACTTAGCACTCTCTGACCTTTCCTGACAATGACTTTTTGGTGGTGGTGGTGGAGGGGGAGTCCTAGAAGACAGTAGGAGACCGAATCCGAACCAACAATGGGAAAGTCTGACTGGGATATTTGAACTGAGGGAGAGCGAGTGTGTGGGTGCACGTTCGCTGTCCCGGCGGGTGAGCAAATCTCTCCCCCCTCCTTTCCCACCCCCTCACTCCGCCCTGACTCAGCTCAGTGCCCGGTGCACCTGTGCTTTGGGTGAATCAGGTCCCTTCCTCAGGCTACTGGGGAGAGCCAGCAGGGCGGCGAGGTTCCACTGCATCCCCACCCTTTATCAGCTTGGGTCTTTCTTTGTTGACAGAGTAGGAAACAAACACAGCAGCCAGGAAGAAACCATATGGAGAGCCGAGACTGTGGGTCTACTTTCCCTTCTCAGGGCTCTTCAGTCGCTGCCTCACATTCTACACCCGAAATTCTCCCAACTAGAGACGTAGCAGTGCTGCCAGGTGGCAGGGGGCGACCGCGGTAACAACATTCGGCGTTGAAGAGCCGGTACTCATACCCAGCCCATGACCAACTCTGCAGAATTAAAAATTAGTCCATGGTTCACCTGGGCCAGACTGCTAAATCAGAGAACAAACTCTGCTCAGAGGTAGCCACGTCTGTGTGCTCGGGCGCCTCCTAGTGGTGGGGTTAGTGTGTGCGTGGGGGGGGGCGGCTTGCCTGCACATGGCCCACTTAGGATCTGAAATGCCCCCTTTCTTCTCACATTACCTCGTAAAGCCCTACTATCTGCAAGACAGAAAGCAGAGGAAATGAAACAAACACAAAATATGCACACAGTGTGAAAGGATGCCTCCCTACTGGCTCAGAGATGGGAGGGCAGACACAGGGTGCTAGTGACTGGGTTTTTATCTCCCTCCCAGCCTCTGAGAACACCATGACCCTCAAAATGGCTCCATTGTAGCAGGAAGCCTAACAGGTATGCCCTTAGCTGCCAGGGCCTCACTCTTGGGAGGCAACTGTGGTTGATTCCAGTCGCTGCCGTTGTCAGGCTGGGCTAGCCTGAGCTCCAGGGCTGGGGACAGGAGGTTACAGCTCCACTAAGTACTTTCCTGCTCCTTATCCTTGTCTTAGTTCTTCAACTGTGTCTCCTTTTCCTCCCCAAGAGCCATTTACCCCAGGCGTCTGAAGTGAGGCTTTCCTGGAGTGTCTCCCGGCATGGTCCTCATCCATATGGAGGAATACTGTAGGAACCATAGCCATTCCTCTGGCACTCTGCTCAGCCACTGGTGGGAACCAGTGCCAGCTAACCACTTCTGAGATGTTAGCTGGGTTAAAGTGTCTCAAGAGGTAGTGGGGATGGCTGGAGAGATGGCTCAGTGGTTAAGAGCACTGACTGCTCTTCCAGAGGACCCTGGTTCAATTCCCAGGAGCCACATGGCAGTTTGCAACCCCAGGACAAGAGGGTCTGATACAGACACACATGCAGGCAAAACACCAATGAACATGAGAGAGAGAGAGAGAGAGAGAGAGAGAGAGAGAGAGAGAGAGAGAGAGCAGGGAAGTTATCATATGAACTTCCTGAGGGGTGATCATATGTTTGGTAGTGGTGGTGTGTGTGGGTGCATGTTAGGAGGGGTGATAAGAAGAAGGAGGAGGGTCTTATTTGTCCCAGTTGGCCTTCAGATCTCAATGCAGTAGCTTTGAACTTCTGCTCCTCTGGCCTCCACTTCCCAAGCGCTAGTATTATAGGCACGTTTCTACTTTGTTTTGGATTATTCAATGTTGACTGTTCAGGACATACTTGTTTACTATAGGGCAAAGCGCATCATCTTACAGGCAGGCATTTTGGAAGAATGGATCTGCCTTTAGTGTCAGTCCATATAGATCTGCATCACATTTTAATGAAATCCTATTGGGTATCAAACCTACATTTATTTAAGCTATAGGCACAGAACTGATATTCTGTTTGTCCAGCTTCTTAGTTTGGTCTCTAAGTAGCAGTTCTGAGAGATGATATAAAAAGATGCGCAGTAGAGTCATTGACCCAGAGAGGGGCTAGGAGAGAAACACAGAAGTTTCACTGTGGCCATTCCTGAGGAAGCAGGCCAGGCATGCAGGTGCCTGGCACAGTGGAAGAGGGAGCTAAGTCTTGGGGGCAGAGCTCCAAGGTGCCTGAGAAGAGTTCAAGGCCATTCTCCTCAGCTACATACCAAGTTTGAGGCTAGCCTGGGCTACATGAGACTTTGCTGTTACACACACACACACACCAAATATAATTAGTACATTATGACCTGGTATTATATGTTTTTAATCCCAACCTATGCGATTTCTAGAATACTGATCCCTAGTTTTCTGCTTTGAGCCTCTATGGCAGCCATGAGGATGGACCTTTCAGAGTTCTTCCTATGGAACATGTGATTGGTCACAGGATGCTCTGCCTTTTAATCCCATCACCTCCTTCAATTATGCTAACATTAGTGTGCACATGGCTAATGATCTGAGGAAGTGGGAAGAGTTTGTAGCAGGGAGTCTTGGGCCCCAGAATTTGCTGGTGGTTCTGTTGTGGCTTTCCCAGCCGCAGTTCTGCATTGCTGCATCTTGTTGTCTTTCAGGATCCATCACACTTGGCAGCTTGCAGCTACTCCAGTCTTTCCTAGGTCCCTCCCTGTTTCATTCTGCACAGGTACATCTTGACACTTAAAAATTTAGTGTGTGTGTGTGTGTGTGTGTGTGTGTGTGTGTATACATGTCAGCATGTATACCAAGGAGTGAATGGGTGCATGTGTAGGTCAGAGGACAACTTGTAGGAGTTGATTTTTTCTTTCTGCTATGTGGTTTAATCCTGGGGATTAAACTCAGGTTGTCTGGCTTGGTGGTAAGTGCCTTTATGGCCAAGCCACCATGCCAGCCCTCTCTTGACATAATCTCTTGTTAATACCTGCTTCTTGGATAGCCTGGGCTAGCAAACCCTTTCATTCATAATATCCATTGTGTTCCTAGTGCTTCTAAATTTTTCCCTTGGCCCCTATGTGGCACAGGGTGGGTGGTGGAAATTTTAGGGAGCACTTGGGGAAATGACAATGCTTACCATACTAAAATATAGCATGATAATTCATCAGGCTTGTTTGGGCTTCTGGGTAAGAATGAGAGGGTGTGGCCTGTATATGAAGGGGACAGGGATGGGGAAGGGCTCCATGCATTGGGTCTCTGACCTATCTATACCCAAAGCTACAGGGATTCCTAATGACCACTTGTCCATTCACCTGTCCCAGGGCTCATAATCCCATGACCCACTTTCTTGTTTGCCCCTAAGATTGTGAATGAACCTCTTCTCACTCTGCAATCACACTCTTCCTCTTGCACAAATGGAGACACAGGATAGCAGCAACCCTTTGGCAGTGAAGCCAACAAGGACAGTGACCTTGGAGATGACAGAAACAAAGGGGAAGGACCCCAGGAACTAAGCAACTGTCATTACATCTAGAGTGATCACCATGGAGTTTTCATATGACAACACATGCTGTCTTCTGAGAGCCATGGAGTCATCGTGCCTGCAATATCAACCTTCCCCAAATGGAAACGTGTGCTGGCAGCAGGTGCTACCAGCCTGGTCAATTTTTGCTGATTCGGGGATAGAACACATTTGCCAGCTGGGAAGTTGGTGATTTGTTGGCAAAGCATTTGAGAAAACCACGTCTATGACATTTGGAAGGCTGATGACGTGCTAACACAGTCAGTGTCTCGAGAAGTGGTGGGCAAGCTCAACAGGTAGTATGTGTTCTTCTTGCCCGGCTGCAGGTTATTACAAGAAAGACAGGCAGAGTGTTTAATTAGGGTTTCTATTGCTGTGAAGATCTCATGACCACAGCAACTCTTATAAAGGAAAACATTTGATTGAGGCGAAAGCATACAGTTCAGAGGTTCAGTCCACTGTCATCATGGCAGGAACCATGGTGGTATGCAGGTAGACATGGTGCTGGCTGCACCTTGATGAGAAGGCAACAGGAAAGTGGACTGTGACACTGAGCAAACTGAAGCAAGAGACCTCAAAGCCCGCCCCCACAGTGACACGCTTCCTTCAACAAAGCCACACCTCCCCATAGTGCCACTCCCTATGAGCTTATGGGGGCCAATCGCAGTCTAACTCCCAGACAGTGTCTAGAAACATGGGTGCTTTTAAACCCACATACTAAGAATTCAGACTCAGTGTGTCCAGCGAAGGCCCAGACCTGAAACAAGGTTCAGATTAAGGCTGTTACTTTCAAATATACTGGCTTGGCACCACCCTAAGTAGCCTTGGGTGAGAGTGGGAAGCCAAGTCAAATAGCAGACTTCAGAACTCTACCAAAAAGCATTGTTGGGTGTGGTTGCTTAAAAACAATGCTAACATCTGGGGAATATTCTTTTAAGATTTAAAACTTTTAAAATTTGTGTGCACAAAAAAGATAAATAAATAAAAATAAAGCCAGGCAGTGGTGGCGCACACCTTTAATCCCAGCACTCGGGAGGGAGAGGCAGGTGGATCTCTGTGAGTTCGAGACCAGCCTGGTCTACAAGAGCTAGTTCCAGGACTGGCTCCAAAGCTGCAGAGAAACCCTGTCTCAAAAAAACAAAATAAATAAATAAAATTTGTGTGCACATGTGTGGGCACGCACATACATACACCGGGGTCAGACATGCTTATGCAACTACATGCATGAACATCAGAAGACAACTTTGGGGACTCAGTTTTCCTTCCACGATGTTGAGGCAGGCATGCTCCTGCTTCTGCCATGCTGCATGTTCTAGGCTAGCTGGCCCATCAGCTTCTGGACATTATCCCAATCCTGCCACTGCTTACCTCTCCTTAGGAGGTACTGAGATTACAGACGCTGGCCACTGCCTGTCCCAGATATGATCAAGATTATACCGTAGGAAGTGCTTTTACCTGCTGAGCCATTTCATTGGCCCCAACCAGTTTTTATTGATTGAATTTTATTGTCCAAGAAGGAATAAAGAATAAGAAACAGTGATTCTGGTCATCTACCAACACCGACTCCCAAGGAGGCCAGATCCTCTAACATTCTCTTTGCTGATGCTGTGGCCCCAGAAGATGACAGAGAAAGGAGATGCTCAGAATGGAGTTAGTCAAACAGGCAACAGTTTCTCAGATCAGGAAGCAGGCCAGGTTGGTCTGCGGCTCTGCCAGTGACTCCTCCATTTTCCTGTTAATTCCCTTTTCCAGGTGGGAATTTTGCCATGGTTTTCTGATTCCAGTCCACCACTGTAACTGGGGGTGGGGTGGATAGAGTGGGGGTGAAGGTAGCTGTTGGTCTCTAATAAACTACGAGGGATCACTTGCGACTTCTTTACAGGCTTGCCTCAAGCTTCCCATTCTCCTGCTTCTGCCTCTGCAGCTTGTCTTCCCTGCATGTGCCCCCACAATCAGAACTGAAGCAGAAGCTGTGAACTGAAGCTGCCTGAGGGCTTGCTCCTCATGGCTTGCTCAACCTGCTTTCTTATACCACCTAGGATCACAAACCTAGGGGTGACACCACCCACAGTGGGCTGGGTCCTCCACATCAATCATTAATCAATAAAATACCTCACAGACTTGCCTATCAGCAATCTGATGGGAACGTTTTCTCAGTTGAAGTTATTTCTTCCTAGATGACCCTGGACCATGTCAAATTATATATATAAACCAGAACAGGACTGTTATTAATTTCTTTTTTTCAATTCCATTGAAGCCTGATAATGTTTTCTATAATATTTATCTTCCTATAAGTTGTTGAGATATTCTCTATGACCTGGTGAAAGTCACAAAAAAATGACAATTTATTTGTAATTTATTACTTTTATATACTAAATCTGTCTAATAAATGACATCATTAATAGCCTCTGTATCTGTGACATAGACAAAGATACGTACCACCATTTTTATTTTTTATTTTTTTGCATGAGAGGGATGCAGCCTCAAAGCAAGGAATAGTTTAGGGGCGTCCATTCTTACGTGAGCCTATTTATTCCAGCACTTTCAAAATAGCTGACAGGAGAGATGTGCAGGAATGAAGTCAGCATAAGTTATGTGAAAAAGAGGCATACATGTGGCTCCTGGCTCACAGAATGATTGGAAGAGAATCTGAGTGGATCCCAGCAGTGTTCAGGCAATTGTTTTCCCAACTGTATTACCAAGTCTCTTAATTGTGTGGGTCCCCAAACAGTGTCTAAGGAAGACATACTTCTTGATATCTACTTCAGATGAGCAGGACAGACAAGGTAGACTCCTCCAGGGGGTAAAATTAGGCAGCAGGGTCCCCCACCATTCCTGTGACATCATGTGCCATTGATGTATGCCTCCTCTTCAGAACATAAGTATTTATTTATCATGGTTTTCCTTCCCTGGGCACCATTGCCTACTTGGCAGATGAGTGGGGCACATGATTATCTTTTAGGTCATTGTGGTAGTTTGAATGTAATTGGCTCCCATAATCTCTTAGGGAGGGGCACTATTAGGAGGTGCGGAGGGGGTATGGCCTTGTTGGAGGAAGTGTGTCATTGTAGGGGTGGGCGTTGAGGTTTACTAAGCTCAGGGCACTGCCCAGTGGGTCAGTTGACTTCCTGTTGCCTGTAAGTTGTTGAACTCTCAGCTACTTCTCCAGCACCATGTCTGCCTGCATGCCGCCATGCTCCCTGCCATGATGATAATGGACTGAACCTCTGAAACTGTAAACGAGTCCCTTCCCAACTAAATATTTTCCTTTATAAGAGTTGCTGTGGTTGTGGTGTCTCTTCACAGCCATTGAAACCCTAAGGTAATCATCATTCTTTTTTGTTTGTTTGTTTTTGTTTTTAGAATTGAAAATAAATGTTTTTTCCCTATACAGTAGATTTTGATCATGGTTCCCCTTTCCTTGTCTCTTCCAAAATGCCCCCTCCTTCATCCAACTCCATGCCTTCTTTCTCTTTCTATATCTATAGAAAACAGGCCAATAAAAACAAACAAATCACAATAAAACAAAGGAATAAGTCATCCTCATGAAGAACCATAGCTGAGCCTATGGAGAACTCTGTACTTAACTCACGGGTGAACTCATAGGGAAGGGTTATTTGTGGGAGAAAAAAACCTGTACAGGTAAGCAGTGTCCATGGCAGGGGCTATGGTAGGCACTGGCTTCTAAAATCTATTCCATTCTTTTCTGAGTCATGAAGTTAACCTGCTGCCAGCCCACCCTGGCCCATCACAGATTTTCTGCAATAGAACATATGTGCAAATAATAATTGCCACATTGGAGCCAGGCTCATGATCACTGACATACAGGATGTATTAGTCAGGATACTCTAGAGTTATAGAACCTACAGAATCTCTATCTATCTATCTGAATTCATTGAACTGACTTACAGGCTACAGTCCAACAATAGCTAGCTGTAAATGGAAAGTCCAAGATTCTGGTAGTTGCTCTGTCCCATGAGGATGTGTATCTCAACTGTCTTCTGTATGTGGTGGAATCCTGAAGAAGTAGGTTCCAAGGCCAATGAAGGACTGGACGTGCTGACGAAGTAAGGACAAACAGGAGAAGAATAAACAATCCCTTCCTACTTCCATTATACAGGTTTCCAGCAGAAGGTGTGGTCCAGATTAAAGGTGTGCCTTCCCACCTCAAGATCTGGATTAAAGGCGTATCTCATCCTGCCTCAAGATCCTCATCAAAAATCTGTGTCATCCAGTTTCAAGATTGGGACTGAAGGCGTATTGTCTTCCTGCCTCAAGACCCAGATCGTAAGTGTGCCCTCCATTTCTGAATTGCAGTTCATTCTAGATGTAGTTAAACTGACAGCCAAGAATAGCCACCACACAGGCCCATGATCCCTCCCACCCCAATATAGCAACGGACTACGTTGATTACTTGGGGACTGCTCGTCTTCTTTCTCTACCACACTTCTCCTCATTTTCCTTCTTGTTTTAGTTACTGTCCTATTCTGCGATGAGATAGCATGACCAGGGCGTTCATGGCCACAGAGGGTTAGAGTCTGTAACCATCATGGCCGGAAGCATGCTACTACAGGCAGGCAGGCATGGTGCTGGAGCAGTAACTGAGAGCTTACACCTGATCCATAGGGACTGGGGCAAAAAGAGAGAGGGAGGAGAGGGGGAGGGATGGATGGGTGAGCGGAGGTGGGGTGGGGAGAGAGAGAGAACTGGGAATGGTGTGGGGTTTTGAACCCTCAAAGCCCAGTCCAGTGATACACCTCCTCCAACAAGGTCATACACACCTCATGATCTTTTCCAAACAGTTCCATCAACTGGCAGCCAAGCATTCAAATATATGAGCCTATGGGGCCCATTCTTATTCAAAACGCCATTCTTCTCTTCCTTCTCCTTTCTTCTCTTCTTCCCTATTTAACTCCTTTTTCTTTCTTCTTGGTATATATTCCCATTTCTCTTTCTTCTTAATTAAAAGAAGGAAAGATAGGGTCTCATTCTGTAGTCCAGGCTGGCCTGGAGTTCCTCCTTCTCCCACGAATCCTGAATGCTAGGACTACAGGTGTGCACCACCAAGCCTGACTAGAGAGAACCTGGCTTCACCAAACTGTAGCCTGGAAGGAATGTGGGTCCCTGAACTACTGAGTGAGATAAACTACTTGCTATTCTGGGCTCTTTTAGGGTAAAGATGAAGGTTTTCCAACAGGGCAGAAACCTCTTACTCTGCCGAATTGGCCCAGAGACACACTAGCTTTGCTCTCTTCTCCATGTGACCAGCAGGAGAGAGGTGGATGCTGTGTGCTGCTGACCTCCATGAAGTCAATGTTGGGTGGAATAACTTGGTTATCTATTGCACAGCTATTAATTATAGCTATATTTGCATTTAATTTGGATGCCACTCTGAAATACTACATAAATCCCTGTCATTGCGCTTACTGCTCTTTAGCCTGGATTGCATTTGTTTGCTAATAAAATCCTAATTATTCTTATCCTAATTATTCTTATCCGTCTGGTATGACTTTGCCTATCCCTTTACTTTTCAGCCTCTTAAGAGTATTAGGGTACCTTTTGAGCTAGTTTGGCTTCTCTTTATTTGGGGGGTTGAGAGTAAGACTGTATCACAAAACTAAAACAAAATAAATTGAGATTTAAGCTGAAATTTATGTTTTTAAAAACCAACCTAGAAAACAAAGAGGACCCTAAGAGAGACATACATGAACCTACATAGGAAGGAGAAAAAGACAAGAACTCCTGAGTAAATTGGGAGCATGGGGGTCACGGGAGAGGGTAGAAGGGAAGCAGAGAAAAATTGATAGCTCGATAAAAACAATAAAAAAGTTAAGCTGTCTTAAAAACCACAGTTTTAATACAAACAAAAAACAACAACAAAACTCAATTCCATCTGTACCCCCTGCCCTGCCCCAGCTTGAATTGCTGCCCTTTCTAATACCCTTTAGTGATATGCTTGTGAGTCAGGTGCATCCCATGCACTAGGATAAAAACCTCATTTGCCATAGAAACCCACCTAACTGTATACTCCTAACAAGTAAAGACCTTGAATTAACAGTTGAAAAACTCCCAGTGAAGAAAAGTCTGCTTCAATGGAAATTCTTCCAAACATGCAAAGAATAAGAAGAACCATAAAAATCACCCAAAATATACAATGCCAAGGAACATATCTCAACTCAGGAGGCCAGCAAGACCCTGAAAGCAAAGCCAAACCACCGTGAGAAAACTGCACCTCAACATCTACGTGCAAAAGCCCTCGGCAAGTACATGCAAACCAGACCC
Source organism: Dicrostonyx torquatus (assembly GCA_028555095.1). Taxonomy (NCBI): domain Eukaryota; kingdom Metazoa; phylum Chordata; class Mammalia; order Rodentia; family Cricetidae; genus Dicrostonyx; species Dicrostonyx torquatus. Next base: position 6,647,772 of record JAQHUG010000045.1, read on the forward strand.
AATGGCCTACTGAGTGGAAGCAGCCAGAATGCAAAGGTGATTTAACAAAGAACAACACAACCAGTGCGTTACACTCCAGCATAGAACAAAGTGGTGAAAAAATACCACCTGAACCTCCCCATTCATCCAGAAAGATCACTTAACTGAATCCATTGCCTGGTCTCAGCAAAACAAAACAGAACAAAGGAGTAATGGAAATAAACTTCTTCAAGGGCCTTTATCAAAACCCCACATCTAATATCAAAACCAGGAGCCACCGAAAACCTCCTGGTGTGACCAGGAGGAACAACAGCTAGAACCATTAAGCATAACAATAAAAAGTTACTGAGCTTGGAAAGGCAGCAGGGGAGCCATCTCCACTCACAGATGACAGGCTTTCCTGTGTAGAAAACACTACAGAAACAACAAACTACAAGCTAATGAGTCATGTGGGAAAGCTGCAAGATGGATGGACCACATCCCCAGTCAGGTGCATCTCTACACACTGGCAAAGAACAGCCTGCAAATCGAATCACAAAGAGAGCCTACCTTGTGATAGCACCAAAGGCATCAGCCAGGGTCTTCCTCACTTCGCTCTCTGTGTAACATGTGGGGTGATCTCTGCTGCCGGCCGCTCCACTCCCACCATGGCAGACTCTGTCCCTCTGGAACTGTAAGCCCAAATAAACCTTTCTTCTTCAGGTTGCTTTAGGTTGTGTTTTACTACAGAAAACATTTAAAAGGTGTGGGATACTTAAAAATAATTTTAACTAGGGAGACGTAACTGTGAATCACTGAATACTGTAAAACATGGATGAAGGAAATTACAGACAACTAAGTAAATGGAAAGGTAATCCATGCTCATTGGTTAGGAATGCCAATATTGTTAGCATCTAGTATTCCCACGTTCACCTATAGATTCAATGCAACTTAGGAGAGCCAATATTGTTAGTGTCTAGTATTCCCATGTTCACCTATAGATTCTATGCAACTCTAGCATTCTAATACCTACCCACAAATGGAAAATCTAGTCCCATGACCCATGTAAATTCTAAGGAGCATTGAGTAGACAGAACTATCTTGAAAAACAACCAAGTTGGAAGATATAGTTCTCAAGTTCAGAAATTACCAAAAAGCTACAGCAGTCTAAACAGACTGATCGAATAAACATAGTGAAATAAAACTTAGGGTCCAAAAGTAAAATCATATGTCAATGGGCAATTGTTTTACCAAAGTGCCAAGGCCATTGGATGGGTGTGAAGGTTCATTTTGACTTGTCAACATGACAAGAATCACCATGGAAACAATTTCTGACATGTATGAGGGATTTTCTAAACTAGGTTAACTGAAGTGGACAGAGTCATCCTCCCTGTGGGAAGTACCATCCCGTGGGCTGGGCTTCCAGGCCAGATAAGGAGAGAGTGAGCTGTGTAGTTTTCATGGCTCTCTGTGTCTTGATTACAGATGAAATTTGACAAGCCGCGTCCAGCTCCCAGCACCTTTGCACTGTGAGCTGGAATAAATCTTTCCCTTCTTTATGCAGCTTCTGTTAGGAATTTTGTCGTAACAACAAGACAAGTAACTAATGCAACCAGCAAATGATGTCTCTTTATCAATGGTGCTGGAACAACTGGACATCCACAGACCAAAGACTGACAATGGGCCCCTGCTTCATGGCATGTACAAAATCTGACTCAAAATGGGTCAAAACTTCAAAATATAACAGCTAAAATAATAATTCTCTTAGAAGAAAACATAGGAGCAAGTCTTTATGGGCTAACAGTGTCTCAGATGTAATGGTAGATGCCTAGGTTGCATGGCAGGCCCTTGGCTTAAACATTAAAAGCTTTCATATATCCAAGATTCCTTCAGAAAAGGAAATAGGCACCAACAAGGAGGCACAGAGCGTATAAAGGTTCTCGCTGCTAAGCCTGATGACTTGAGTTCCAACTCTGGGATCTACAGGGTTTAAGGAGAGAACTGGTTTGCAGACTGTCCTCTGACCTACACACACACACACACACACACACACACACACACACACACACACACACACACACACACAAATAACATGTAAAATTACCTTAAAAAGAAGATGAGTAAGCCAGGTGGTAGTGGTGAGCATCTTTGATCCCAGCACTCAGGAAGCAGAGGCAGTTGGATTTCTGAGGTCAAGGTCAGCCTGGTCTACAGAGTGAGTTCAAGGACAGCCAAACTACACAGAGAAATCTTGTCTCAAAAAACAAAACAAACAAAAAAGATGAGTAGACAATCCACAGAATTGAGAAGATACATTTCTGAGTCATATACCCAAGAAGGTATTGTGTCCAGAATGTTTAGGAACCATTACAACTCTACAGCAAAAGGCAATCCTAGTAAAAGTGGGTGAAGTGGGCTGCAGGGATGGCTCAGTGGTTAAGAGCACAGGCTGCTTGGTTCTGAGCGTCCACATCAGGGCTCACAGTCAGTTTCCTCTTCTGGCCTCCGTGGCTGCATAGACAAGCAGGCAAAACACCCATACACAAAATTTTTATTTTAATAGTTAAGAAAAAAAAAAAGGACTCAGTCATTATGCGAAGAAGACGTACAATAGTTAAACACCCAGGGAGTCCTGTGCAGCACTGCCTGCCGTGGAGACCAGCCTGATCTTATCCCTTTTATGAGTCACTTGATTTTTTTTGGCTTGACTGGTCAAAGGATTTTTTTTTCCCCCTTTAAGCCTGGCGATTTTATTAGGAGAGTCTAGGAATTGGCTGTTCTAGGTCAAAGTCCCTGGCACACAAAGTGCCTTTCAGGTAGATTTATATCTTTGGTTTCAAGAACATCTCTTTCCACTCTATTTTAAGTATTGTGTTTCATTGTTTGGCTTTTATTCTTTAGGAATTCTAATTATGTATATGTTGACTCTTTTTTGTCCTTTTTTTCTGTGTGTTTTCACAGGCATTAAGAACAGACACTGTCTTCATTCTGCCCCATTGTATTTCCTTTTCTGTTTCTAGCCCGATACCATTACTTGGCTGTAGCTAAATGCTTCCAACTGCAACCCACTGCTGCCATTCTTTATCTGTCCTCACATCTTTTCCACCAGCATACACACACACACACACACACACCCTGCCCCAGCCACCTCCCTGCATTGTCTTGCTTTCCTTAATTGTGCTTCTATTTCTGTTGTGGCCCTCCCTCACAGAAGCAATTGCCTTTTTACGGCTGATTTTTTTTTTTTCACTGAACACTATTTGGTTGGAATTTTCATCAAATCCATGGTTACGATTCCTTTTCTGGCCACTGTTTCCCATCTGGTAGGCTCAGTGCTCTTTCCCACCCATTTTATTTAGTGTCTTTGGCTTTAGTCTATGCTAGTTCACTTTAGAAAGTTAAAAGCCTGTGAGTTGTGTGTTCACGGCTCACTATTTGTAGAAAGCTCTTTCAGGTGTGTGCACCAGGTGTGTGTTGTACTGGTGGAGAAGAGAAGAGGCACTTGGACCCTCTGGAACTGGAGTTGCAGAGGCCTGTGAGTCCCCATGTGGGTGCTGGGAATCGAACTCAGGTCCTCTGCAAGAGCAGTCAGTGTGTTCTGGGATCTGTTCGCTGTGCCCCTGTGGTCTCACCCTACCTTCCAAAGTGAGTTTTCTCAATCCCTCCCTGGTGTTCACAGATTTATAATATGTCTCATTGTAACAACTCCCAAATAATGACATGGAGATTTCTTATTAATTATGAAAGCTTTGCCTATAGCTTAGACTAGTTTCTAACTAATTTTTACAACTTAAATTAACTCATTTCTATTAATCTGTGTGCTGCCACATAGTTCATGGCTGTTACCTCTCTTCCTAAATGTCTTGCTTGTTCTCCATCTTCTGGTGTCTCTCCTGCAGAGATTCCTCTTCCTACTTCCTCTCTGCCTGGAAATCCACCTACACCTCCTGCCCAGCTATTGGCTGTTCTTTGTTAAACCAACCACAGCAATATATCTTCACACAACGTACAAATATCCCACAACATCTCATTACCAAAGGATCTGGATTCTTATTTCACAGCAGAGATTTCACAGCAGAGATTATCAACCTGAGAAACTTTATCCTCAAAGATGTGTGTTAATGTATAGTCGTTTTTGTTTGTTTGTTTGCTGCAGTTTGGGATGGGGCTCACCCTGCCAGTCTCTATTGGGCATAACACTGCTGTATTGTTACTTTCCTCATTATGATACCAAAACACCTGACAAAGGCAGTTTGCGAAAGGGAGGGCTTGGTTGGGCTCGTGGTTTGAGGGTATATAGTCCATCAGTTTGGAGATGGTGGTGGTGGGAGGACTGTGAGGCAGCTGGTCATGTCACCTGCAGTCAGGAAACAGGGATGAATGCGGATGCTCGGCTCGCTCTCTCTTTTGTCTCTTTTATTCAATCCAAGGTCCCAGCCCATGGGATGGTGCCACCAGGTTTTCTTCTCTGCAAATTTCGGAGGTGTGTCTCCTAGGTGACTCCAAATGCAGTTGAGTTGACAGTGAAGATACACTTCATACATCTATCCACTAAACCACCTACAGTGCATAGAACCCCACCCTCACCCCTGGAACTATAGAGATCAAAATGCCAGTAGTGCCAGTGTCAAAGTTGCTCCTTCCCAGCCACAGGGCAGGCCACTTTTGTTTTAATTGGACCGTCCAGGACTAGCTTGCTACAATCCTCACCTTTCACTCTCTGCCCCAAATAATTTTCTGTGTGAATAATAATCTCATTATCATGTCTTTTCTGTGAGCCCCTGCTTGCTCCAGTCTCTCTGGGTCTGAGTCTCTAACTTATAGAATGGAACTTGTGTTGTTCTGTTACCTTTGTGCCTTTTGATCTTCCGGGAAATAAGGAGGGAATTAGCTTCTAGCGCCTTCTACATTCTTACAAAAGTCTCTGGAGGGCTGTTTAAACCCAAGAATTCAGCATCAGATGTTTCCATTTAACCAAGGAATGTGGATGGAGACTTCAAAATTGCTGAGAGCCACCAGGGTTAGGAAGTCTCAGAGAATGGCTTTTGCCCTCAGTTCTGTATTGAGATCCCTGTGGAGAGAGAGTTCAGTGGGGCTGCTGCATGGAAGTGGGTTGTCCCTTAGTCTGTCTCTATGCTGGCAGTTGAGATCACTACAGATCTAGCTGTGTGTCAGGGCTGGGAACTTCTGCTAGTGCTCAAGAGCTCTGGCAGTTGGCTGCTGAATCCTTATCTCCACAGGAAACAAAGCTAAGGCTCACATTGTGCCGCTGGTGTCCCCAGGACAGTAGGTGTATAAACTGAGGGCTTGGGCACCAGATGTACAAAGTGGGAGTGCGAGAGTACAGCCAGAGGCATCGGTAAGAGTTCAGAGCAGAAGGAGAAAACAGTACACTGAAGACGGCCAGCACACTGGATGGGCCCTAAGAGGAGAGGTAGGGGAAGAGCAAGAGAGGAAGACAGAGAGGTTATGAGCAAAGGAAACCAAGAGGGGGCCAAGAGAGGAAGACAAAAAAGAGAGGGAACCCAGACAGCACATAGCTGAAATGTTAGGGTTATAAAGGAATGAGAATCTGGAGAAGTTTAGGATGGGGGACAGGGTGGAAAAAGCTGAGAAGAGCCGCTGGTAGTTACGATACTGAAGAATCCTTGGGGCCAGGGTGCACATCTGCTTTCTAATAGACACCGCATAGTCATTTGTCCCCAGTTTCTTTTGGACCTGACGGGAGACTCCCACCCCCACCTCTTCGGGTTTTTGCTTTCATTTAGCTTTTGGCTTTTGAGAGTTCCACAGTCACTGGTTAATTTTGAAAATTCTTTTTTCATCCAGCATTTTGAGTGTCATTCAGCATGATGGTCAGGGAGCTGATCTCTTTCATGCTCCCGCTCTGTACAGCCCCTCCATCCTCCCCTTGCTAAGCCAGTGTCCTTATCTCTAAGGTGATTGTTCTGTGGGCTAGGGTTACATAGTGATATATGTAAATTACCCAGAACAGTGCTTGCTTAATAGAAACTCAAAGCCGAGTTTTGTGTCACTTCCGGCTACCTTCCTCTGTGGTGGGAGAGAGTGGGGCCTGGTCCTTGGGACTCAGCCAAGCCCACCCCAGCAGCCTTCCCGGCTTCCCTTCTGCTCAAGCCAGCTCCCCACTTCCTGTCACAGGTCCTGGAACAGGCCCTTTGGCTCTATAAGCTTTCACTGTTTCTGCTTCTTGCTTCCTCCCTTACTGGAATAGGGCCAGAGTGCTGCAAGGCTTCTCTGTCAACACCCTGCAGGGCTGCTGGAAACACAACTGTCCACACAGAGGCTGGGCTGCCAGTCCTCTCTCTCTCTTTCCCCTCTCTCCCTGTTCCCTCTCCAAATAAGGATGAAAAGAAGTTGCTTTGATTGGGTTTATGAATAGTTTTTTTATTTTTAAATCATTCGGATTTGTTTTTAAAGGGTATAAAAGTGCGCCCTGACGCAAGATCTCCAAGTGCCCGTTTCCTTATATCACCTATCTATCTTAACACGCACACATGGCTATCCTGGTTCCTGGATCATTGAAGGGGCAGGTGCAAAAGTGAGGTGCCTTCGCTCCTCAGTGTGTATTCCTAAAGACAAGGACTTTTTTTTCCTATCCACCTAAGAGTCAGGAAATTAGCATAAAACTAACACCATGAGGTAGTCGCTCCACTCATGTTCTCATATAGCAAAATATCATTTTTTTCTGGCCCAGGATCACATGATCACTTAGTTGCTAGGTAAGCTGGCCTTTGTGAGCTTTGAGGAATACGAACCAGTTATATGTGGTATAATGGACCCATATTAGTGTGTTCTAGCCACAGTTAAATTTTGTTGCATATAGTAACTAGTCACAGTTACATTTTTGGTGTAGATTTGGTAAAAACAATCCAGAAGGGACACCCCATCCTTTTTGTTGTGCTGAAGCAGGAGGCACAAGGATGTTGCTTCATTCAATGCTGATGCAGGTAGCTTTAAACCTGTAGTTATGGGGCCTTTTGTGACTTGCTACTCTGAAGTCAAGATTTTATCCAGTGTAACTAATAAGCTTTTTTGGGAGTGTGTAAAGATCTCAGTCCTCATCAAAATCCACCCTATGGTTTTAGAACCCATCAACAATTCCTGCTCACTCAGTTATTACTATGAGATTTGCTAACCAGACACTTACCATGTATATGTATGGTGCCTGCATGAGTTTATAAGCATGACATGTGTGCAGGTACCACTGAAGGTCAGAAGGCACTGGACTCCCTGGGACTGGAGCCACCAGATGTGGGTGCTGGGAACCAAACCTGGGTCCTCTGCTAGAGCAGCAAGTACTATTGGCCACTGAGCTATCACTCCAGCCACTAATCAGAGATCTTTTAAAAGCTCTACCTCACCCCCTCAATGTACTAGTTAGCATTCTGACATAGTGAAGACTGCTATTCTGCACAGTTCATTTACTTATTTGCACATTTGCTTATTTATATCACTATGGACTCATGGTTCATGCTTATTTAATATATTATTGTTCCTATCATTGATTTGTACGTATTGTGTTGTTTGTGTATGTGTGTGTGTACACACGCATGCACATGGACACCTTTGTGGAGCTGATTCTCTCCTCCTGCCTTTATGTGGGTCCAGGGATTGACATCAGGCCCCTTGGTTTGCAGGCCTTTCTACCGCAGTTTCTGCAGCAGGATTCAGCCTGGAGCTCACTGATTCCTGCAAGCCCTCTGGATCTGCCTGTCCCTGCCTCCCCAATGTTAGGGTTGAACTGCATCTCTCCAGCTCCTTATCACTATTTATCTTAAAGCTTAAGTTGTTCTGTACTTAGTGGATACCCACCGGTATTTTCTTTTCTTCTCTTTCTTTCTTTCTTTCTTTCTCTTCTTTTTTTTTTTTTTTGCGGGTAGTGAAACTTTATTTGGCCCTTTATTTATATCTGCTCAATGGGTGACTGGAACAGGTGAAACGGGTTTGCATCTCTGCCTTCATACTGTGTGTTTCTTTATTTTCCCCCATGATATCTATTGAGCTCTACATTTATCTCTGCTCCCCTCTC
>JAQHUG010000045.1:6656648-6674912 GCA_028555095.1 Dicrostonyx torquatus
TCCCACCAGCAATGCAGAAGTGTTTCCTTTTCCCCACACCCTCTCCAGCATAAGTTGTCGTGAGTGTTTTTGATCTTGGCCATTCTTACAGATGTAAGATGGAATCTCAGAGTTGTTTTGATTTGCATTTCTCTGATGACTAAGGATATTGAAAATTTCCTTAAGTGTCTTTCAGCCATTTTAGATTCCTCTGTTAAGAGTTCTCTGTTTAGGTCTGTACTCCATTTTTTTTTTATTGGATTTTGTGATCTTTTGGTGCCCAATTTCTTGAGTTCTTTGTATATTTTGGAGATCAGCCCTCTGTCTGATGTAGGGTTAGTGAAGATCTTTTCCCATTCTGTAGGCTGTCGTTTTTGTCTTGTTGACCGTGTCCTTTGCTTTACAGAAGCTTTTCAGGCCCACCTGTATTTTCATTTCTTCCTGAACTGTGAGTAGAGCCTGTGCCTGTGTCTCGCTGACTGCAAGTCCTCACTCCTAACTTTCCACTTAACACTCTTTAAGTTGTGAACACTTACCTTTAAATTGGCAGGAATAATGGTAACCAGAACGTTCTGCAGGAAATAGCTGAGCTGGTGCATATAAAGTCCTTGGGGCACCAGGAATGTTTATTGCCCATTTACCATGTGAGTGCCAGGCGCTGTCCTAAAATGCTTACCTGTATCAATTCATTGCACTAACTGTGCAGTAACTAGCATTATTTCTGTATTTCAAAGAAGACATAGGTTTAGGGCTGAAGAGATTAACTCAGCAGTTAGGAGTGCATACTACTCTTGCAGGGACCCAAGTTTGGTTCCCAGTAACCACATCAGGTGGCTCATAGCCTCTTGGATTTTGACACACTCTTCTGTGGTCATTTGGTATACATGTGCACACACAGAGATGGACACATAAAATAAAATGGCCTATTTTATATAAATAAAATAACTTTTAAAGGAATAGGCCAAGAGTGAGGAAATGTCTTATATAAAGTCACACCAGCAATAATCAACGGATCCACATCTTAATCTAGATCTGTTTGTCCAGACTTTGAGTTCTGACCTGAATATGACAGAAATTTCCCCAGTGAGACAGAGGCAATGAGTGTAACACAGGGAAGGGGAAGATATATCGGGGACGTAAAGGCACCCAGAGGGACCAGTATGAATGATGTAATCCAAAAATCTGAGTATGAGGTGTGAAGGTCCAGACCGCTGAGCAGCTCCCTGGGTCATCTCATCTGATGACATTATCATAATCCGATCCATCGTCTACTCGAGTCTATCTCCATGCTGCCTTCAACACATCCCTTTGCCACACCTTTCTTCACCAGGCAGCTTCATTCTAGAGATAGCATGGGACACCATTCCCCTCCCTGAGTGCTCCTAATGGTTTGCCCTGGCTTCTGGCTGTAGCTTTGACAGCTGACCCTCTCCTCAGATGTCAGCTCTGCTGTGATTCCACAGCTAGTCACTGGCGGGCTTAGTTCCCATCTGTCTACCCTGGTGTGCTTGGAGGTCCATGACAACAGACAGCTGACTGCTATTGGTTCTCTTGGAATTCCTGGATCTGTCTGACTTGAGGAGGTGCTCACTAGAGTCCCACTGCCTACTGCATGTATGAGTCACCAGCCCTTCTCTTTGGTCCCCTACACTGACTTTCCCAGGAGTCCCATATAGAGGCTTTAACTATAAAGTTCAGTGCTGTTGCATGTGGAGGAGCAGACTGTGGGGGCTGCATTCCCAGGTTCCCGGCTCCCAGCTCCCAGCCGTAGGCCTGCTTTTAGTCCCGGCTAACTGATACCCAAAATAATTACACACAAACTGTATTCATTTAAACTCTGCCTGGCCCATTAGTTGTAGCCTCTTATTGGCTAACTCTTACATATTATTTTAACACATTTCTAATAGTCTATAAGTTACCATGAGGTAATGGTCTTACCGGGAAGATTCTAACCTACATCCATCTTGGGCAGGAGCATCATGGCGTCTGACCCAGTGCCTTCTCTCTCCCAGCCTTCCGTGTTCTGTCTACTCTGCCCACCCAAGGGCTGCCCTATCAAAAGGCCAAGGCAGTTTCTTTATTCAACCAATGAAAGCAACAGAAATACAGAAAGACCCTCCTACACCACAGTGCCATGATGGCTCAGAGAAAAGGAAGGCTCTCATCCCAAATCCCATACCAGCCAAGTGTGACAGTAGGTTCAACCTGGTTCTCAGCTTAGCTTCATGCGGCTGTGTCCCATGCTGTCCCTTGCTCAGTGTTTACATCCCCAGCTCCATGACAGAGCCCTGGGATTCTGGAAACCCACAATAGAAATCTTTGGGTGGTGAATAACTCACTGCAAACAAGTTGCTTATGCTCCTGTCCTTGCTTTTGAAGTTTATGAGATCAGTTATTGCTGGTGATTCCTGCTGATAGAGGAGCTGCCTCAGCAGAAGCTCAAATGGACAACCACGTTTGGCTGTCTAGTCCTGTGGCTAACTGGAGGGGACACCTTTCACCTCCAGGAAAGGCTAACCCCACCTGTAATGACAGGTGTCAGGGATAAACCTGGTGGATTAGGAGACAGATCTAGGGCTCAGATCATTTGCTGTTTGGTTAGATTGGTCAATACAGGACAAGTGTTTCCATATCAGGTTCAGCACAGGGACAAGTGACGAAACACTAACTAAAAGTTAAAGGCCACTTTTACCCTGAGCAGAGAGAGGGGTATCAGGTAGAGAAGATCCAGAGCCATTTGGAATCACAGGAGCTGGTAAGGTGCAGAGCCTTGGCTCCAATACATTTCGTTACGTTTCTGTGGCTGTGATGAAATACCCAGAGACAATCGATTTAAGGGAGAAAGGGTTTATTTTGGCTAAGTCAAGAAGGATGTAGTCTCTCATGGAGAAGACATAGCGGTGAGGTCAGGAAGCGGGCTGGTCACATTCCATCCACACTCATTTCCTTGAATGAGGCTCTGCAGCCTTCCTACACACAGTGACACCAGCCGGAGGCCATGTGCGCCCCATGGAGGGGGGGACTTCACATTCACACCATAGCCTGACCGTTAGGATGAACTTATTTAGGTTTTTCAAGACGGTTTTCTGTGTAACCTTGGCTGTCCTGGGACTTATTCTGTAGACCAGGCTGGCCTTGAACTCAGAGATCCACCTGTCTCTGCCTCCCAAGCACTGGGCTTAAAGGTGTGTGCCACTACCATCCAGCTCTTTTATTTCTTATAAAGTCTAATCCAAGGTCTTCCAGTTATACTAGACCTTGACATTCAGTGTCTTAGAGAAAAGCAACAAAGCCTGGGATGAGCCAAGCCAGAGACAAGGCTACAAGTGGGAACCCTTTACATCCTGGCAGTGGAGAACTTGTGTGTTTTGTGTACAGCATGACTCTTGAGTAGTAGCTTCAACACTTGTGTGTTACATTTATGGATTCTATGTGCATCTGCCGTGTATTTTTAGACACAGATACCCTGTTTTTCAGTTGCTTCTGATGTGTAGACTGGGAAAGAAAACTCCGTGTGTGAAATAATAATTTCCAAGCGGTAATCTTAATGAAATTCCATGATCTTAACAGTCTAAAAATTACTTTCATCTTCCCTTGACCCCTGTGTGTGCTAAAGTAGGACAATTTGATTGCATTTGCTATTAAAGGGAACTCCCAGACTAGGAAAAAAAGAAACTTAATGAAATTGAAAAAGAGGCAGAGCCCTTGGTATTTCTGGGGATGTTGGAGGAGGATGTTATTTCATCTTCTCTTAAAGAATGAGGTCTTGGGGCTGGGGAGATGGCCCAGTGGGCAGGAGAACTTGTTCTGCGAGATGAAGCTCTGGGTTCCAATCTCCAGCACCCAAACACAAAGCCAAATGTGTGTGTGTGTGTGTGTGTGTGTGCGTGTGTGCGCGCGCGCGCATGCACGCGCACGCACCTGCAACTGCAGCATTGGGGAGCAGAGGCAGGAGGATCTTGAGTGCTTGCTGGTCAGTCAGCCTGGCTGGAACAGAGAGTTTCCAGTTCAGTAAGTAATCCTGCCTCAAGGAAATATGGAGGATACCATCAGAGAACACTTGATATCTTGCTCTGGCCTCCATAATCCTGTGCAGAAATGCACATGCATACTTACATATGCGAATGCACCATACACTCTAACACACACACACACACACACACACACGCATATGATAGAGAGGTCTCTAGGTACTTGGGGAAGAGTCCCCCAGGATAACTCACCCCTGATGCCATCTTTCTTGGTTCTGAGGATTGAAAACCAGGCCTCCTTCATTCTAGGCAAGCATGTTAGCAGTGTGCTGCATTCTATAGTCAATGGCTGTGTTCCTTTATTCACTAAATGAACCTCCTCCCACCCCAGAACTGACGTTGGTTTTTCTGCAATCGATATACAAAGTTCTTGTAACATGGAAAAATCAAGAAAGCTGAAGTTCTAGGATACAGAACCGACATTTACTAGAATGGGCGCCCCTGGAGACAGCTCTGTTTCTCCTATTCACTGTGATCCACAGCATTGAGAACAGTGTTCGGCAAATGGCGGAGGCTCAAGAAACATCTGTGGAATGGCTTTCTTGAGATTCCTCAAGGCAAAGTTAAGTAGAGACCTCCATCCCAGGATGCACGTCTGTGAACTTGGTAAGAAACGACAGCTGCTGAGCGTACTATGGCTGTTGTCAGTCTAGTCTTGGCAGTGGTAGTGCCTTCTGGAAGACTGAGGGGAAAATCTACCCTGTGATTCTTTCCTGGCTCCTAACGGATGCCAGGAATCCATGGCATCCCTTGGCACATAGGCAGACTCCTGGCTCTACCTCTATCTCCAAATGGTCTTCTTTATCTGTAGCTTTTGGTTTGCCCTTCTCTCCCCTTCCCGTTTCTCTCCTTTCTCATCCTTCTCATCTTCCCCCTTTTCTTCCTCATCTTCCTCTTGTGCTGGGGTTGAAACCAGAGCCTTCTGCGTTCTAGGCAAGCACTTTACTGGTGTCTATACCTTGTAGCCTCTTTTCTTCTTACAGGCCTTTGTTATATGGGCTGAGGAGGGGGCCCAGTGGACAGAGTGCTTGCTGTGCAAGCATGAAGACTTGAGTTCAGCTCCCCACCACCCATGTAAAGAGTGGGCATGGCGGCAAGTGCCCATAGTGCTGAGGGACGGAGAGGTGGGTCCTGGCAGTTCTCTGGCCAGCAGGTCGAGCCAAAATGGTAAGCTCCAGGTTTAGCGGAAGACCCAGTTTCAAAATATAAGATAGTGGCTCAGCAGATAAAAATCTAACATCCTGAGTTTGATCCCCAGGCCCACATGATATGAGGAAAAAAACACAAAAAAAGACCATTTGAAGACAGAGGTAGAGCTAGGAGTCTGTCTATGTGCCAAGGAGTGCCATGGATTCCATGGATTCACCAATTTTTTAAAAAAATTATTTAACTTATTTTTTTATGTAAATTGGTGTGAAGGTATTAGATCCCCTGTAGTTGGAATCACAGTCAATTGTAAGCTGCCATGTGGGTGCTGGGACTTGAACACGGGTCCTCTAGAAGAGCAGCCAGTGCTCTTAAGTTCTTAATAACTGAGCCATCTCTCCAGCCCTGAGAAACAATTCTTACAAATTGTGTCCTCTCTCTCTCTCTCTCTCTCTCTCTCTCTCCTTCTCTCTCTCTCATATGCATGTGCACATGTCATGCGGGGACACACACACACACACATGCACACACACGCACAGTCTTAAAAAGAGACCATTTTCATTGATCTAGAATCTACCATATAATTAGCACAATCTAATCTTTTGCTCTGTACCCTAATCACATTTTGAAAGACCCACACTTACCTAAACTTCATAATTAGTTACAGGTGAACATACCTGTTTGGAGGGGAGGGCACAGTTTAACCTCAGAGTGACCATGCCAGATGTTCCCAAGGATTGCTACCTCAGCTCTTTTGCTCAAACACTGGTTTGTGTGATCTGTGTGCCATCTGCTGTGTCCCAAGCGGCCTTGCAGAAATACTTGTGTGGAGGACACAAAAGCTTGTGTCCCAACATCACACAAAAAACCTAAGGGCTCACAAGATATCCACGAAAGTTCAGAGGACTGAGCCAAAAGAGCAGTGCTCAGCCTTAGCAGGATAGACAAGGGAAGGACTGAGAAAGAACGATTCCAGCCCTCAAACTTTTTACAGAACGTTGATCAAGCAAACTACCAATCATTGCCCATATGTGGCGTTTCACAGAAATGGAACGGTGACCCACGGTATCGAGAGCTGCTGTGAGAAATTGCTTCTCGGGAGGAGTAAGACTGGGTCCTCGAGGAGCCTGCCTTTGCAGACAAGCACCATTCGGTGAGTCCTATCTCCCATTCACCTCTTTTGAACAGGAGTTTCTACAGGAGATTTTCCATGCTGGTCTCACAGCTGTTTGTTGCCTGTAGGGGCCAGGAGAACTTGTCTTGGAAGTTCTTAGTTCTAAGATGGAGAAGGAATGTAGTCAAGCAGCCATACTTGAGCACCATAGGAGCATTGTCTGGCTCTGGTTCTGGCTTAGGTGATGAGATTCTGGACATCAAGCTGGTTTTGTAGTAGGACAAAACTTCAGGGTGATAGGATGGAGTAAGTGTACACGTAGGAGCCGTGTAGATAATCAGAAACAGGGGTAGGCTATAATAGCCAACCTCTAATGTGTAATCTTCATCTTCCAGCTTTGGCATCTTTGCATAATTCCCTTGTGTATAAATACATCAGAAGGAAACATCGAGAACTCATCAATGGGATATGAAAGTCTTGGATAAACCATGGCAAGAGTTGGGACAGAGCAGAGGGAAATCCATGTCCATTTCATCAGAGTGCCGCAAGGATGGGGAAGAGAGAAAGACAGAGGTGAAATACTTGTGGAATTGAAAGCCTGAATAATTCTAAACAAATAAAACTCAAATATATCTCTAGGCATTTCATTATACAAAAATGACTGAAAAAGAAAAACATTATTGGAATCTGTCAAGGAGGAAAGACAAGTGGCCTTGAAAGGTGTGGTAGGCTGTGGTTGCTTCCCCAGAGCTGTGAATTACTGAATTACTCTGAATTAATCCTTTAAGTTGTACAGTGAAACAGATATCCACCTGGAAGTGTGTCTCCCGTGAAAAGATTATTGGGAATCATCAAAGCAAAATCCTCCAAGCAAAATTTTGAAAAAGGACAAATGGACTAAGTTGGATTTTTTAAAATAGTATTATGTGTAATAAAAAATGCTGGAAAGAATGTAAAGTCTGTCAACTGTAAAAGGAGCCGAGCATGTCGCACCATGGAGGACTGTGCAGCAATAAGGACTGGGGAAGGCCTCTGCCCTGTTCTCTAGAAGGAATTCTGTGGGATATTAACTTTTATTTTGTTTTGTTTTGTTTTGTTTTGTTTTTCAAGACAGGGTTTCTCTGTAGCTTTGGAGCCTGTCCTGGAACTAGCTCTTGTAGACCAGGCTGGCCTCGAACTCACAGAGATACTCCTGACTCTGCCTCCCAAGTACTGGGATTAAAGGCATGTGCCACCACTGCCCAGCTAGGTATATTAACTTTAAAAGTCACGTATGAGATGTTACCTTTCATTTGATATCATGAATGTGATATGTTTATTTATAATATGAAAAAGTACAAATTATAATTTCTCTTGAAAGTAAGGTTAGACATGAGAACAGTGAGAAGGAAGAGTGCTCTGTGGAGGTCAGAATATTTGAATAGCTTTGCTTTGTGTTTTTGACTTTGGAAGTATGGATCTCTTACATAATTATAGAACTGAACACATTTAAACATTTGCTTATTTAATGTGTGTGTATGTACCTAAGTGTACATATGTGCACCTCAAGCATGCAATGACTGGGGTCTGAAGACAGCATTACATCCCCTGAAACCAGAGCTGCAGATAGTTGTGGGCCACCCTGTGCGTAAGCTGGAACCAAACCTGGGTCCTCTACAAGAGCAGTATGTGCTCTTAAACGCTGAGACATCTCTCTAGACCTGAAACTACATTAAAATAGAGAATGAATCCTTAGAATTAAAGGTGAAATAAATAGATCCAGTTATATAGCAAGTTGGTGCCCTATCAGCACAACGAGGACTGTTCTACAAGCATTCCACACGGTGTTTTTTTCACACCTTGGGATGTCTGCAGAGGAATAAAGGGCACCCAAAGCAACAGCATCAAAAACAGAACCACACCCTGGGCTGTTTCCAGTAATCAAGTTGTCAGTGCTGGAACCTGAGAGAACCGCATGCATTGTGTTCAGGCATGGGCCAGGGTGAACTCAAATGAGGCAGGGAGAGCTAGGGCACAGAGCTCAAGGAGGTTCTCAAGCACCTGCTCTTCGGTGAAGCAATGCCATATTATAGCCTGTGCCCTGTGTGCCTCACCTGCTCTGTGCAGGATAAAGTCAATGCATGAGCACTTCAATGGTATTAATATTAAACAAAGCAGATTCAAGATAGAAATATGAATTAGAGGGTTATAGAAAAATACCAGACATTAAAATTTTTAAATTACACTTATGTGTGTGGGGGAGATGTTGTGAATGAGGGTTATAGAGAACATATGTGGGACAACTTTGTGGGCGGTCGTCCTCTTCTACAATGTGGGTACCAGAGCTTGAACTCAGGTCACCACGGCAGACCCGACAGCAGGCACTCTTAACCGGCTAAACCATCTCACCAGCTCCCAAAGTGTGCTAAGCATTTTGATTGCTGCGAGAGTCTGTGTGCTGCCTCCCCTGGGTGGGGCTGGGAGGACAGAGGCTGTACTCAGGAGAGCCTGGTGGGCCTTATGGCTGCCAACCTCATTGATTTCTTTGCTAGGCAGCAGTGATCTGGGTTTGCGGGATACAGGGTAAGCTGTACCTTTGCTTTCTGACCTCTCCATGACACATTTCATCCTAAGGAGGTTTGTTGTTGTCTCAATGAGTGAAAGGTGAGGGTACTGTGGTCTGGACGGCTGATATCAGTACATACACCCTCAATCGCCTTAGCCCTGTGTTCACAAATTACCTAGCGATGGCTAATTGCTTACATTGTTAACTCACTCAGCCCTCCTAGTGGCTCTGTGAGGTGGATTCTATTTTAAGAATTGAAAATCAGGGAAAAAGCAAGTGGAGGAACTAGTTCAATGCGGGAGAGCCAGAGAGGGGACAGGCAAAATCAGAGCCTGAGCCCTGCTGCTGGGCTGACAGTTTATATCTCTGACACAATCTCACATATCAAAGTCGTGAAAAGTCATACTGAAGAGCGGTCAGCCTGGAGGGTCAAAGGCCATCTGGGGGGAAATGGAGATATTGCATACAAGACAGGAGTATTTACTGAAGAGTTAAACATTGTGCTTTGCAGAGTAGGACCAAGCTGGGACCCTAGAAACAGATGTGTACAGTGTGGGACGGTTGGATGGATAGACAGACATTGTAGTGGGGATGGGGGATGGACAGTATACTATGTCCTGTTGGGAAGAAGTGTCTATCCAGATGGAAAAGCACAATACAAATTGTTACCTACCGATCACGTTTAGTTATATAGTCCAGGCAGAGTTAAAACCTTTGAGAAGCTTGGGAGCTGGTTTGGTGGCTAAAAGTCTTGACACACGTGTGTGAAGACTGGTGTTCAGATCGCCAAAAACCCATGTAACTATGGGATGATATGATGATCTGTCTGTGATTCCAGCCACAGAAGGTGGAAACGGATCCTCAGAGCAAGCTGGCTAGCAAGACTAGTCACATGGGTGAGCTCTGCGTTCAACTGAGAGACCCAGCTTCAACAAGTTGGAAGAGCAATGGGAGATAATTCCTGGCATCCACCTTAAGCCTCCACATTTGCATCCTCACACATGTAAAACCTGCATGCACACACATATGCACACACACATGTACATGCACACATAAGTGTGTGAACACTATACACATGGAAATAAAAAAGGAGAAAAAGTTTTGCAGGAGATAACATGGGATATCTTTATATCTTGACTCTTGCATTACAATCAATCAAAAAAAAAAAACCTCTCTATTTGACAGAGACACCATATACCAGATAACAAGATGTACCACAGATGCAAAGAAATTTGGGGAGCTAGCAAATCATGTCCAGAATGACAGGCTACCTCTCAACCAGCAAGAAACATAGATAAGGGATTTTAATAGTTTACAGAAGGTCCCAATGCAGGGGAGAGGTGGGGATAGCATAAGGAGGCCCTGGCAGTCCAACCTTCCACAAGACAGGCCCTAAACTCCCTGCATTTTATTGGTCTGCCTTGCTGGTAAGATGCTGAGCCTCCCAAATACCGCGACAGGTCTACAACAAAAATACTCTACATCCTTCATTTAGCAAAACTGACCGAGTCTAATCACACTTGCTGGTCAGTGTGGAAATGGTCACACAGTATGATGCAGGATTTCTACCTCTGGGATCTGTAGGAAAAAAAAATTTGTATGTGTGTGCCTTAAAAAATGTAAAAAAGGAGGCTAATTACATATGGTAGAAGTAACAAAGGAAACAAAACAAAGCAAAGAAAAAGGATGAAGCCAGACAGCCTCCTGCCTCAGCGGCTTCCCACCTCCGTGGTATCCTCAGATAACAAGCTGTGACAGACGTGTCACAGACTAAACAGTTCTCAAAATGAATGAAGCTGCTGCGCACGGTCAAGGCAGATACAGTACGCAGGATGGGAAAGACAGACATCAAACAGAGGCTTAGAGTAAGATCTGGGCGCTAAGACCACAGAGCAAGCTGCTCATGAATGTGTATTCACTGGCTGGGACTCGTTGCATGTGAGATTGTGTCTGGGGAGTTGCCTGGGAAGAAGCCGCATGAGGTTACACAATCACTTTCCACTGTGTTTCTGTAACACAGGAGGAATGGCTCAGTTAGTGAGGTGCTTGCTTTACAAGCAGGAGGAGCTGAGTGCCACCCCCAGCACCCATGGGAACAAATTAGACACGGCAGCACCATGCTCTTGTAATCCCGGCACCAACAAGGCAGAGACAAGCAGGTCCCTGGAACTCAGTGGCCAGTCAGCCTAGCCATCTTGAATAGCTCCAAACAGGTGAGAGACCCTGGCTCAAAATACCCCTAAATGATATGGAGGAACCATACTCAAGATTGACCTCTGGCCTCCACACACACATGCATACATGTACACATGTGCATGTGCACCTGCAGCACAGGCAGACCACACATACATACATACACACACAAGAAAAGAAATAAGAGAAACTGAAATACAATGGACATTAAGTCCTTGTAACCCAAGCAGTGGGCATAGACAGAGGTGACCATTCCCTGATTTTCTGAGTTTGAAATGAGTCAGCATTAAGAGTGAGAAGTAACCGTTTAAGTGGTAGAAGTGTCTATGCTTCATGCTCTCCTAGCTAGGAGCTACAGGTTGCTGTCATATCTGACCCAGGTCATCAATTTAGACTTTTCTAGGGTTACCTCTAAATAGCGTGGCCTCTCCTTGCCTCCTGGGAGGCTCTTAGACCCCTTTCAAGGAAAGAATGGTTCTCCTTGCAGTGGACCACCCCCAGCCAGGCACGGCTGTCAAGGAAGCAGGTTGAGCACGGGTGGAAAGGCAGCAAGGTGGTGTGCAGAGGCCTGGCTGTCAGCCTGCCTGAGCTGAAGATGGGGGGTGGTGTTCTGACTTGTCTCAGCAGCTTTACAGAAGACAGAGGCTGCCAACCTGGAGGCTGCTATGACCCATCCCAACCTAAGCCAGACATTAAGAGTTAATCAAGTGTTCCCACGAAAAGCTGGCACTTTGGAGGTGACTGGAGGACAGCCACAGGTAGATTGTGCCAGAGATGGTCCCAAGTTGGACGGCATCTGCACATTGAAGATGCACTTGATCATCACGCAGCACATCAAGCCCGCTCACATCACTGGGCAGCCATCTTCACCATCCATCTCAGACAGTTTTCATTCTGCAAAGCTGAAACTCTACTATTACACTAACCGCTGACTCTCCATTCACCCTCTACCAGCCCCTAGGATCAAAACTGTTCTTCTGTTCTCTGTCTCCATGAGTTTGACTATGCTAGCAGCCTCACAGGACAGGAACCATTCCTTGCCTGTTTGGCTTCTTGCACCTAGCATAATGTCTTGAACATTTATCTACCCCATAGTGCGTATCAAATTTCCTTTTTAAGGGTAAGTATTGCCTCACTGAGTGGACGTACCACATTTTGCCTATGTAGTCATCATTTGTAGGTAGACACTTGTATTGCTTTTATTAACCTTTGAGTGTGTGAGATCAAAGAGGGTGGCCTTACAAAGTCTGTGGCATTTCAGGTCATACCCATCTTATGTGGTTCCAGAGAGCCTTCCCCCCAGATATCGAGGACAGAGATAAAAGAGGCCACCTTCTCAAAGGAAATTAGAGAAATCTAAGGCTTCCAACTGGTCCCCCAGCTTTTGCCCATAACCTTATAATCCTTCCCAATTTCAGCAGTGCAGAGATAGTGTTAGTCCATTTTCAGAATCTAGTGGCTCTCTAGTCCCTTAGGATGACATTCAAGTGTCCATGAGAGACTGCAAAGCCATCCTCTTAGCAGCCTTCTTCATCACGCCTCGCTTTTCACCTTAGCCCCACCCCTACCTCTTAGTTCTCCCCATAGCTGCTGAGTTCAGTTTCTTCTAAGTCAGAAGACACATAGTGTGTGGCCATGTGCAATTCTGTCTACCTGGATGACCCGGATTCATCCTTTAAACTGTTCAGATCCACCTGAGTGAGGGACGAAAGATATGAAGCATGCTTTAAGTCATGGAAACAGAACTCTTCATTATTTAGAATTGCTTACCACCTCACATCGCATGTCTAGGGTTGGTCCCTGCGGGAGCATGCTAATCCACTGACTTAGAGATGCTCATGGGGGTTCAGAAAGTCTTTCTTCTCTGCCATTTTCAGAAGACCGGCCTTGTTTTCCTCACAGCTGTCAAAACTCCTGCACATCTTAGAGAAAGCTAATCTTGTGTCACCTTTTAGTCACAAAGTAAGCTTTCTCAGGATCCTCATATTTGGATCTGCTAGGTATGACACTGGCTGGAATTAGGCCACACAATTCTGCAGCAGCTGGGTTGATCACCCAGGACACAAGACCATGCTGTTTAGAAGGGCCAGGCAGGGATCCTATCCTCAGATAGGAAAAAGACTGGAGTACAGAGCTCTATGTCAAGGGGAACAGGATCTTTTCACAAGGAGGGAGGGAAGGAGCGGCATTCCTCAGTTTCCTTCTGTCCCCAGTGCAGAGCTAGTGCTTAACACACAGAAGCCACTTAATTATTGCTTTGCAAATGATGCATAGACCTGGAAGGGGACAAGGCCTTCTTTATACCTCTTTGAGTAGGAAAGTTAGACCGAGTCCCGGAAGCAGTGACCATGTGATCCTGTGGGTTCCACTATGGGTCAGTGATAGCCCTTTGAGTGATTTTAGTATGAATGGCCCTCATGACCACCCCACGTGCCAATCTATGGTTCAATAATGCTGACTCAATGATGGAAACTGAAATACAATCTGCTAGTCTTCCTACCCCTTAAAGAGTAGGCACCCCTACACACACACACACACACACACACACACACACAAAAGTGGTGGACACCCCAGTCCCACACACACACAAGTGAACACTGACTACTACCTCTCAAGTGGAGACAGGTGGTACAACTATGTTGGTTCTAGTACTGGCAAGAGTCTGGGGAAATGGGCACTTCCACCCTCTGCTAGGTTGATATTGGTACAGACTCAGAAAACACACTTAGATATCTTTGCCTTCACAATCATTGTTCTGGGAGGGATGGGAATCATTTCAAGAAAAACAGGCGTGAGACTTTGGTCCCAAGCAGACCATCTTGTAGCAGCAAAGCTTCCACACAGCACACGGGCTGTGCAGACACATATGTGGTGACATTGGTGACAGCATCATACATCACCAGAAACCAGGATGATCGGAAATGCTCACTAGGGGCTGCCTGGCAGCATCAACTGTGGGGCAACCTTACCTGGGGGAAATGTGATGTCATTCATAAGGCTGAGTAGATCTAGAAGGACTCAGAGACACTGCCAGGCTACTGCGAAGGACAGAACAAACTGCAAAGTAGCTTTCGTTTTTACTATCTTGTGAAAAGTGTGTGTGTGTGTGTGTGTGTGTGTGTGTGTGTGTGTGTAGTTGTAGAGGGTAGAAGTGACCTCTGGTGTAATTCCTCACGTGCCATCCACCTTGTTTTTGAGGCAGGGTCTCACTTACCTGGGGCTGGCTGAGTGAGCTGGTCTGCCGGTGAGCCCCGGGGATCCTACCATCTCCACCTCCTTGTTGCTGGGACAACAATTGTCTGCCGCCACATCTGGCTTTTTATAGGTGGATTCTAAGAACAGAGCTCAGGTCCCTGTGCTTGCAAGGCAAGCAGTTTACTGACAGAGCTGTCTCCTCAGACCTGTCTTCAAGGATCAGGAACAGAGTGCCAGTGAACACTTTTTGTGCCTACCACATGAGGAGAAGCAGCATGTTCCTGGGGCTCAGACCTAGGGTCTGACTTTCATGTTTAAGTCGGGATAGAGAAGTCAGCATCCTGACAAAAACGTCCAAGAGACTGAGTCACAGGAGAGGCATGGTCATGGTGTGAGGACAGGTTTTTTTTTTTTCAGAGACATTTCAAAACACCTGCGTCCTGTCCTTTCTGGAGTCAGGAGGACCCAGCATGCGGACCATTCATTCATGAGAACTTATGTAGGTGATAAGTGCTCATGCAAGATACTGAGTTCTTTGGTTTATTACAATTAGATAGTAAGTACATTAATGGTTGACAACAGAATGATTTGATATATGTGTATATGATGAAACTATTTTGTGCTTACACTAACCATCTGTCAGCACACATGGATACCATGTTTGCATATGTGTGAACACACAAGGTGGGTCCACGGTAGGGACTTATACAGTATGGCATTGTCTGTGGTCATCACGATGCACGTTAGAAGCCTCTTGTGTCACATCTGAAACTTTGTACCTTTGGACAGACACAATACCATTTCTCTTCTTGCATTGCATGCTCACTCTTTAGCTCCATGACAGCAGTCATCTTGGAAAGTTTAGCAGGGTTTAGAAGACTAAGGGTCTGTTATGGTAATGAGAACTGTGCTAACAATCAGCCACAGCTCCTTGGCACACACAGTGGAATTCTATCCCTGGCACAGTAAGTCAAAACCACATCCGGTATGAGTCTCCCCTTCCAGCAGTTCCATCCTGAAGCACGCCGCTTTCCAGTTGGGGTGCTTGGTTCTTCCAGGCAGACATGCCATCTGTAAGTGGCTTCCTGCAGCCAGGCCTGGAATGGTGTCTTTTGCTTATGCCTATCTTCATTGGTTGTTGGTTGGCAGACATCATATGTTGTTATGATGAGAGAGTCATCAGGGACTAGTCTCTCTCTCTCTTCCCTGTGTGTGTCTGTGTGAGTGTGTGTGAGTGTCTCTGTGAATATGTCTGTGTGTAAGTGTGTGACTATGTGTCTGTGTATGTATATGCATGTTTCTGTGTGTGTGTCTATGTGTAAGTGTGTGTGAGCACAGATCTTCGTTGCCAGTGTGATGGTGTTAGAGGTGACAGAACCTTTAAGAGGTGAAATCTAGTAGGAAAGTGCTAAGACATTAAGGTAGCTCTTGTGAGACCCCGAGTTTGTTCTCTCCTGAATCAGTGGTTAGAAAAAGAGAAAGCCTGGTCCTTCCCCCATTCTGATTTCCTGTCCCCCACTGTTGCTATCCTCCATGGGGTCCTCACCAGAATGAAGCAGAGACCAACATCCTGCTTTCAGATCTTCAGAACTCTCAGCTAGGTAGACCTCTTTTCTTTCAAAGTCACCCAGGCTTTACATTACAATGTTGGAAAAGACACTAATGTACATGGCCACCCCAGAAGACAGGGGAGGAAGGGCAAGAAGGCTGGAATGTGCCTGGGAACCATGTTCTGATGGGCAGGTTATGGTGTTGTGTCTGTCAAGTTTGAGGATCTCACATGAGGACCCATCATTTGTATGGGTGCTCATGAATAAGCAACCCTCATGCTGGGTCCTTCTGATGCCAGCAGAACTGGACACAAGTTATTTGAGTTGAAAAAGCAGTTCTACCACCATGATAAGTCACATGTCTCCTGTGATTCAGTCTCTTGGACATTTTTGTGAGGATGCTAGTTTCTCTATCCTGACTCAAACATGAAAGCCAGACTCTTAGCTTGGGCCTCAAGAATGTGCTACTTCTAATGGTGTAGGCAGAAAAATAGTCCCAGACACCCTGGATCTGGTGCTCAGAACCTGTGAGTGATGTGACATAATGATAGCAGGGGAATTAAAGTTACAGGTAGGAGTAGAGGATTGAGATTCTCTGGAATTATCTAGATCATCTCAGTGCTTGATGTAACTACAATGATCCTTATATGAAGATGAGTCAGGCAGAAGGACGTGGACCAAAGAGTCAAACAGCAAGTAAGATGCCACTGCCATTGCAGGCCCTGAGGATGACAGAAGGGACTCTGTGTTGAGACAGATGCAGTCCCTGAGACAAAAGACATGAGGAATTGCGTTTCTCCTGGTGCCTGGGCGTGGAGGGCAGGCACCCAGTGCCTTTAGTCCAGTGAGAACCCCTCTGACCTCTGAAGTTGGAAATCTGTGGTACTCTGTCACATCAGCCAGACAAGACCAAGGCTCATTGGGATCTCAATGAGTTTTCGGGAGTCCCCTTTCTCTGAAAATTCAGACAGACCCCACTTGAACTCAATCTCATTCCAATCAGCTGAGTGACCTCGGGCAAGGCACTTCCCTTCCCTAAGTCACTTCTGTAAGACTGGGTTGTGGTGACCAGGATAGTAGGGGAACTTAGTGACATGAAGCATCAATAACATGTAGACTTTACTCCACACATAAAAGTTAAGTAACAATGGACATGAAGGCTCAACTTCAGGCTGGTCAGGGACTGTCTTTGTACCACCACCTGTCTGAGGCACTGTTGAAATTCAGTAGGAATGGGGCTGGGGTTGTAGCTCAGTTGGTAGAGTGCTTGCCTTGCATGCATAAAGCCCCAGGTTCAATCCCATCACCTTCATAGTGACTCACAAGCATCTGTAACTCTAGTTCCAGGCATACAGCTGGTACACAGACAAACACCCATGCACATAAAAAAAAAATTGAAAACTCAGTAAGAAGGCAACCAATTTTGAAAATTATTTTATTTTATTGAGATAAGGTCTCAGGTAGCCCAAGCAGTCTCAACATCTCTATGTAGCCAAGGATGAACTTGAACCCCTGCTCTTCTTTACCTTCTGAGTGCTAGAATTAGAGGAATGTCTCACCATGCCCAGTTTATGTGGTATTGGAGATGGAACACAAGACTTTGTGTGTGCTAGGCAAGCAGCCTGCACCTAGTGAGCCACCTCCCAGAGCAAAGTGGACAGAATGCTTCATGCACCACAATACATGTTGCTGTTTTCTTCAGTAAAGGCTCTTCTGAGATGCTGGGGCCCAGAGACAGCCCTCTTCAGTGTCCTCACTCAGAATCCCTTCTTCCCACACCTCCCATGGGATGCTGTACCCAGAAAGGGGGGCACTTGTCTCCTCTGGAGCACGGGATCCTGCACCCAGGAAGGGGGGCACTTGTCTCCTCTGGAGCACGGGATCCTGCACCCAGGAAGGGGGCACTTGTCTCCTCTGCTGTTTCCTTCTCATCTCTTCTCACTGAGTTGCACTGAGCTTGAAGAAATGCCTCATTGGCTGACACTTCAAAGCCTCACACAAAATGGGTGGACTTCCCGGATGGAGAAGGTGGGGTGCTCTACCAATAAAAAGGAAGGCTGCTCTTCTCCCAGATGTGTGTCCTCTGGCGTGTCCTCCGTGTGCTCCTGCGTCAGCTGGTCTGGTAAGGCTTTTGTGATCTGACCCGGCTCTTAGACTGTGACTACAGGTTATGAGTGTAGTCAGGTGCTGCTGATTTTATTGCTATTCCTGCATAGGGATGGGTTCAGTTGCTTTGTGCTTCAGCTGGGGTAAGAGTTCAAGGGCGGTTTCATGAATGGCTTCAAGGTAGTTTGCGTCTGGCCAAGGTAAAACTGGACATGGTGTCTACTTCACTAACCTGACAGAGGATAAGTGGAAGCAGACTCCATGGCATCCATATGGGAGCTGGGGCTGAGGTCCCTGGTGTTCGTGGAGTCCTCAACTCTTTTTATAAGAAAAAAGAAAGCCGGGCGGTGGTGGCGCACGCCTTTAATCCCAGCACTTGGGAGGCAGAGGTAGGTGGATCTTTGT
>JAQHUG010000045.1:6675677-6693481 GCA_028555095.1 Dicrostonyx torquatus
CACACACACACACACACACACACACACATATATATTATAAAATAATATAATAAACACATTATATACTTTCATTTATTTGATAAGAATGAGTGTTTTGTCTACACGTATATCTATGTACCATCTACATGCCTGGTGCCCATGGATTTCCCCAGGATTAGAGTTATAGCTACATGTGACCCATCATGTGTGTCCTGGGAACCAAACCCAGGTCCTCTGGAAGAGCAGTCTGTGCTCAACTGCTGGGCCGGCTCTTCAGTCCATCATACATATGTTAGCTAGCTGTCTGTTTTCACTGCATCTTTATTATTACAGGATATTGTCAACTATTAAAGACATTCCCCACAGAGAGATAAATACTGCAAGTTATTTGCATGTGGAAGCTAAAAAGGTGATCTCATAGACGCAAAGAGAACTATGGTCACCACTGCATAGCAGAATGTGGGAAGAAAAGAGAGAGAAGGTCATTGAAGGTACAGGGATGGGCTAGGGCTCAGTGGGTAAAGAGCTTGCTGTGCAAGATTAAGAACCAAAGTTCAAACCCTGAGAACTCACATAAAGCATTAGTGTGTGTCTGTAACTCAGAGGATATGGGAGATAGAAATAGGAAGCTTGTGGTCCGGTTTAGCTGGGTATACCCAGAGGAAAAAAATAATTAAGAGAGACCCTGCCTCAAAACAAGGTGGAGGGCAGGGACTGACTCCTGATGCTGTCCCCTGACCTCTACATACCTGTCATAATACTTTTATAAATCACAGGGTCACATACACTTTTATACTCTCAGGACTACATACACAATCATAGTATACACATAGACATCAAAGAGATAAAAAGGAAAAACACAGGGTGAAACAGGACCGCAGGGACAATGGGGTGTTCTAAGGCTTATATGGGAATCTGGTTGGAAATAGGTCATTGGCAATTTCACATGAGCATGTAGAGAATATTGGCCGTGGCCCCATGCAAAGACATGCTCAGGGGACATTGACTCAGTTCAATTACTCTCATTGGTCACTACCCATTGCTTGTAGGTACTGGAATGTGGAGTGCCCAATTAAAGAGACTCGTGAATATTTAAACTAAGGAGAATTTAGAAATGTTGCCAATTGGACAGCTTCCTCTGCTTGAAGTGTCTCTCTCTTAGTGTTTCATTTGTGATCGCTGCTGCCCAGGTAAGCATCTTTGAGTGTCTACTGGGCATTTTATCCTTTGAGAAGCACCTGTTTGCATCCTTTCCAGAACTTCCTCAAGGTATTTTTGCCTTATTTTTGATGATTTATGAGTTCACTGTTTATTAGGGATAATTGCCCTTTGTCATTTTCCCCCTAAATTACCCCTAAGGTATTTGTCACTTGACTCTGTTTTCTGTCTAACTATTAAGTGTTGCTAGTCAGTTTTGAGTACGTGCAAAGTATCAGGTCCTGTGAAAATCTGATCTGAATCGTCCTATTCAGTTCTTACAATGTACTTCAAGGGAGGTGCTGTTATTGCGGCTTCTATTTAACAGATGGTGATATTGCAACTCAGATGTTTAAGTTACCTGGCTTGCAGAGGGTGGCATCAGGATTCTATGAGACCAGGTCTCACTGTTTCTATCACTGAGCACCGCACATTAGATGTGCCAACAGCAATCCAAGATGGAATCTGAGGGTAACCTTTCATGGATGTGATGTCAGAAGGCAGTGAATGGGTGGGGAATGGAGCAGGGAAAAGTAGCAAGAGGTATTCTCCATCCTGCTGGTCCCCCAGGACAGGTTCTGCTCACCCATTCCATTCCCGAAGTTGCTTAGAAATAACCACTCTGGGGCTGGAGAGATGGCTCAGAGGTTAAGAGCACTGACTGCTCTTCCAGAGGTCCTGAGTTCAATTCCTAGCAACCACATGGTGGCTCATAGCCATCTGTAATGAGATCTGGCGCCCTCTCCTGGCATGCAAGCATACATGGAAGGAATATTGTATACATAATAAATAAATAAATCTTTTAAAAAAAGAGAGAAATAACCACTCTGAGGCTTATCATCAGTTACAATTGTTTGCTCAGTGTCCTAAGCTTCTTACTTGCTAGCTCTAACCATTAAATTAACCCATTTCTATGTATCTGTGTATTGCCACGAGGCTGTGGCTTACCGGTGTAGCATGTTACTCCTTCAGCAGCTATATGGTGTCTCTGACTCTGCCTACTCTCTCTCTCGCTCTATCTCTGTTTGATTTCCCACCTGGCTTTACTCTGCCAAGTCATTGACCCAGATAGCTTTATTAATCAACCAATAAAAGCAGCACATATACAGAAGGACCTCCTACATCAGGAAAGAAAACGAGTTTGCACTGATGAGCAAGTCACCAGTGTGGTCTGCCTGGGGAGAGGGGTGGCTCTGGGACACAAGGTAATAAATAAATGTCTCCCTTTCCTGAAGGCAAGAAGTGGGGGAGATTTGGTCAATGGGTGCCTGGTCACTGACAGGAACCAGGTCTGAGGACATGTGAACTCAAAGGGCTTCTGATATGACTCAGGTACTGGCAAGGGCCCTCCTGATGGCTGGGGGAGAGCCCAAGGCGGAGGCCCTCAGACCCAGTGGCCGGAATCTGGAGGTCATGGCATATGCATGTGGGTGGGCCCTGCTACCATAGACAAGTTCTTGCTGAAAATGAACCATGAAAGCCCAGCCACAAGCACCTTCTGTCAGTGTTTACTCGTAGAAGGGAAACTTTCTCCCGGGTTGCTGCTCTACCTGCTCCTTCACAGTGGGTTTGAGCTGGGGAGGAAGCTGACTCTGCTTTCTGGAAGTGTGCCTGGAAAGGTCCTGGTGGTGGAGGCTTGCCTGAGCTAAGCTCTGGGGCTCTTTGCTCACTGCCTCCTTAGCATCTTTTCTTGGCAGGCTGCCCAGGCTGGAAAGGAGGTAGCCACAGTGCCTTTCCTAAGGTGGGTTTTGGACAAAGTTGGGAGGGAGGCTGATGACATTCCAGTGCCCAACATCTTCCTCTCCCCTTACCCTGTCCTAAATACCTTCAGTTTCCACCTCTATCTAGAACATTCTCTCTGCCAAGCAGCCAAGCATGGACAGGATCTCCACTGATGGGTTTTGGTGGTTTGTGACTTGGAAAGTGTTCAATGGCTATAATCCATCTGCTGGGGTAGCACAGATGAAGCCTCGCATCGATGACATGTTCAACTCCCCTGTGGGGGGGCCTCAGAAACCCTCTTCCTAATTCTCTAGTTCCTACCTTGTCTAACTGTAACCTGGGAGTTGCAGTCTTCAAGGACCCCAGCTGGCCTGTCCCTTCCTCCTCACTTTTCAGGAGGACTTCTCAGGGTAACCCCGACCCTTCTACCCTGGCCCTCTGGACAGCTTCCCTGGTTTCAGAATCTTTATAAATATCATGCATGTCACTTTTCTTTCTTTCTTTTTTCTTTTTCTTTTTTTTTTTGTTTTTGTTTTTCGAGATAGGGTTTCTCTGTAGCTTTGGACCCTGTCCTGTAATTGCTTATTGTGCCTGATCCCTAACATATGCTGGTGGCACACACCTGTGCTCGCAGCACTTGGGATATGGGAGGAGGAGGTGCAGAAGTCATCCTTGGCTACATAGAGTTCAAGTTCAGCCTGGGGGCAGGGAGGATTTCATTGCACACGTTTGGAATACTCACTTAGATTCCTCGGCACAGAGACACAGTTTTGACCTTCACAGAGCTCCAGTGTGGTCTGAGAGTCAGGCAGTCCTGAAAACTGGAGACATAAGATGCATTTGGGTGATGGCCAATGCTGCGGGGAGAAAGAGAAGGATGGCGTAGAGAAGGATTACAGACCCTGGGGAGCCGCACTGGGTGGAGAGGGGCAGAAAAGGCTCTCTAGGAGCCTGAAGGGGTGGAGGGAGCTGGCCCGGGCAGGGAGGATGGTCACTCAGACAGTGGGAAGGGAATCGCAGCGTGATACTGGCCTGAGATCACAAGGGCATGTTCCTCTTTAAGAAATGCTGAGCAGATGGAGATGTCATGCCTGGGTCAGTCCTGCAAATGTCCTCACTCAGCAGATCACGGGTGTGGGGCAGGAAAGGACTCACCAGGTCCTGGGTGGGATTCTTACTCCCAACCCTCTCAGAACCTTCATTTTCTTGTTTATGAAAGCCTTAAGGAAACAAAATTCCCAGCCCTGTTCCTGGCTGGCACTCAGTAGGTATATGTCACATATGGCCTTTACTGTGTACTCACTCCAGACAAGGATACAATTATGGCATTGTCCTTAGGGCACCTTGGACTCTAAGGAAGCATGGCTGTGTGTGGCTTTGCTATTGAAACCTCCCTTCTATCTCCCTGTCACGCTGCTTGCTTTATTTAGACTTGGTTCAAAATATCTTTCAGTAGTTCCTGAAAGCACACGGCTTTCTGGTCTTAGGAGGAAACACAGTGGTGGGCCACAGACTCAGAACCCCTCTAGGTCCAAACAGAAGGTTTATGGGTAGACAACCATGTCCCAGAATTCTGTGTTCACTTGACAATGACCCCATGAGGCTTGGTCTCCTGGGACACTAGATCAGGACACTGTAGTCAGCCTTGAGTAAATTAGTGGTGACCTAGAGTTAGTGATGTTTAAAAGGACATTTCTTGGTAGGTCTTGCCAAGATATTCATTTCAAAGAAAGTCCTGGCTCCTTCACACTGCCTTTCCCGGTGGCCACATGCCTTCCACGGAAGGGCAGAGTTACACAATGGGTTTTCCAAGTAGATTTAGATCCTGTCACAACCTTGCCCAACTGAGGAAAACTGTTCTAGGCATGAGGCCATGGGTCTGTGTGAAGAGAGCAGGTGGCACGCGTCTACTGGGAAATGACTGGAGTGGTCTCCTGGCTCAATGCCACCAACTTTGCAATCCCTGGATAGCTGTGGTGTGACAGATTTATGGGAGACCTTCATGACTGTATGTATGTGTGTATGTGGATTCATGTCTGTGGATGTCAGAGGTCAATCACTTCCCACCGTGTTTTTGAGGCAGGGTCTCTCACTAAACCTGGTGCTCATCCCTAGAATTGCCTGTGCAGCCCAGTGAAGGGCTTCCATCAGGGCAGTGGTTCTCAACCTGTGGGTCGCAACCCCTCTGGGGTTGAATGACCCTTTCACAGGAGTCTCACATCAGACATTCTGCATCTCAGATATTTACATTATGACTCCTAACAGTAGCAAATTTACAGGTATGAAGCAGTGATGAAAACTTTTCTGGTTGAGGGTCACCACAACACAAGGAACTGTATGAAAG
Organism: Dicrostonyx torquatus; assembly: GCA_028555095.1. Classification (NCBI taxonomy): domain Eukaryota; kingdom Metazoa; phylum Chordata; class Mammalia; order Rodentia; family Cricetidae; genus Dicrostonyx; species Dicrostonyx torquatus. Next base: position 6,680,920 of record JAQHUG010000045.1, read on the forward strand.
GGTTATTAGGAAGGTTGAGAACCATACATTAGGGCCTCTGGCCGTTGTGGAATTATCAGGGAGAGAAAGTGCCTGTAGCATGGAATATGCTCGAATCTGGAAGGCTGAGACAGGAGGCTAGGCATCTGGGGGACTTCCAACCAAAGGCTGAGAAGGCTGTATGTTCAAGTTCATTCCTTACCTGGCCTGGGTGCCCTGGCCTTCCCCACCTTGCTCTGCACTCTCCTTAGGCCAATGGTTACAATGTCTGTAAGTCATCCTTGAGTCTCAGCTCCAGGCTGGCTCCTGTCCCCTTCCCAATTCATCCATCAGTACTTTACCCCTAAGAGTGTGGGATTAGGAGGTGGGACCTTGGAGATCTGATTAGGTTAGAGGTGGAGCTCGTGAGTGGATCAGAGTCTTTACAAGATGCTCAAGAGGCCAGAATCCTGGCCCCTGTTGGAGAGGGATCTTAGATTTGGGGTTATGAGGAATAGCTTCCTGTTGTTTCCAGCACCTGCCCATGGAGTTCATTTGGATAATGAAGGCAGATTTCTCCTTCTTAGACACTTTACTGTGGACTGTTTGAAATGCAGCATCCTTGGGGGAGCAGGCAGTGACCCTTGTGTGTCCTTATGGAGCAGGTGGCAGGAGGCCTGTGCTCCCTCCTGCTGTACCAGCACCTCGCTGATGCCTTCTGCCTCTGTCTGTGTGCCACCCAGGGCGAACTGAAGCATCCTTCAGGATAATAGAGGCAAAGTGTTGCTGCAAACAGGAGCTGGCTGGGAGAGGTAGTTCCAGTTAAAGATTTATGCCTGGGGGCTGCGCTTCCTGGCAGGAAGCTGGGAAGCCAGAGCAGCAGAGAGGAAAGTGCAGTCCCAGGGCAGAGTCTCCCAGGGGACCAGCAGGCCCTGGGGCTGGCTGCAGACAGCACTCTGGTTCTGGTTTCTGAGCGTATTGTTTGTTCATAAATACTCACAAGCCCTTCCAGAAGACTCAGTAGACACTGAGAACAGAGCCAGGGGTCAGGTCAGGCTGGTGCCTGCCCTCCAGCACCTCAGCTGTGGGGGAGGCACAGCACAGAGAATGTGATGACTGCAGTTAGCGCTCGCTCAGCAAGACCCTAGGGCGGCACAGGGAAGTCCAGACTCAGTTTATCTGCTGACTTCATTTCACTTTCCACAGACTTGGGACAGGCATCCACTCAGTTATTCACATGGGACAACCTGAGTCATTCTGCATACCTCTCTCAGCCTCATTGAGGCTTCTGGCAAGCCAGGTCACCTGACCAGCTCAAGCTCCCTGCAGGTAGCCTGCTTCTAGTCACTATCCAAGCTGCCCCTAGTATCTCCCAGCCTCTTCCTCTCATCCACCCTCATTAACCCTTTTATCCAGAGGAAAGTATAAAGACAACCACCAGGCCCAGAATTTCTTTTTTGTTATTGCTGTTTTGGTTTTTCAGACAGGGTTTCTCTTGACTGTCCTAGAACTAACTCTGTAGACTGTGCTGGCCTCAAACGCACAGTTTGTCTGCCTCTGCCTCCAGAGAGCTGGGATTAAAGGCATGGCCACTACTGCCCCCACAGACCCAGAAATTCTCTTACGAATGTTCTCCAGATTTCTGGTGCTTTCAGGAGGCCATCCAACCTCCAGTTCAGGAGGAGACCAGTTCTCGCTGGCCTGACAGATCTCTCTCTCCCATGGTACTGGAACACCCCCTGGCCTCTCTTAGATGACAGAGTTGAACTACTTACTTCAGGACCTTTGCACCTGCTGCTACCTGGATGCACTCTTTCCCCAGGCTTCACTCATCCTTCCTTATTTTCAGGGATCAGCCTAAATGTCACCTGCTCAGAGTCAGGGAAGACCCCAGCCACCCACCCTCCTTTCTCTCCACCAGATGTACCTCAGCTCTGCTTCCCTTTGTCATGGAGGTGTCTCAACCCGTGTACTATGTTCCTTTGTTTGCTGGCCAGCTGGCTCTTTCCCTCTCAAGTGCAAGAACTCTGTCTAGGTCTGCAGCATGAATGCATTTCATGACATGCTGTGATAAATAAGGTCCTGTGGCCAAATAGCAGGCCTTGTCCCCTCACCTCGCTGTCCTGGAAGATGAGAAAGTGGGAAGGCTCTAAGAAGACCAAGAGAAAGTATGACTCCAGAGATACCCACACTTCGCTACGGCTAGGGATACATCCAGCAGGAGTGTCCTTCCTTTACCAGCCGTCCAGGCTCCAATCTCTACCCTAAAGCCGGTGGAGCAGATGATGCTGGGCCAGGCAAATGTGAGTTCAGCCAGCCTCCCAATATTTAGCTTTAGGCCAGCTGTTGCTTCACTTTGGGCCTCTGTCCTGTGAAAGGGGAGTGGTGGCTGGATGAGGTGTGGTGTCTGGCCCTGTGCTGTGGCCCAGCCTGGATCCAGTGCCTATGGGAAAGGACTGCAGGTGCCCAGGTCAGAGACTGCATGCAGCTGATGCCACGGCTTCCAGCAAAGGTCTATGTGAGGTTTCCTGCCGCCCCAGCCAGGCAGCTGGTGTCCGGGAATGGAGGCAGGCAAGGCAGGAAGTGGAATCTGGGTCACCAGCCCTGTTCCCTGACTGGTTCTGCCTTCCTCTGAGACTGGAAGGTCACTCAGGCCAGGACCAGGGACTATTCTGGTTTGTGGGAAGCAAGCAGGGAAAAGCCCAGAGACCTAGCCAATTTCCCCAAACCAGCCCAAGTCACCTCTGCAGAGAACAGGAGCAAGAGAGCCCAGGTTCAAGGCTGCTGGTGGAAGCCCTGCAGACGGTGGAAGCAGGGCAAGATGGGAAGCATGTGCTTTGGGCAAGCGAGGCTTTTCCTTGCAGGAACTTTACACAGATCCTTCTTCCTCCAGCTCCTGCAGGGAATTTCCAGAATCTGGAAGAGTCTCTGTGGAAGCTCAGGGGTCAGATTTGTAACCCTTCCTCCATCCCTTGCAAATGAAAGGAAACAGGATGGGTGAATTCCCTGACACCGTGGCCTCCCTTGCAGTTTTCTGCAGTGTGAGGTCCTTTCACAAGGAAGTCTCCTCCCCTTTTTTAGGGACAGGAGGATGTAACAGTAATTTATATTAAAGTGCAAACATCTCCCTTCTGACTTGCTCTGAGCATTGGCTGTGAAGTTTTGGAACACTGGGCTGTATTTTTACTTCGTACAGTTCCAGTGACAGGCACCGAGTCTGGCCTGTGTCAATATCAGCAAAGATGGTGGCTAAAGCAACAGTTAATGATGGCAAACAATTTCTTCTACATATCCTACTCACTCTGTAGGCCAGGCTGACCTTGAACTCATAGAATTCTCCTGCCTCTGCCTTCTTAATGCCCTACTTGGTAAATCATTTACAATGTTGTCTGCTGAGTTCTTTGTAACCTCATCTAACCTCACACTGCAGGGCGAGCACTGTTTTATCCCCATTTATAAAAAAGAAAACCAAGCTCATGGAAGTCATGGAAGGCAGCCTCACTCCACAGTTCACAGACGTCCACAGCACCCTCTCTGAAGCAATAGGCTCTGCCCGCTTTGGTTCAGTGTTGAGGTCTCATTTCCCTTCATCTTCCTTGGCTCCTTGGCCTGGTCTCATTCTTTGGATTAGGTGCAGACCAGTCTGTGCTGCTCACTGGGTGCTCCCTTCCGACCTCTGTCACAAGCCTGTTACCTTCCTAGCCTTCTGTACAGCCCAGAGCTCTCATGAAGGGGAAGCTGCCCTGGCCAAACATGGAAGCAAAGCCACAGCCTGGCGTCTCATCCCCAAACACCATGTTCTCACTCTTCCTTCTAAAACTCTCCCGAGTTGCCCCAGCCTTATGACACCACTTCTGGTGGGTTACTGTGGGCTCTGAGTGCCTCTTCTTGGCTGCTGGGTTGAGAAGACAGGCCACCAAGACAGGCTTTCATCTGGGTTGAGGACTGGGCAGAGCTCATAAGCTCACAGTTCCTGCACCTCCCTGCGTCCCTTTCTTGTATGCCTTCTTTTGCATCTCTTTGTCTTCTGTCTCCTCTCCCTCATCTCTCTCCTCCTTCTTCAGTCTGTTTCCTTTCCTGATAGGTGCCTGTTTCTTCTCAGAAAGCCTCCAGATGCCTGGTGCCCAGACAGTTCTACTATCAGGATACCCTGGGGACGTTGGCCAGGCCTGACTACTAGTAGGGTCCTGGGTTTCTGACTGGGTAACAGACAGCTCTTGGGGCTTCTGTTTCTCCTTCTGGCCTGGTCCCAGTAGTGGAATCAAGGCTAGCCTGTGGGAATGGAGCCAGTAACTACATGAAGGAAGCTGGAGTACATGGATTGATCACTGGGGTTTGGGGTACAGGGACAACTCCCATGTGACCGGCCTAGCTCTGGTTCCAGGAGCAGCAATGTCCCTGTAAATGACTACATGAAGAACAGACTGTTGTCCTAGCTGGCTGTCTCATGTCCATATACCCTTCAGCTGCCTGAACCTCAGGATCCTCTTAGGGAAAACAGTGAATACAGTCCTGGCCACCATCCCTTTAGGGCAACTTGGAAGGCTAGTTAGGCCCCGGTGTGCCTACGTGGTGAGGGAGGATGCTTGTGTGATTGTGGTGGGTGTCTGGGTGATGCCAGTGGTATATGGGTAAGGGTGGAAGTAGGGGTCTAGCTGGGACCAGCTTTGAAGTAGAAGATGGGCCTGTGGGGTGCAGGGTTTGTATCAGGACTTTAATACACACAGAGATACCCCGGCAAGGCCTGTATATAGTCAAGCCCCTCTTCCTCCTTGTCCCTATTCATTTCTGTTGTGGCTGTCACCGGCACTCTTAAGGCAGGAGGTGTACCAAAGACTGACCTCTATGGTGAGTCACATACTCCAGCTTCTCCTGGATCTGGTCTAAGGTCAGAGGCGGCCCCAAAGCGCCAGACCAACAGTAGCAGGTAGCTTGCAGGGGCTGTGAGGGTAACCAGCCCTGGACTCAGGCCACCTCAGTTCTCTCTGTCTTCTCCTGGTTGTGTGGCTTTGGACGAGTCTTTTGACTTCTCTGAGCCTCCGTTAACTTAGCTGTTGGTGATAATGCCTCTCACCGATGCTGGAGTCAAAGGAGATGAGAAGCCTGGCAGGAGAAGGTGCTGGGTATGGATGGTGGGCAATCTGCTCCCCAGGCGTTAGGAACCTATCCATAGGCAGGCTCTCCCCTCCCCTGCCTCTCTTCCGGCCCAGGCTTGGCCAGATGGTGGGAGCTGGGAAATGCAGCCGAGCCACACGCTGGTCTATTTTGAGAGGCCTCCTGTTTCCTTTCCTGCTTGGGGCCATGTGGCGGCCATGGGTTTCTGTTAACAAAACTGCCCTTCCCTTCCCCGTGGTCTGAACCCTATGGGCCACCATATCCTGGCTCCCAGCTCAGTCACTACAACCCCACTCAGCCTAAATAAGGGTCAGGGACCCAAAGGAGGTGGATCAGGCTCTGATATCTTAGCTCAATTAGCAGAAATGGCAGGTAGCAAGGCCTTTGTTGTCCTGACTCAGCACCTTGCACTCCCAGAAGGCACAGCACCCTGTCAAAAGGCAGTAGTTAGCCACAAGGAAAGGAAGGCAGCCAGTTCCTGAGCAGGAGCCATTTGCATTCCCTGCAGGCTTTGTTTCAAGTTTCACCTAGCTCCTGCAGAGAAACCAGACCACCCAGAAGGTCAGGGTCATGCTGTCCCTCGGCTTGCAGTCTGAACTCCAGGCCAGAAGGAGAAACAGAAGCCCCAAGAACTGTCTGCTACCCAGCCAGAAGCCCAGATGGTTTTCTTGCCTGTCTGCCTCCCTTACCCCTCTCTGCAGGAGTTCTGACCCTAGCATGCCACCTCGGTCTGTGCTAGGTTGTGACCTTGTCCTTCTGTGCCTCAGTTTACCCATCTGTAAAAGAGAGATGAGGATCATTCTTTGCCGAGTTCCTGCAGGTGAAGGCTGCCCACTGGTCCTAGTTTGTCCCCACCATCCTAGCAGATAACCTTTGAGGGAGTCACTTAGTTCTGGGATCCCTGAGAGCGAGATACAAGTTGGGCACCTGCTAAGGGTTTGCTTTCTGCTTCCGATATGGTACCTGGTTGTTGTGACCTCTGAAAGGGCTGAGCATTGTGTCTTTTTTTTTTTTTTTTTTTTGGTTTTTCGAGGCATTGTGTCCTTTTTATGGCAGAAGGGTCTGAATATTTAAAGACAAGCTCATGGGGGCCACGCCCATCAAACTTCAGCAGAGCCCAGCAGCCTCTTCTCCAGATGCCTGTCATCTGATACAGACAGAGTCTTCATCTCCTGAAGACCCTGTTTTATAACATTGTGACATTGGTGACTAAATTTCAGTGTGTGTGCTGAGATGCATCTGATAGCCAACCTTGGGTTACCCAGGCAAAAGGTGTGATTAAGGTTACATATTCATATTCCACTGGAAGAGAGAGGCCCTGCCCAGTTGTCCCTGCTGCCACCTCATCAGGAATGACCTGAGTGTCACTACCGTCTAGTATCATAGAATGCATCGGTTGGCCTAGGCTTCAGGAATGAGGTCACAGAACGAGGAACGGTTCTAATACAGCAGAAGTTAAATAGAATCCACAGCAGAGGCTGTCTCCTGAGACTTCCTCCACCTCTGGACAGGCAGCTGTGTGTGGAACCGTTGCCAGAAGCCTATCTCTCTCTGTCTCAGGGCTGCGCCATGGCTGAGGCTCTTGCCATCTCTGAGGAGAAGCAAAAAGAGCAAGTGGAATTGTGGAGGATGAACGCAGCTCCTAAAGCCTGGGCTCTGGGCCCTACGTGGCCACACAAGCCCCGCTGGCTAATAAACACCACCTGGAAAATGTCGCCAGGTGAGGAGGCCATGCAGTGGGGTTCGTGGAGATCATCTGTATTAATTACTTTTGCATATCCATGACCAAAATATCCCAGAGAACAAATCAAGGGAGGAAAGACTTACTCTGATACTCTGGGCCCACTCCTTGCTGCTGTCATTTCTGGGGGCACCGTGAGAGGGAGCATAGTGATGGGGAAGGTACGGAGGTACCAGGTGTAGTCCTCATAGCAGTGGGAGGTCAGGACCTGGGCCACATGTAAGTTCTAAACCACCAGTGACACACTTCCTCCAGCCACACCCCACCTCTTAAAATTTCAGATCACTTTCTGTGTTACTTTTCTGTGGCTGTAATTTTAAAAAAATATCCTGACAGGAGCAAGTCTTCAACTTCCAACTCATCTGAAGTTGAGCCCCTGGTTATTCGGCACTGTGTAGACCAGGCTAGTTGGCCTGCTACCTCCTAGGGAGTCTCCTGTCTGCCTCTCTTCTCAGTTCAAGAGCACTGAAATTACAGACATGTGCTACCTCATCCAGGCTTAAGTGGGTTCTGGGGACCAGAACTGAGGTCCTTGTGCATCAAGTACTGTGCTCAATGAGCCATCTCCCCCATCCTCTTTTTCCTCTATAGTCTGTCATCCAGGCTTCCAGACCGTGGGACGTGGCACTGACTTTCAGTTAGTCATCTCTGGAAACATCCCCCAGACACATCCAGAGATGTACTTCATTAATCCTCAGCTGTAGGCAATCCACTCAAGTCACCTCAAGATTGTCATAAAATGGCATGACTTCCCTAAAGACCTGCTACAGTCTGAGTCTGGACAGCACTCGAGCACCTGTGGGGAACATCCCAGTCACACAGGCAGACAGTACAGAGCGGGAAACTGAGGACACAAGTGGCTCCAGCTGTGTTCCCAGGGAGGCCTGATTGTGTTTTCTGTGTTGGTAAACAGCTCCTGCTAAGGAGAACACAGGGCTTGATACACGGCTACATACAGACTAGGAAGATGGAGTCTAGGAACGCGCTGCTAGGCGTGGTGCATCCAGCCACACCAGCGCTCGGAGTGCTCAGGCAGAAGAATCACAAGTTGTGATGTCAGTCTGGACTATATAGCAAATCTGTTTTGGTTTTTTTTCAATAAATACATTTAGATGTAAAATAGAATGATATTCTAGGCTCAGATATTTAAGACTAGACCCCTCCCTCCGCAGTGCTTTCCTAGTGTGGTTCCCAGACTGGCAGTATAGAACTTCAGATATGTCATCTCTTCAACTCACTGTAAGTCTGTTGGGGCTGGAAGGCTGGAGAAGAACCTAGCTCAAGTTTGCAAAGCAGAACCCAGCAGGGGTACACAGAAGAGCATGAGCTGTGCCACGCATGGGGAGGTTCTACTTGCAGGTCGCAATCTGCAGGAGCCTTGACTTCTGTCCACTATATACCAACTCCCTCCCTGATCACTGCAGCACCTCCAAAACTCTGCTTCTGGGACCCCCTCATCCCCCACCCTCTTCCCCGTGCCCCATCCCCATCAAGGACTATTAGGCGAGTTGGTGGTGCATCTTTTCTGCCTATGTTTCTTGAGATTCTAGGGACTGATGTATGGCTGAAGAGAATGAGCAGGCAGAGGGGTGGGCAGGCAGAGGGGGAGCTGTCAGGGTGCCTACTTAGGCTGCATGATGCTGTTGAATTAAACAAGGGTTAGAGCTAAGGATCTGACTTCTGCCTAAAGGGTCTGCACGCTGTGGGGAAAGGGAGGCTCAGTTTTCTTTTCTTTTTCTTTTTTTTTCTTTTTTTGGTTTTTCGAGACAGGGTTTCTCTGTAGCTTTGGAGCCTGTCCTGGAACTAGCTCTTGTAGACCAGGCTGGTCTTGAACTCACAAAGATCCGCCTGCCTCTGCCTCCTGAGTGCTGCGATTAAAGGTGTGTGTTATTACCGCCCTGCCGGGAGGCTCAGTTTTCAAAGAGCCCTTTCAGAATGCAGCCAGGAGCATCTGGCCGTGGAAACAGGCATCACGGTAGCTCTTGAAATGGTGCCAGGACCACAGACAAATCTCCGGGCAGTTGTGACTACCTGAGAAGCAGAGATGTCACTCAAGACATCCCAGCCCAGCTAAGAAAGGGAACACCATGCTGCCTGGATCTGAACTTATGAGGCTGCTGCGTACAGGTCCCTGAGAAGCATATTGAACCAACCCCACCAGCCACACCAAACTACCCAACCTACACTAACCAATAGCTGGCTCTCTGTCTGCCCAGTAGGACAGGAAGATCTGCAGCTATGGGTTTGTTCAAGTTGTCTCAGTCAAGCATAGCTTAAGGAATGAGCACAGTCAGACCAGCAATCCCAGCTCCCTTCACTACAGCCAGGAGTGGGGGCTTCTCTGCTGTCTGTATATGGTTATTTTGTTGCTGTGATTCGAATATGAAATGTCCCTCAAAGCTTGAATGTTGAATGCTTAATTTCCCAGCTGGTGGTGCTATTTTGAGAGGAAGCGATGGAAGGTGGGGCCTAGCTGGAGAAGTGGGTCTCTGGAGACAAGCCTTGAAGATTGTGTCTTGAACAGGTTCCCATGTCATTAGCTGGTGATGCTGCTTGGGAAGGCTGTGGAGCCACTGTAGAATGTGGGGTGCAGGGGGCAAGTATTTTAGCCCAGCCCCACTCAATGTTTACTTTCTGCTTCCTGAGTGTGGATGCAATGTGACCAACCAGTCTCCTGTTCCTGCCACCTTTCCTTGACAGCTGTCATGTCTGCCACACCCTAATGGACTGTATCTGTGCTGGTTAAGTTTTTGTCAACTTGATACGTGGGAAGAAGGAACCTCCTTTGAGAAAATGTTTCCATCAGACTGGCCTGTAGGCATCTCTGTGGAGCATTTTCTTTTTTTTTTTTTTTTTTTTTTTTTTTTTGGTTTTTCGAGACAGGGTTTCTCTGTGGCTTTGGAGCCTATCCTGGAACTAGCTCTTGTAGACCAGGCTGGTCTCGAACTCACAAAGATCCGCCTGTCTCTGCCTCCCGAGTGCTGGGATTAAAGGCCTGCGCCACCACCGCCCGGCGTCTGTGGAGCATTTTCTAGATTAACGATTGATATGGGAGGGTCCAGCCCCCTGGGGATGGTGTGACCCTTGGTCAGGTGGTTCTGAGCTTTATAAGAAAGGAGGCTGAGCAGGCCATAGGAAGCAAGCCAGTAAGCAGTGTTCCTGCATGGCTTCTGCTTTGGTTCCTGCCTCCAGGCTCCTGCCTTGAGTTCTTGCCCTGACTTCCACAGTGATGGACTGTGACATGGAAATGCAGGCCAAATAAACCCCTCCTTTTTCAAGTTGCATTTGGTCATAATTTTATCATTAGAACAGAAACTGAAGTATGACAATATTACTTCTGAACTGTGATCAGAATAAACCCTAGTCCTGTAAGTTGCTTCTGTCAGGGTGTTTTATCAGAGCAATTGTAAAATAACTAGAGCAAAGGTCACACCTGTGTTTTGTGAGCCCGCTCTTTGGTCCTCTCTTTTCTCTCTGTTTTGTATACTGTGAGGCCTCCTCCTCCACACAGCCTCACTTCCATGGTGTCCTGCTTCATCATGGGCCCAGAACCACAGAGGCAAAGACACGGAATCCCAGAAACTGTGAGTCAAAATAAACCATCTTTTCATCTGTGCATTTTGGTCACAGCTACATAAAAGTCTCAAGCACCAAAACTTGGTATCAAATAAGTGGGATCATTGCTGTGGCTAAACCTGAATATACATAGTTCTTAAACCTTTAGAACTAGTTTGTGGGAGAAACATGAAGAAGCTGGGAGGTGTAAACTATAAAATCACAAAATGTTAAGAGCAGCACTTAGTGATTCTCATGGTATCTAAGAGGACTAGAATGGCTATGGAACTGTGAACAGCAAGAAAATGTCCCCTTAACCCAAGCGGTGGTGGTGCATGCTTTTAATCCCAGCACTCGGGAGGCAGAGGCAGGCGGATCTCTGTGAGTTCAAGGCCAGCCTGGTCTACAGGAGTTTGTTCCAGGTTCCAGAACTACAGAGAAATCCTGTCTCAAAAAACAAAATTAAAAAGAAAGAAAGAAAAAAATATGTGAACAGCAAAGACTGTGCTAATGAGCTTGTCCACATTCTGTCCGTGTCCTGAGACTTGTGGAGGCTGAGTTTAAAGATGGTGAGCTAACTGAAAGGATGGAGAAAGTTTTAACACTTGTTAGTGCCCAGACCATGGCTTGCTTACTGCTGACTGCCTTATCCAGGGTCCATAAGACTCAGGAACTAAAATCATGGTAAAAAGAGGAAACTGTGGTCGGGAGAGAAAAGGCTTTGTAAAGTTGGGGCTGATAGGGGCATTACTTGGGAAAAGACTGAGAAAAAGCCACCCAGGCCCAGTGGAGCAAGTCTGTAATCCAGCTACTTGGAAGGCAGAAGCAGGAAGATCACAAGGCCAAGCTCTGCTTGCTACAGAGTGAGTTCAAGGTCAGCCTGGGCAGCCTAATGAGACTCAATTTCAAAATAAAAAAAAGCGATAGAGATGCAGTCAGTGTTATCCTATAAAAAACGGGTACCTAGAGTCAGTCTTTGACAATACACACACACACACACACACACACACACACACACAACAGAGTGCTTTGCATCCAGACAATAAGAGAGTAGGAAAGAGACCTTGAGGATGTCTCAAGAAGTGAATAGGCTCCACTCATCAAATACTAAACTCATTTGAAATACTTCCTTTGAAAAGAAAGTTTGTCTAGGTGTTCAACTAGGAAACTGTCCCCCAAAATTCATTCCCCTGTATTCAACACTGACTTTTCCAGGCTGCTTATGATAGCTATGGTCCAACTATTGCTCTTGCTGGTGACAGACCTTGGCATATTCCACATCAAATGCAGAACTCAAGTTATGGAGTCATTGAGGCTTCTACCAATATCTCAAAGGAAAGCCTGGGAGCCAGGCCGTGTGTCACAGGACAGAGTTCTCTTCAGGAATGTGTGAGCGTATGAGTGAGGTCTGAGATACAGACTGCAGGATGTTAGAGATGCTGTGATCATGGACTCTGACCTTAGACTTTGGAGCTTTGTTGGCTTTGGGGAACAGGGAAGCATGCCGTGGTTTACTCACAGCTGTTTCCACAGGCTCACATGTTGCATGTTTGGTCTCTGTCTGCGGCTGCTACCTGGCAGATGGGAGGAGCTTGAGGAGGTAGAACCCAGCTTGAGGAAATGGGTCGCTAGAACTCTGTCTTGGGAGGTTAAACCTCATCCAGTCTCTTCCCCTCTCTCTGCTTCCTGCTCACCTTGATATTCTTCCGTGATCCCCTGCTGTGATGCCCAGAAACAAAGGACTGTGGACTGAAACACCTGAAACTTGAACTTAAATAAATCCAAATAAATCCATCGTTCATGTCAGGATGCGTTGTTACAGCAGTGAACAGCGAGAGGCGCCTACTATTGATCAAATGGTACCGCAGTGCTACTTTAGGACACACTGTGTTCTATTTCTCTTTGATATAGGTTAGATATCTCTCGCTCCTTTCTCTCTCTCTCTCTCTCTCTCTCTCTGTGTGTGTGTGTGTGTGTATGTGCATATGTGTGCAGGCGAATTCATGTGTGGGAAGAAGCTGAGCCCCGCCCTTTCTCAGACTCTTTCCCCTCCTCCCCTAAGGGACTTTAACAGCTAGGGGCTCTTGAGCCCCCTTCTTCCAGCAGCACACACTCACCTTCTGTCCCCTAGCGCCAAACATTCTCCACATTCTCCAAGAATTAATGGCTCAGGAAGGGCCCTTGGTGGCCAGC
>JAQHUG010000045.1:6693719-6713547 GCA_028555095.1 Dicrostonyx torquatus
CTTCTTCTTCTTCTTCTTCTTCTTCTTCTTCTTCTTCTTCTTCTTCTTCTTCTTCTTCTTCTTCTTCTTCTTCTTCTTCTTCTTCTTCTTCATCTGTAGGCAAGGAGCTAGAGAAAGGGCCCTGCTCTCTCCCATGTCAACCCCTCCCCTCATGCTTCTGGCCTCACAGATCTTCCTTCCTCATAGTCTGGGGAGCAGGAGAAAGAGGCCCCCATGCCAGACTCTGAAGGATTCATCCCCTTCAGACCTCCCTAGTCTAATACCAACACGTCTACTCACATTCCAGTAACGACCAGAACTCCAGGAATAATCCACGCTCAGGGAGATGTTTCTTGAAGAAACTTTCAGGTGGTTTCCACGATAAAGTGCTGTAAGGGTTTCCGGCCTTCAGACGGTTCAGTTCAGCAATTGCCTCTCTCTCCCTGATCACTGTTTGGCTGGTCTTCACTGGTGGAGGGACCATGTTCCAGGGTCTTTTTAAGGTTTATCATTCACTGGTTCTTGGGAGCTGCCCGTGGGGAGGTGGTGGTGAAGGGGCAGTCCTAGGCCCTTGCTAACTTTTGGGTAAGGGCAGATATCTTCTGTGGTTCTAACGTTGTGTGACCTGAGGCACAGTAGTGAGTGAACCTCTCTGAGCCTTAGACTGCTCACCAATCAAATGGGGATAGCCATCCTATCTAGTAGCAGAAAAGTTTTTACGGCCCAACAAACATCTCCGCCCGACACAGTAATCCAAATCAGATCAAATCAAACCGAATTAGAAAAAGCGCAGGTTTAATGGATGCCCCCACCCCCCACCCCCGCCTCCCAGGGATGGAGACAGGAACATGAAGGAAGATTGGAAAAACCACTTGTTCGGTCTCTGGGGGGCAGTTTAAATAGCCTGTGGGAGTGGTCTTAACCCTCTCTGGGGCGGGGTCACCGATTGAGGGCTTTCTCGACTGCCGCACCTCCCAGGGGAGGGAGGTTTGGGGTGGAACTTTCCACTCAAACATTCCAGACTCCTTGGGTATAGGAGTGCCCACGGGCTGGGCTGAAGCCTTAACCCAAATAGTAGTGACTTTTGGTTTGAAAGTTAAATTGAGTAGGAGAGGAAATGACTTTCTTAGTCCGCAAGGGAAGCTGGGAAGTTTAGTCTCTCATTAGGAAGCTGTCAGCACCTTCTCCCTCCTACCTCCAGAGAGTCACCCCCACAACCCCTCTCCAGACCCTCCAAGACTGAATTCCTGCTCCCAGGGTGGGCGTGGCTTCTCCATAGCACACCTTACCAGCAACCTTTGCATATTATCTCGTTTAACTTCAGGTTCTACCTAGAAACAACGCAGGAGTTGACCCAACCTCGGTCCAGAGCTGAGGACACCTGGAAAGCAGTAGGGCTTATGGCTGCTAAGCCTGGAAGAACCTCAGCTGGGTCCACAGTGGGGAGCCGCTCCCACTCCGGGCCAGAGGGATTGGAGTGCAGGCAAACAGATCAGAGCTGGTCTCCTGTCCTAGAAGATGCCTGGGCAATAGAATCGGCATCCAAGACCTCGAGCAAATTCTGTCTTGCACCCTACAGCCTCCGACCCCTGTAAGGCCCCAGGATGGAGTGGAGCAGAGCCTGCAGGTGAGAAGGAACCGGAAGCCAGGGGCTGGGCCTTGACTCTGGCGAGGGAGCTAGGAGTGAAGAAGTCAGTCTGCCATCTGGGGTGGAGTACGGAGGGAACAGTTGGGTTACCTGGGCTGCCATCTTGCTGGTGTCTACACCCACCCATCCCCAATTGCTCAGGACTGTATGGATTGCATTCCAGAGGTCAGAGAAGTGAGGACTGGGAAGGCAGCTCCTCGGTAAAGTGCTTGCCATGCTAGTGTGCCGACATGAGTTTGACTCCCAGCACCCATAAAAACGTCAGGTGAGGTGGTACATGCTCACAGTCCTAGCGCTGGGAGGCAAACACGCACGTGGCTCCGCGGAGCTTGCTGGGCCAGCCTAGCCTCAAAGCTCCAGGTCCCAGTGAAAGACCCTGTCTAAAACAGCAAGGTAGACAGCACCTGATGAACAAGAGCCAAGGCCGAGCTCTGGCTTTCACACACACGGGCATATACATGCATATGCACCCTACACACACATACCATAAGAGGGGAGAAAATTAGTTTCACCAGTTTGGTGGGAAATGTGAGTTCATGTGCCCCCTTACCCTTATTCTCAGGCTTCTTGGGCTTCTGGAGCCAAACTGAGGGCGCCCCCACCCCACCCCAGAAGGTTATTCTGCGCTTCATAAGGTCAGGTTCACTGCAGTTTCCTCATCCGCCTCAGCCAAGCCTTGGGGGTCAGGTAGGAAGGCCCTTCTTTATAATATCAGCACAGCGAGGACCTGAGAATTGGGGGGAGGCTTACTCAGGTCACACAATAGACACGTGACTGGAGTCTTCCCATCTAGGCCTGCCCTGTCCCCAACTTTCTCATCAAGTTGTGGTGCAAATCTGGAGCATCAGCAGCCCCGGGGAGCTCCTGGCCCTGCCCTGCGCGCCAAGAAGCCTACATTTTACTGGGAATGTGCTAAGGCTTTCCATGGGGACAAGCATGACTTGGAGAAATCTTTCCTGTTTAGGGGGTGCAGTTTCCTGTCACGGGGAGGCTTCCTGGAAAGGGCGGATTCCTGAACCAAAGGACTTTGAGATTGTCAGAGTTTTTATGGAGGCATCTTGATGGAGAGGCGGGCCTTGTCTTCAAAGACCTGGATGCACAACGCTTTCCTCTGTAGGCCTGCCCTATGCTTTTTCCTTCCACTGCACCCCACCCCAGAGTGCACCCCATCCCCCATTGTGCTTGGCATCTGTAGAGGGAGTGGGGGAGCTGTTTGAGTGGTTTTCCCCACACAAGTCCCCATCTTTCCCGCTCTCGGGGGTCCCCCCCACCTAGTGAAGCTGATTGTCCTATTCAGCACTCCTCCCCCTGATTGGCTGCTAAGCTTTCCAACCCCTTTAGCTGCCTAGTTACTGCTGCACGTGCAGCCCGCTGTGAATAAGTGATTCTGTAATTACCGTTGGCACCCAGCCCAGCATGGCAGGGTAGGAGGAAAGGGCTCCAAGGACAAAGGGGCTCCACTGCGGGGCGGGGGGGGGAGGGACAATGAGGGCAGCCCCAGGCTTTGCTCTCCCAGGCTGGGGGCTTTGGATGGCAAACCTACTGCGGCGAAGATTAGAGCATCCAAGGGAGCTGCAGCTGAGGCGGGGACTGTGGCAGCAACAGTGATTTTGTGCAGATGGGGGTGTCATCCCCTTCTCCCTGCTGGCCAGGTTTCTGCTTTGCATACTACATCTGCCAAGGCCCACCAAGTGGTCTGATTTCCCAGGACGCTCCCATTTCCACCACAGAAAGTCCCACACTCCCAGGCTTCTGGCAAACCTGGACATTTGGCTATATGTCATGTTCTCAACTGCTAGACCAGAGAGTAGCCTCTTTACCCTCGTTTTACAGGTGAAACAGGGAAAGCCTAGGGGAAAGAGGACTCATGCTGAATGTGAACTCAGGTTATTAACCCCTAACTCTGGAATGAATGGACTCTGACCAACTGTGGAGTGGAAGGGAGAATGTGTTCAGTATACTCCCCACAACCTTCCTGACCCACCTCCACCTCCCAGGGTTCCTCTGCAGTGACTACATCCCAGAGTCAGGTCAAAGGGAACCCCCCTACACAGCCTCAGGCCTGGCTGGACATTCAAGGCAGGGTGGAAGGGCCAAGCTCTGGCCTTGGAGCCTGAGTGACTGATCTAGGCCTGAGCATGTCACTCAGGTGGCCTAGGAAGCCCCTCATGGAGCTCCCTCGTGGAGATGGAAGGCTTAGTTTGAGGAAGGATGAAGCCCTTGTGCTCAGGTACCAGTTGAACAGGGCTCATTGACTGGCAGTTAGCCAGCTGCCTCTGTAGCTCTTTGTTGACCTTGTTGTGACCTTGGGCCATTTAACCAGTTTTCAGAAGGTGCTTAATGAAGGCAAATGAGGATGCTGTTCCCCTTCCTACGGCCTGAAAGAGACCATCCCGTGAAAGCCCTTAGTAGCTTGGTACCTATGGGAAAATCATTGCTGTTGTAAGCACACCATTTTTGGTTTCCTCTTTCTCTTCTTCCTTCTTCCCCTCTTCTCTGAGGCTGGGCTCACAGGCTAAGCAGCCCCCAACCCCTTACCCAATAGCTGCATTAAAGAACTTGGGTGGTGACTGTACCAATGAGAACCAAGGACAGAGGTCAATGCTACTCTAGGGCCTAAAATAGAGAGCTCACTCCAAAGCCAGACTTGGCAGGAGGATTTGCCCATACAAGGCCAGAAGCGTGCCACCTGGCAGCTCCTTGAGGCAGAGAACTGTAGGGCAGGCACAGTCCTGAGTATGTTCTGGTTTTTGCCAGCTCTGCCCAGGGCCATCCCAGGAATTCCACTGGTTCCTTCTTGAGACGGATGGCTCCCTGGGGAGGGAGGGAGTTTTATTTGCTCCACCCATCCCACCCCCAACCCAACAAACTGGAGCACTGACAGGAAGGCAGCCCAGATGGAGGCTCCACAGATGCCTCTCCTGGGCCTGCAACCTGGAGCCACTGCTTCTGAGGAGCATTGTCTCAAAAGCTGTGACTTCAAGAGGCTATGGGAAAACATCTCTGGTGTCTGGGCACTGGTGGGCCTTGGATTAGTCCAAGAAAAGGCACCTAAATCCAGTAGGAAAGGTCCCTACTGGAACCCTGCCTCTGCCTTGAAGGAGCTGTGTGGCCTTGGGTTAGGGACTCCACTTCTCTGAGCCTTAGGCTTGTCTGAAAAATGGGAAATATAATGCACACATTCCTTCTTGGTTTCTAGTAGGGATTAACTGAGACCATGGAACAGAGACCTTACCCAGCTCCGGGCTGACACATAGAAGGTGTTCTGTATATACACATCTCTTCTCCTTTAGGCACAAAGTGGCATATTTGTGAATTGGATGATGTAAGTTACCTCAATCAATTTCCAGAAAAATCATGCAGGGTCCAGCTTTCCCTCAGGAAGGTGGCATTCAGGTTGATTCTAGCTCAGGGCTCTCTGAGCCCAGTTTCAGAAGTGCATGGTGTCTTCAGCAGTAGAGATGTAACTCCCATCTCTATGCGCAACCAAGGGCAACAGCAATGAGCTGTATGTTTTGAGAGTCTCTTGATTAGCCCTGGGCAACAGCTCTAAAGAGGGCTTTTCGTTTCTGGTGTTGGAATTTTTGTTAGGTGATCTTTAGCTCTTGGAGGGAATGCTGTCAGCCAGATGAGGAAAATTTATTAAAACTATATATATGTATTTACACACAGATGTGTGTGTATATAATTGTGTGTATTATAGTCTCTTTTAGGTAAATAGTTAATAGCATGATTCCTTGTGGCCTTTTTCAAGGTCCCTATTGTTCTTTTACTCCCCCCTCCTTCTTCAGTAGAGAACCCTCCCTTTTCCATTTCCCTATCAGATCACCCACACCCTGCTATTCCATTTCTATTGCTCCCAGCCCCCTATCCTGGAAATGGCCCCCTTTTTCTTTCCTGGTTTCTGTAGTTACTCCAGGCTATATGCATATGCTTTAGAGCCAGGAGCCTCCAGGGAGAGAGAGTATTTGAAATTTATCTTTCTTTCTGGGTCTGGGTTACCTCACACAATATGATCTTTTTTACTTCTATCCAGTTTCCTGCTTTTTTTTTTTTTTTAAACAGCTAACGAGTATCACAGTAAGTCCAGGGATCTGCCAGACTCCACCCTCCCAGGACTGGGATTGCAAGGAAGGTGGGATTAGGACCGTGTATGAGATTGAAGTGTAGCTTTGCCACATGCTACTGCTGCCAACCTGGGGAAATTATTCTACCTCTTTGAGCCTCATCTGTGAAATGGCTGTGATTGGGGCACAAGTCTCCTGTTGCTTCACGTGGCCCAAGCCACCTGGTTGTGCAGCTCAGACATTTGCCATGTGCAAATGCTACCGCGGTATGTCTTCTGTGTTACCATGACAATGAAAATCATCTCCCAGACATCCCTCAGAAGCAGGTACCACTTCCTGCTTACAGATATGGGAACTGAGGCTCAAGATCATACAGCTGGGAAATGTCAGAACTGGAATTCCAAGCCAGAGATTGACCTCAGAGCTCAGTCTGAAAAGCAAACATCCGCTTACTGTGGTTGCTAATGAGGCTTAACCAGGTGTCTGTTGATCCGCCAGTATGAGATGCGGTGACCGAACAGGAAGTGGTATCTGAATCCCTCGGCCTCTATGAGGGCTGTGGTGTGACTCAGTTTCACCCCTGCATCCCTGTCGGAAGGGACAGCTCTAGCTCCTTGGGCCTAGTGCAGAACCCGCCGAAGGACTGGTGCGATGGGCTGAGGCAGCCAAAGACGCAGCCTAGGGGAGAGGGAGGAGGAAAGATATATGGAGAAGCAGCACAGTTTCCACACTGGGTCCTCCTCCTAAGCAGCTATCAAGACATGAACAAGGGCTGGTAGCTAGCATGGGTTCAACCTCCAGTACTACAGAAAGTAAAGATGAAATGAAATTTAATTATTTTAAACTTTTGATTTCTAATCTTTTAATTAAAATTGAAGCATGAGCAGGGAGGTCTATGGAATCGTGTAACAAAATTAGCCATTACACAGATGAAACCAGGATCACCTAGGAGCTGAGCAGAGACTGAACCATGTGGGCCAGGATGCCTGTGAGAATACATTCATCATTGAATGTCACTGTGTCCCCAGGGCTCCATGGAGCCTTTCTATCCTAAGGGAATCAGCAAGAGGGCTGACTTTTGGTGCCTCAATGCCTCATGGGTTTTCTCATACTTCATGGATGCATTCCCCATTCTTGAGATTAAACAGCCTCCTCCCTTCCCTTGTTCTCTAGCTTTTTGAGGTCTAGAGCAGTCTCAGCCTCCTCCCAGGCATGGCAACCACGGAGGAGGCTCCACCATAGTTTAGTGAACTCTGAAGCGCAGCCCCCATCTAGGTAACCCTGGAGAGCAGTAAGGGTTGGAGGCCATTAGAACCACAAACTTGCCACTCTAGGAGGACCCAGAAGTCTCATAAGGTTGATGAAATGAGGGGTGAGATGCAGCTTTGAAAATAAGTCTACTTCTAACTCTTAAATGACAAACCGATGACTTTATTCTGGCTCTCAGGGGGCATAGCAACATACCTTTAATGTTCCATTCAGAAGCCCAGCTTGCTAAAACTGAATCACCTGGAAGCTAAAGGGGCTAGTCACATCACCAGCCCTCAGCCTTCTCCTTCCTGAACAAAAGTTCCATCTCCCCCAGACGGGCACTGGGAAGATGACTCAGGCAGTAAATTGTTCGCTGCAGAAGCATGAAGACCCAAGTTCAGACACCTGACACACACACACACAAAGCCAGATATGGTGGTGTGTGGGCACGCACACACATCATACCTAGTACAAAATCTGAACCTACTCTAAGAACCTCTTTTATGACAAAGAAACTGAATGAGGGGCAGATGCATACATGGGAGACTAACCATCTTCAAATCCATTCATCCACTAGCGTCCACTGGACACAGTGTTTGCAAGCCTTCCTCTTGGTTGATGGAGACACGGGTTGGAAACTCCCGAGATAAAGTAGGCATACACTGCAAGCCTGCTCAGACTTAACGTTAGACTAGCAAAGTTTTCTGGACACCTCTCTGAATGCGTCACATGACAGGGAGAAGCAATCCCTTCCTAAATGTCCTCTTCAGAGCTGGTTTTACTTTGATCCACTATATTCACCAGTGACTCTTAGGGTTTGTATCCTGGGAGGCCAGCACTGTAACATGGAATCTGCTTGGCTAGGCAATGACAGCCAGGCACAGCTAACTGTGCTCTCCAAACTCCAAGTTCCTTGCCTGGGCTCTCTGAGGAGTTGTCTGGTCTAGAAAATAGCAGAATAAAATGGGAAAGTGGGACAGGGACAAGATGCATGGACAACTAGATGAGGTTTTAAAAATGTGAGAGCCAGCCCTGAGGAGTTTGCACTGCTTTTAAAGAAGAATTTATAAACACATCCCTGGAAGTCACCTTCACCCTCAGTCAGGGAGGGTGACTCAAGTGAGGCAGCTGCATGATGGAAAAGCTGGGACAGAAAAGTCCAAATAAGTTCAAATATGGTGCTGAGCAGTTGCACCCAGAGTCTGGAACCTGGGGCGCTTCCAGCATGTCCTTGCTTTGGAAAGGGCCCCACAATGAAGCAGAACCCAAGAGTCCCAACTCTGGTCTCTTCTCATCCCGGGATTTTCCTTCATGAGTGCCTCCCAGATCTGTTCATGTCACCGACCCTCCAAGGGCTCCTCGCCTCTCACGAGGACATCTGCTTGCCTGGCACTCTCCTGGCCTTCACCTCCCAGCCCCCACCCATTTAGGCCAGATCCACCCCTGGCTGGCCTGACACCTACCACAGTTGGCACAGGAGAGTTATCGACCGGCTTATGGAAGAGGTGGCTTCTTCCTCCACTTCACAGCACCCTCCAGTGAAGGGCCTGAATCTGGTTTCCCTCATCTTTCTGTGCCCTGTGCTTAGCAAACAATGAGGAAGGCGCTTCTCCTGCACCAGCTGAGCCATCTGGGTGGCTCAAAGAAGGGAGTTCTACAGATGAAAAGAAAAAGGAATGTTTGCACACATGGAATCTGGTTTCCTCCTCCAAACAACAGAATGATGAAGAATACTTCATGAGGTGAGGACAGGAGTCCTTGGTGAGAGGAAGGAAGTGCAGATAACATAAGCACTGCCAACTTAGGGTCCTGGGGACTGATAGCAAGCATCTACACAGTGACTATTGGCACAAATACAGTCAACAGTCACGTTTGAGGTTCCACATTCATGGACTCCATGTCTGTGAATTCAGGATTGAAAAACCTTGGAGGGAAAAATGGTGCTTCCTCAATATACACAGACTATTTTTGCTTGTCGTCATTCCCGGGACAGCAGAGCATGTGACTGTTTACACAGCACTTACATCTCATTACGGATCATGAACAATCCAGAGGGGATTGAAAATACACAGGAGGCTGCTCATGGGTCAGCTTATGTAAAGGACTTGAGCATCTGCTGATTTGGGGAATCTAGTGAAGGGGCCTGAAGTTAGTCTCCATTGGGCCCTGAGGGACTACTGCACTTTGAGTGCTTGTGTGATACAGTGGAGGAGAGGACATCAGCTGTGGGCGATGCTTGGAGAAGATGCAGGAGGAAACATAGAGCCCTCCTTTCCAGCCTTTTCTCCATTCATGCTACTGTGGTCCTGCTTGATTCTGTGGCCACCTTTAAGGAGGAGATGGCCCAGAAGCTATCTGTTGGCTCTTGCCAGAAAGGTTCTTGCTTATCCCCTTTGTACGCAGCCTTCGTTAAAGATCAGGAATACCTACATGGGAAGAAGTCTCTCTTCTTCCTCCTTCATCTTCCTTATAGAAGTGGGGATCTAACCCTCACCCATGTGAGACAAGTGTTCTGTCACTCAACTATGCTCACAATTCTTTTGATTTTACTATTCTGAGATAGTATCTTGCTAAGTTTTCCACGCTCTAACTTGTGAATCTTCTGCTTCAGCCTCCAGAGTAGCTGGGATAGATGTTCCACCATACCTGGCCTATTCTTTATGGGGGCATAAATTTGATCAACTGTTTCCAAAGAAAATTTAACAGTATCTACCAAAACTATAAAGACAGTGCTGGGGAGATTGCTCACTTGATAAAACAAAGACCTGAGTCTGATCACTGAAACTCACATGAAAAAACAAAGCCAGTTTGGTAGCACATGCTTTTAGTCCCAGTGCTGGGAGGTAGAGACAGAATTCTTGGGCTTGCTGGCCAGCCAGTCTACTTAGAAAATTCCAGGCTAGTGAGAGACAGTCTCAAACAAACCAATGAACTTACTTTGTATGCCAGTTTACAAAACAGCAACAGGCACACGAGTTTAAAAATTTTAAGTGGACAATGCTTGAGGCATGGCAACTGAGGTCTTGTTCAGGCCTCCACACACTGTGTACACATATGCACACATTCCTGAATACATGTATGCACTCTTCCCACCCCTTCCTACATATATACAGAAACAGTATAAAGACACACATCCTTGATATGGCAATTTAACTTTTAGGAATTTATGTACTGGGTACATTTACAGTAGTGTGAAGACATGAATGCATAAAGATGTCCCTTGTGGTAGTATTTACACTAACACAGAATGATTGGAAGTCTGACTATCAGGAAATAGTCCAACCCACTGAGAACCAACTGCATGGTGTCTGTTTGCAGATCATGCTCTCTGGAGTTTTTTCCTGACTTGAGAACATTTCTGCTTTGTGTCCCTTTCTGATTCATCTTTCAAACATGCATCTTTATCTATCCCTCAGCACCAGCAGTGGAGCAATACCAGGCAGTACGGCACATATCTGGGAATACTTACAAAGTAGGTGCTTGGGTGCATATTACAAGGTCTGGGACAGGGTAGTTGCTTGATAAATGATACTTGACTGTTGAAAGAAAAAAGGTGGAATAATCTTTTTGTACACTGTGAAGATGTGTCTTTGCCAAGGTGCTTTCTGATTGGTTTAATAAAGAGCTGAATGGCCAATAGCTATACAGGAAGAGATTAGGCGGGACTTCCTGGCAGAGAAAAAAGAAGAGGAGATGAATCTAGGTGCAGGGCGTTGGCAGAGAAGCTGGAGAGGAAGTAGGACATGCAAAAGGAGAGGTAAAAGCCACAAGCCATATGGTAGCATGTAGATTAATAGAAATGAATTAATTTATCAGAGCTAATTAGAAACAAGTCTAAGCTAAGGCCATGTGTTTATAGTTAACAATAAATCTCTGTGTCATGATTTGGGGCTGATGGTACAGAGAAAGATTGACTACAAGGAGGAGATAGAATCTCAATGTGTCCATCAGGAAGGAGTCTGAAGAACGTGACTACAAGCAAAGTTCAGATCACTGAGAACATTGTTATTACCCAGGGTCAGTTAGGCAGGATTAACTGAAGATGCTTATCTGTGTGCAGGGAATGTGAAAAATGTGACTGTCTGTGGTGGTTTGAAAGAAAATGGCCCCTTAAGATGAGTGGTGGTGGCGCAGGCCTTTAATCCTAGCAACTAGGAGGCAGAGGCAGGCGGATCTCTGTGAGTTCGAGGCCAGCCTGGTCTACAAGAACTAGGTTCCAGGACAGGTTCCAAAGCTACAGAGAAACCCTGTCTCGAAAGAAAGAAAAAAAAAGAAAGAAAATGGCCCCCAAAGGGAGAGGCATTTTTAGGAGATGTGGCTTTGTTGGAGGGAGTGTGTCATTGTGGGAGTGGGCTTTGAGGTCTCCTATGCTCAAACTACACCCAGTGACACAGACCACTTCCTTTTGCTTGTGGGTCAAGATATAGGACTCTTAGCTCCTTCTCTAGCATCATGTCTGCCTGCATGTTGCCATGCTTCTTACCATGATAACAACAGACTAACCTTCTGAATGATAAGCTAACCTCAATTAAGTGTTTTTCTTTATAAGAGTTGCAGTGA
The DNA here is from genome assembly GCA_028555095.1 of Dicrostonyx torquatus. Lineage (NCBI taxonomy): Eukaryota > Metazoa > Chordata > Mammalia > Rodentia > Cricetidae > Dicrostonyx > Dicrostonyx torquatus. Next base: position 6,705,225 of record JAQHUG010000045.1, read on the forward strand.
TCATGGTGTCTCTTCACAGCAATAGAACCTTGACTAAGACAATGTCTAATCATGCATCTCCATGAGTGGGAAGGAGTACAGAAAGTTCTTTATGTCATAGGCTTCTGATCTGTTCCAACTGGTTCTTTAGAATCCTCCCCACCACAAGCCCAATTTAATGAAAGAACAGAAAGGTCACTGAGTCTGCAGGTTTAGAACTGCAGCCCCAGCACCCAAGGGGCACCCCAGAGGCAGCCCAGCCCAGCCTAGCCTATATAGTGGGACCCTGTTTCAAACAAAACAAATAAGCAAGTTTTAAAAAGCCAGCCAATACAAGTCAGGGCTGCCTGGTCTGCTTTGGCTGCAGCAGGATGCTTTTCATGCCTGCAAGACACCCCTCCTGCCTTATAGACCACTGCTGGTTCTGAACCTCAGCAAGTCTCTCAGGCACCATTTTTTCTGCTGGGCCAACCAGGGTTTGAAGAAACACAGTCCTTTCCTATGGGAGATGGAACTGAAGAATGTTTCTTTGGTTCTGAGGCCCTGGCTGCAGGAAGGGAGGCATGGTATTAGATAGCTACTACAATGAAATGGGACATCCCAAACCAGCATCTAGAACAGCTTAGAGGTGGGTCCAGCTCTGCTCTCTCAGGTCTGTGTTCAGCCATGGCCAGGCCTGTGCTTGCAATAATGGGCTGGGGCAGAGCCATTTCATAGGCAGGCCTGAATTACTTCCCAGTTTTCAGCTAGAGACCCCAGTCCTTCAGCACACAGTCACAGGCACATGGTGGTGGTTTTCCCTGGAGCCGCGAGCTGAGAGAAGGAAGTACTATAGCCTCTTATCTCAAACTTGGACTGAGAAATGAATCCTCCCTCTAGCAGGCCAGACTCTTCCCCACATGGTCATGGCATTCCCCATACACTTCTTACAGCCCACGAAGACCATCCCAACACTCAAGGCTATGTGCATGATAGAAAGCAGATCTGAAACTTCCAGGAAAATGAGACCCCCAAGCAATCATCCTATCTTCTGCCCATTGCTGCATAGGGCAGGGCACAAGGATGTTGTTTTCTGGAGTGGAAAAAACCCAGGTTTCTGGGTGGTGGCTGCTGCAGTACTGCTGTTTGGCTTAGTCACCAGGGTCAGGCCAGGGATGCCACTGGCTTCGAGCCAAGGGTCCCTTTGGGAGCTGCTGTTTCTGTACTGGCAGAGCTGGGGCAGTGAGGTGAGGCACCAGAACTGGAGAGGATCCCAAGTCCCCTTTGAGATACTCTCTTCTGAGTCATTTTGGGGGAGAAATTGGACCTGTGTAACTTAATCACTCAGAATGGTTGGTTTAATAGACTCTGGAAAAGATGAGATCGATTTAGATCGGAGGCCATTTCAGACTAGCTCCCAGCCGAAAGGTGGGTGGTCTCACAAACTGAAGGGCGGTGGGATCATTGTGAAGCACTTTTCCAAAGCCAAATTCTAGCACCCTGTGTCCACTTTCCCAGAGATCAAGTGGACATGGCTGGGTCTCTATCCACTTGGGGGAAAGCAGGTCTGAAAACCAAGGTCAAGGGTGGTTGATGGCAAGAGATCCTGAAGACAGTCAGCACTGTGCAGGGAAGGCCCATCCCCATGCCTCAGTTTACCCACTTACCAAATAGACTCACTCTTTTCGAGACCCTTCTGACTCTGGAAGTCAGATTTATTTCTGAGTTTCTGCATCATCTCCTGCCACCTGGAGTTTGGCCAATGAACAAATATTTATAGAGCCCTTGGCATCTTGACAGGTGAAGCAGGAGAGAAAAAGTCATTTCCAGGCTAGTCCCTGCCCTCCTGGAGCTTGTCTAGAATAGCTAGATGTCTACAGGCAACTGTACAGATGTGACCACCAATGATCACCGGGAGCCACTCACCTCTGGGGATCCAGAGAGCTGGGGCACAACTTGCAACCTATGTGGGACTCACAGAGCAGGGTACTCATGTGAGGCCTGGTGAAGAGTCAGAGTTCACACGTGCAATGTGCAGGGTGTACACTGCACAACTCTGGGGGAAGCATCACTCATGTGGGGATGGGTGGTGGCAACTGATATAGCACTCCATGCCTCAGTTTCCTCCTTGAATCACAAACATTCCTGTCCCATTGTGTGGGGCAAAAGATGGAAGCAGACATGTAGACCATTTAGTTCCTGGCTTGGTAAATGATGTGTATTGTGACAGCTGGCCTCAGGGGATGGATGGAAGAGGTAGATGAAGAGTTCCTGGAAGATTCTGGTCTAGGACAGAACGTCTGTGGACAAGTTTGGTATTAGCCACTACCAGATTGTAACGATTTCCCCATAAACTGTGATGAGATGGTGCTGGCACACCAGCGCTGTCTGCTGGGAGAGCCGTTTTAGGAAGTATTTTGAAACACTGAAACAAGGGCACCAGGGAACCACAGTTTTCTTCCTCATACTGCAGGGATCTTGGGCCACTCTCTGTATTTGTTGTGTCTGATCCCCTGTACTCCCTGCCCCTATGTCCCCACTGGGGAAGGAGTTTTGTGGTGGCTGGGTCCCTTGGCTTCTTAAGCTGAGAGGTCGAAGATGCAGGTGCTTGGGAGAGGTTTGGCTTCTCAGAGACCAGTATGACCCCAGGCAGGAGACTCAGGCAGGTTGGGATGGATTAGGCCTGGGGAATATGGCCATCCTTAAGCCTTGCACGTCCACTAGCTGTGCCAATGCTGAGCTGAACAGCAGAGGCCTCTACTCACTGTAGGGCTGATGTGGGAGGTCTTAGCCTGAGCCCCTGACTGCAGCTGACTTTCAAGGCTTGAATTCAGCCTGTGTTCTACTCCCTCTTCCCTTGACATGTGCAGCCAGAAGCTGAGGTTCCTTCACCTTGGACCTGGACCCAGAACCTTTGGGATTAATATTAGAGCAGTTTCCAGGCTTAGCACCAAGGAAAAATCATTTCTCATTAAAACTTTAAAGCCATAAAATATAAAGTTCACCCTCTGTCTCTGCCATACCTGGTGCAGGCTTTGCAGGGTAATAAAGCAACTTGTTTTTCTTCCAAAAAAAAAAGTGTCTGTTTGGCGGGTGTACGTGCCTGTACCCCAGCAGTTGAGGGGCTAGACATTTCAGGCCAGATCAGTCAGGCTGTAGGGCGCATAAATGAATGCAAAGAAAATGAAGTCTTCTGTAAGTGGTGCCTTTCATTTAGCATAATAATTTCAATGTTTATGTGTTGTTCTCTGTCAGTACTTCATTCTGTTTTTATGGCTGAGTAATACTCCATTGGACAGATCTACCACAGCTCACAGTTCACTAGCTAGTGGGCTGGTTTGTTTCTACTTTAGGTCTGTTACAAGCAGTGTTATGAACACTTGTGTGTAAGTTTTGGTGCATGTTTGTTTTACATTCTCTTAGGTGTAGATCTAGGAATAGAACGAAAGTCTGCATTTAGCTTCTCGAAGTCTACCAACCTGTTTTCCAAAGTGACTGCACCATTTTCCAATAGAGCCAGCAGTGCATGATGGTTCCTGTTCCTGCCAAGGTCTTGATTGTGTGTGTGTGTGTGTGTGTGTAATCTCCCAGCAAAGAGGGACCACATGACCAGACCACACCTGCCTGCAGAGAGTGTGGAAGTGGCTGAGAAAGGCTGACAAGAGCTGAGGGGAGAACAAATGGACCAGACAGCACCATTGGCCCCCACTATTAGGCTCTTCTCTTTTCTTACCTCCTTCCCTTTCTCCCTCCTTCCCTCCCTCCCTCCTTCCTTACTTCTTTCCTTTTCTTTTTAATGAAACATGGGAGTCTACTATGTATCTTAAATGTGTTCAAACTTGAAATTCTCCTGCCTCAGCCTCAGGAGTACCTGGGATTACAAGCATAGGCTCCCAAACCCCGCTTGTCTGTCACTTTCATTCTAGCTGTTCCAGTGAGTGAAATTATATCTCTGGTGGTTCTGTGAGGTTTTCTTTTTTAATTTTAGAAACATTTATTTCATTTCCGGGAGCGGATAGAGCACACATTCTGTGGCTCGCCTGTGGAGGTCAGAGGACAATTTGCTGGAGGGGGTCACTTTGTTCTTTTCACCATGTGGGTATCAAGGCTCTCTACCCATTGGGCAATCTAACTCACCCAGCTCCTATGGTTTTGACTTGCATTTCCCTAACTAATAGTGTAAAGCATTTCCCCACCTCATCCCTGCTGGTATATTTGGCTATATTCTTTAAAGTAATGCTAATTCAAGTCAGTTGCCAATTTTTAAAATTGCATTATTTTTTTATTATTAGGTCCTATGAGCTCTTTGTGTGTCCTGAGTGCTAGCTCTTCATCAGTTGAGTGGTTTGAAATCTCTTTCCTTCCCCTCTGAGGCTCCCTTTATCCCTTCTCGGCAGTGTCCTCTGAAGCACTGAAGTTGATGGCTGTAATAAAATGCAGTTTAGATGTCTTCTTAATACTCGTGATTTTGTCACAATGTCTGGAAAACCATTTCCAAACCAAACTGCTAAAGTCTGCCTGTAACGGGCGCCCAGACTACACACTATTTCTGTATGTGTCTTGTGTCTTCGAGGGTGTCTCCAGAGGAGACCAGCGCTGGACTCAGTAAAGTAGATGGCCTTCTTAAATACCCTGGGTATTATCTTTGTATCAGGCTGAGGAAGGAGGAGTCCACCCCTTGGCCAGTCAGCTGTCTGAACCGGGGTAATCATTTTCTCCTGCTCTTGAGGGTCTTTTCACCACCGTGTGGAAGCAGCTGCTGACTCTCTTCTGTCTCCAGTTTTCATGGGCTCCTCAGCCTGTGAATTCTGTCAGTGCCAAACCCTCACGAGAGCCCCCTTCACAAATGTACATCAACCAAGTTAGTTCTGCTACTATGTAGAGGGACAAAAGATTTCTAATTGTATTCCATTGTGGTCAAAGAGCAATACTTTATATAATCTCAGTTCTTTTAAACCTACTGAGACCTTTACTCCATCCATATGTGCTTGAGAAAATGCCTGTTGTGAGCTAGAGAGATGCCTAGGTGGCTAAGAACGTTTTGTTCTTGCAGAGCACCTGAGTTTGATCCATGCACCCACCTTAGGCAGTTCACGGCGGCCCGTAATTCTGGCTCCAGAGGATCCAAGGCCCTCTCCTGGTCCCTGCATGCACACACACCTGCACATAAATAAAAATCTTTTTTTACAAGAATGTGTTGGTCTGCGGCTGTTGAGTGGAGAATTCCATCAATGCCTGCTGGATCTAGCTGGCTTCTGATTTGTTAAAGTGTTCTGTCCCAGTGCTGCTAGCCTGGCTCAGAGATCTATCCGTTAGTAAAAGTCTACAACTATTACAGCTGAATTATCTATTTCTCTCCTTGTTTCTGATTGCTGTCATTTAAAACTACTTCTTGCTGATTTTTTAACATACTAATCCCAGGGCCTTTGCTCTTGCTAGTCTAACAACCTGTCTTGCTCTCTTGTCTGTGTTCTTTTGTCTGTGTAATATGTTCCTAAGTATTTTTATGTATGTATTTTGCTTGTGCGTGCTGTGTAGGATGATAGCAGATACCCTAGGGTATCATTAGGCATGTTGCACCTAGTTGTTTGCTTGTGCATGCTGTGTTTTTCTTCTTTGTTTGTTTTTGGTTTGGTTTGGTTTGGTTTCTTGAGACAGGGTTTCTCTGTGTAACAGCCCTATCTGTCCTAGAACTAGCTCCGTAGACCAGACTGGTCTTGAACTCACAGAGATCTGCCTGCCTCTGTCTCCTGTGTGCTGGGACTAAAGATGTGTGCCACCACCACCTAGCTTCCATCTAGTTTTTTAAGTATGATGATGACGATGATGATGATGTCACATACCTCTAATCCTAGCAGCCAGGAGACAAGAACAGGCAAATTTCTGTGAGTTCAAGGCTAACCTTGTCTACATACCAAATTCCAAGCTAGCCATGGCTATAGAGTATGATCCTATTTATTTATATTTACTATGTGCATGTGTATACATGCCTGTGTTATGATACACATGTGGTCAGAGGACAGCTCATTTGGTGTGAGGGCTGGTTCTCTCCTTCCACCATAGAGATTCAAGAGATCAAACTCAAGTCATCCAGTTTAGTGGCAAAGCAACTTTACCTGCTAAGCCATCTTGCTTGCCCCTCCCCTTCTTGTCCCCCTCTTACCAGCCAGAGCTTGCCAAGTAGCCTGGGCTGCCTGACCAGTGAGCCCCAGGGATCCATTTTTCTCTGCCTCCTCGGCACTGGGATTACAACTACTTTACACCCTACTTTTTTACATAGATTCTGGGGGACTGAACTTTGATCTTCAGACTTGCACGGCCAGCACTGTATGGACAGCCATCTCTCTGGCCCTTCTAGTATCCTTACGGCTCACCCCTCACTGCCTTCAGATCTCTGCTTACATGTCATCTCATTTGTGAGTTTTCTCCATATACCTGATGTAGCACACACATTCACACACCTGCAACCTCACACAACAGTGCATGGCCATCACTGATGAATGGTAAAAACCCCGGCTAGGCTCAACCGCAGCATCCCCAGACACTTGCAGTGAGACTCATTGGACATAGACCTTGGATGGGGAAGGACACTCTTGAAAACTCTTTTATTTCAGAGCCCACCACCCCAACTTCCTTAGCGCCCTGGCTCTGCTTATGTGCTTGTCCAAGGATTTGCTCAGGTGGCCCTCCAGATGAGTAATGTAATCTTAAGGCTGGCCAAGAGATCACTTAGGAAAGAGAAAGGTAAAGTCGAACTGGATTCTGTGGGGGATGTGGGGGATATGTAGGGGTGTGGGGTGTGGCACAATCCCCACGAAAGGAGGGCTTTCTGGAAATGAGTACTTTGGCTATGATTCATTTCAGCAGTCAGACTCTTCCCTGGGCCTTGCAAGGGTTTGTTTGGTTATCTTTTTATTTTTTGCAGTAAATGTCTTTCTTCTCTTCTCTGGGATGCCCTCCCCGCTCTGTTTCCTCAGACTCTCTTGGCTTGGCCTTTGGATCCTGGGTTCTGAAGCCCTGCTCTGAGTCCTGTTTCTCAGAGACAGAGCTATAGAGAGCCCAGTCCCCCTCCCCTCACTTCTCCAGGCCCCAGAAGGACTGCCTGCTGCCTGGCTATTTTTATCCCAGGAGCTTTCTCAAGGAGCAGGCACGTGAGTCCCAGCCAAGGCTGGTCCCTGTGGAAAACCTCCCCTCATGGGGAAAGAATCTGGGGGATTTTTTGGGTCCTGGATTAGAGACTTCAATTTTTGTGTTCCTCACTGATTTATGGGGGCTTTAGTTGTTGACATGTTGTTTTCTTGGAATAAAGGGAATATGGAGTTGTCTTGAATCTGTTCAACATCTCTCAAGTAACTGGGGGTCAGCCCGGGGTCTGAACATATCTTTAGTGGGAAGGAAGCAACTCTGTGTGGGAATGGAGGTCGGGGCTGATGTGGATTGAGCTGTATAGATGGTGCCTGCTCTGCACACACATATGAGAGCCTGAGTTCAGATCCCTGGCACATGCATAAAAACGCCAAGTGTGGCATTGTGTGCCTGTGACCCCATTGCTGGGCAGGCAGAGAGAGAAGGATCCCTGGGATGGAGGTGGAGAGGGAGAAAGAGAACTAACATAGATTCAACAGTCCCTCACAAAACGACTCCTAGGAGGATGACATAGTGAAGGTCCCAATTTTACATGTGGTAAATTGAGACTGGGGAACCACCTAGACAATGTGCCCAAGGTCTCCCAGGAACAATCGATTGCAAGGATTTTCTCCTTGCATGCATGTGTGGAGACAGCAGAGGGGGACATGACTCTAAGCAATGTATATACCTTTCTCATAATATCCTGATGACAAACTAGAGTTTGATTCTACCAACATTCCCTCTGGGGAACCAATGAGTTTATTGTGTTTACTTAAACAGTGTGGGCAAAGTGGCAGGAAAGCGGGAGAAAGCAGCCATACTAGAGGGTCTACACCCAGCGTGGGTGATGCCATCCTCATGGTTGTGCAGATGGACAGCCCTCTTGTTCATCTTCCCCAGCCCTCTACTTTAGCCCAATGCCATGTACAATTAGGGCAGAATTGCAAACACATGGTTGGGAGGAGTGGTTTGACACTCAGGTGCGAGTTCCATGCCCCCCTTCCCATTAGCCACTGGGGTGGGAGGAGTGGTTTGACACTCAGGTGCGAGTTCCATGCCCCCCTTCCCATTAGCCACTGGGGTGATCTCTTGCAAGCAGTCACATGTGGTTTTATGAAGATAGATATGGATCTATTTTTATTTTTCTACATGTTGATATCCAGTTATGCCAGCACCACTTGTTAAATATGCTTTCTTTTTTCCATTTGATATATTTTGCTTCTTTATCAAATATCAG
>JAQHUG010000045.1:6733348-6757543 GCA_028555095.1 Dicrostonyx torquatus
GGGAGGGCTGAAGGGGGGAGGGGAGAGGCAGGGAGGGGAGCAGAAAAAAACGTAGAGCTCAATAAATATCAATAAAGAAAAAAATTTTAAAAATTGCAGGCATAAACTAGGTCTATTTTTTTTCTCTCACCATGTGAGCCACCATGTGGTTGCAGGCACAACCTACATGTGATCGTAGATGAGATTTACATGCTGTTTGCGTTTGATGCATCCATCACATTCCACAGTGTTCTAAATATAAAACAGTAAGTTCGTCCCCAGTAGTTTGGAAGCAAGGGCCATGAGGTTTCTGCTTTGTGAGGCGATTTCATGAAGTAGGGGCTTGCCTGAGTTTGCTAGGGAAAGAGTCAAATGCCAATGGAGAGTGTGTTCTCTGCCCTCCTGAATATTGAGTCCAAATGCCATCCTGTGTCTAAGTGAATGCTAGAGCAAGGCAGGAAGGGTATTGTTAAAGGTCAAGGGGTGGCATGTCAATTGATACAGTGCTGGTGTGCAAGCATGAGGATACGAGTTCGAATCCCAGAACCTATGTAAAAGTCTAGCATGGCAACCTGCATCTGTCACCTTGGAGGTGGGGGAGGGGCTAAGAGGCAGATCTGGAGCTCATAGGCCAGACAGTCTGGTTAAATTGAGGAACTTCAGCTTCAGGGAGAGACTTTGTCTGTGTTGGGGGTAGTGGGGGAGGTAGAAAGTGATCTAGAAAGACATCCAGTTTTAACTTGTGGTTTTCACACTTATATGCATGCGTGTGTGTGGGCGCGCAGGTGCGTGAGCATACACACACACACACACACACACACACATATGTACTCATCAATGAAAGCCACATAGCATCTTGCTGTATTACCCAGCCTGGCCTCAATCCCTTTGATTCTTCTGTCTCCACCTCCTGAGTGCTGGGAATATATGTATGTCCCATCATGCCCAACTTGAATTTGGAGAGGGAGGCTAGAATTGGACCATAAGGATAGATTTCATCACAAGACATGGGCATACCTGCTAGAAGGAACGGATTCACCGAAGGCAGGGCAGTGAGAGAGAGGTGAGAAAGCTCAGGGGCAGCCGATGCCTGGAAGGACAGCTGCCAAGGATGTGGCTTTGGACCAGAGCCAAGTCAGGCCAAGGACCCTGGACTTCAGTGACACTTGAGTACTGTTCCATGTGGGCTTTTCAGGGGCACCTTGTGTTTCTCCCTAGCTTAGCTACCCCCATCTTTTGAAACTGAGCACCTTAGACCTTGTCTAGGAAGAACCTAAAGTCCACTTTCTCCTTTCCATCAGAAGTCATTTATCCATCCTTTAACCATTTCCTCCAATCTTAATTTTTACATTTCTTTTCCAGCTTGCCTGACCCTAACAAGACCCAGATGATCTTCGGCACCAGTAAGGTAAGCCCCAGCCACCTGTCTTTGGTTCTGGAAGGAAGGGAAGCCAGGAACAGAAAGCAGGAAAAACTAGATGTTTCTTCCCCAACTTCTCTTCCTCCAGGATTTTGGCATATCTGGCTTCCGCTTTGGTGTTCTCTACATGCACCACAAGGAGGTAGCCTCTGCTGTGAGAGCTTTTGGCTACTTCCATGGTGTCTCCGGCATTACACAGTTCAAGCTGTGCCAACTGCTCCAGGACAGAGGTACTGAGCAGGACTCTAGGATAGCATCTTGCTGGACTTCATGGCCTGGAGGTGTGGGAACAACCCGGGCTGTCTGGGCTCCACCCATAAACCAGAGGCTCTGGGGGTCGTCTGCAACCCCATCTGTCTGGGCTCCATCCATAAACCAGAGGCTCTGGGGGTCCTCCGCAACCCCGTCTGTCTGGGCTCCACCTGCACACCACTGACTCATTCTCTTGCTCTGTCCCCTTTGCACCCTCTAGCTATGGATCGGTTCAGCCAGGTGCTCAAGGAATACAAAAAGGACACGAGACTGAAACAACTGGAGCCCGCCATCGCGACATAAGCTGCTGGCCTCCAGACAGCTTGCAGTCATATGCTCAGGGGTCCCTGACATTAGCCTCTTCCTCAGAGGCTGGAGAGTAATTGGTGCTGCTGTACAGTCTGACCTCACTCACCAAGCCCCCTAAGCTGATGTCTGTCTTTTTTAGAAGCCTTGGCTCTTTTAGTCTTTGCTAGTAGCTATTGTGAATGCAAAAATGATGTTTTTACTGTGATGGGAGTGGGAGGGCCTAAAGAGTCCTAGTGGGGTAAAGGGAATTCCCTGGACTCCTTTTAGATGGCTTTGTTTTATATTCAGCATTAAATAAATATCATTTATAAATATCATTCTCTATTTCTCCAGTTCTTTATTTCTGGTTTAAATCCTTTTTGGAGATTCTTTTGTTTGAGTTCTTTGGAAAGCTTGAATGTGAAGAAAACTGTCTGGGGGAGATCTGGGGTGGTACCTGAGATAAGAATACTTTGCTCTGCAAGCATTTGGACCTAAGTTCAGATCCTCAGCACCCTGTGTAAAAACCTGGCCATGGCTCCGAGTCCCCGTATCCTCAGCCCTGGGTGGTGGGGCACTGACAGGTGGACCATAATATCTCACTAGCAATCGAGTCTAGCCAAAATGGCAAGAAATCCTGTCTCAGTGCAAGAAGGTTGAAACTCTTGGAGGAAGATCTCTGACTTCTACATGTGCACAAGTGGAAACACATATACACACACATACACTGGAACACATACATATCCCCACACATGAATACATAATCTGTAGTGCTGTCTGAGAGAAGGGAAGAAGGGACTCATAGCTGGATGCTGAAGGAGCACTAAGTGTTGACTATACCATCTTTATTAGCTATGTAATAGCCCTGGCTGTCCTGGAGTTTGCTTTGTCCAGGCTGGCCTCGAACTCACAGAGATCCGCCTGCCTCTGCCTCCCAAGTGCTAGGATTAAAGTCGTGTGCCACCACCACCCAGTTAGGAATCTTTGAATCTCGGAATCTTTGTTGTTCAGGTGGCTATAACAAAATACCAGGAAAGTGAGTAACTTATAAAGAATAAAAATCTGTTCATCACAGTTACAGAAGCTGCAAAGTCCAGTATCAAAAACCTAGTAAGTGTCTGGCAGAGCCTATCATTTCTCCCTATGATATCACATGAATGGAGGGCTGGTTCTCCCTCAGTTCTCACGACCTGATCACTTCTCAAGGGTCCTACCTGCTACTGTCATCAACCAGAGGGCAAGGATTTCACATGTGAAATGCAGGGTTTGGGAGTACAAACCCCAGTTCTCAGAAATGATACTTGCCACTGTCATTGTACCCACCTAAGTCTCTATGACGCCCTTGCCTACTGGGGGCTGAAATGTGCAGAACGGAGGTCAAAGCACTTTCATGGAGGATGAAACTCTTCTCGTACATGTTGATAGTTTTGATCAGTCACGTGGATTTCTGACCCACCCATTCTCCCCTGGAACAGGCTTGCTCCATTTCTTTTTGTCGTTCTATACAACCAGGCTGGCTTTGAACTCACATCATCTTGCCTCAGCTTCCTCGGTGCTAGAGTTCAGGTAAATGTCAACAGGTCAGGGGATATTATCTTAAGGTGTGTGACTTTTGCTTATGTTGCATTTGTTTAACTCTCTGAAGCTGTGTTACTGTGCCTGTCTAAAACACCTGTTGGTCTAAGAAAGAGCTGAACGCCCAATAGCTAGGCGGGGGAGAATATAGGTGGGGCTGACAGGCAGAGAGGATAAATATGAGGCGAAATCCAGGAGAAAGGAAGGAGGAGGACTTCAGGGGCCAGCTACCCAGTAGCACAGCCAGACATGGAGTAAGAAGGAGAGAAAGATATTCCAAAGTAGAGGAAGATAAGCCAGGAAGAGGAGGGGATGCTGCTGCTCACCCACGCTCTCCTTTCTTCGTCAGCCTGGGACCCCAGTCGGTGGGATGATGCCACATACACAAACAATTCTTTGGAAACTGATTATGAACCTGCCATAGTGGTATATACCTATAATCCTAGTACTAAGGCAGAATGGTGGGTTCAAGGCCAGCCTAGGCTATATAGTTGAGACCTTAGACAGAGAAAGAATTTATTGAAAGAGCCCAGAAACACTCTCAGGACCTTTTTTATAAAATACTTTTTTCGAGTATTATTCTTTTTTATTTTAATTTTATTTTTTTGAAAAAACTGTCTTTTTTCATTATGTATACCAATCCAAGTTCCCACTTCCTCCCCTCCTCCCATTCCCTCCACATACCCTCCCTCTCCACCCCCCATCCACTCCTTAGAGAAGGTAAGGCACATTGCTTTGGGGAAGGTCCAAGGCCCTCCCTACTATATCTAGGCTGAGCAAGGGATCCATCCAAAGAGAATGGGTTCCCTAAAAGACAGTACAAGCAGTAGAGGTAAATCCTGGTGACATTGCCAGTGGCCCAGCAGTCTGCCCCAGCCATACAACTGTCACCCACATTCAGAGGGAATAGTTCGGACTTTTGCTGGTTCCTTCCCTGTCTGGTTGGAGTTGGAGATCTCCCATTAGCTCAGGTAAACTGTTTCAGTGGGTGTCCCCATCATGGTCTTGACCTCTTTGCTCATATTCTCACTCCTCCCTCTCTTCAGCTGAACATTGGGAACTCAGTCCAGTGCTCTGATGTGGGTCTCTGCCTCTGTTTCCATCAGTTGCTGGATGAAGGTCCTTTGGTGATATTTAAGATATTCATCAGTCTGACTACAGGACAAGTCAAGATTGGGCCCGCTCTCCTCCATTGCTTAGGGTCTTAGCTGGGGTCATCCCTGTGGTTTCCTGGGAATTTCTCTAGAGCCAAATTTTTTGCTAGCCCCATAATGGCTCCCTCAATCAATATATCTCTTTCCTTGTTCATATCTCTGTCCTTCCTCCATCTTGACTATCACATTCCCTCAAATTCTTCTCTCTCCTCACCTTCTCCCCTCCTCTTTCCCTTCCACCCTCCCTTCTCCCTGCATCCCTATGTTCCCAACTTTGTCAGGCGATCTTGTCTATTTTGGCTTTCCAGGTGGATTTATATGTGTTTTTCTTAGGGTTCACCTGCTGCTGCCTCTGCTGCTGTTGTTGCTGCCACACCAACATCAGAACCAAACTTCTTCCAGCTTCCAGTGTGGACTAAAGACCAGGAGCTGTTCCAGAATTCCAGGGCTTCAGTATTAGGGTTCCTTAGAGGAACGGAACTAATGGGATTTTAGATAGATAGATAGATAGATAGATAGATAGATAGATAGATAGATAGATAGATAGATATAGATATGAGCCTGTGGAGGTCATTCTCATCCAAACCACCACATCTTCGGTGACAGACAGGACCTTCTGTTGTTGGACTACCTAGGCACGACCCTGACCGTGTTCCTCATCTAATTTGAGAAGTTTACAGATGATAATGTTATATTTGCATAAACACGTTGTTTGTCGGTCTAGGCCTCAAGGGCTGTGCTAGTCAAGAGGTGGTTTCCTTGCATAAATAAGAGGTGGAGTCATTCAATGGTGTTCATGCCCAGCTTAGCAAACCTCTGGGAGGCACACAATGAAAACTTCTCAGTTTGGACTTTTGTCGCTGCTTGTATTGGGGCTGAACTTTTCCCTTTGCCCCTCACATCTCTGAAATCCCACTTTGTATAAACTGGAATTCAAAGAAGACCCCTTTGAGAGTTTTCCACTCCCATATGTCCCCACCATGTGTACTATTTTTCTTTTGTAAATCTTTTCTCCCTCCAACTAAGAATTTTCGGGGGTTGGGGAAGCCTATCCAGATGGATGGCGGGGAGATCACATGAACAAGTGACATTCAGGAGGAATGGGTTTTAAGAGGATGCCTACCTTAACTAAGGAAGAAACTTCCCTGCTCAAATGGTCTGACCAAAGGTGTCCAAAATGCTAGAGAGAGCTGAGCTCAGGCCCACGAGAGAAGAGATGGGGAGGCGTGGTTTCATCTTGCCCAAGATCTCCACCCCTCTCCCCTACCCTTTCTGCGTGTCCAGGCTCCTGTTTTTGGCGGACGGGTAAGCGCTGAAGCCCAGAGCTTCACTCAGGAGGCAAGGCGCAGGCTCCTTCCCCCACATCCTATCCTGGTCGCTAGGGGGCAGGCTGCCCCAGCTTCCCGGAAGTCCGGGCCCAGAGGATACTGCGCGCGAAATCCGACGCCCAAAGTAGGTGCGATCCCCCTCACCCCAGCGCTACCCCCGCTGTGCATCAAAGGGACCTGCTTGGCTGCCCTGTGCTATTGATTGCTACCGCTCTTGGGTCTGGAAGTCCTGAGTGGAATCATACAGGCTCCGCGGGCCCCGAAAATCCGGACGGGCTCTGCAAACCTCACTCGGCCTTGATTGGGAGCACTGCACTGGTTAGATCGCTATGCAAATTGAGCCCCCTCCCACCCACACTGCTTTGTGCTCCTGCTGGGCTCTGGCTGCTCCCTCCCAAGCCCAAGCCACGGCACTGGGCACTCTCGGCAAGTGCCCTTCCTCCGACCTGGGCTGTCGTGGAGCAGAGGGTGTGCTCCTTCAATGTCCTGCCGCCTTGGGGAGGCCCCCGAGATTTACAAAGCAAAATTAAACCGCGGGAATGTTTCTAGGTTCCTATCTACACCAGCTATCTCTTCTACCAAGTAAGACTTGGCCCTTAAGACAGAGAAATCAAAGAGCATTTGTGATAGAGTGACTCATATTTGAGACATTTGGCCACCAGCCACAATTTGGTGTGAGTGCTTTAGCGCCTCAGATCCTCACTGTCGGGCTTTGAGGTGGGTGTTGGAACCACTAGAGCACGAATGAGGGAGGCTTAGGAAGCTCCTGTGTTGTTGGCAGCTAGGAGAGCCCTGGGGCCCTTGTCTCCTTTGTGAGTGGAACTGGGATCCCTACAGCACTTGTGACCCCCTACTCTCCCCTCCCACTGGTTCCCACCACCACAGCTCCAGCTCATCTGTCACACAAGACGTCCAGGACCATGGCAGTGAGCTGTTTGGGAAATAACCTGGTGTTTTGAAATTGAGGTGAGCTAGTGGGAAAGATCGCCCGAAGCTGCAGAATGAGAAACAAATGCAGAAACGCAGGAAGCTAAAGCAACAGTAGATTAAAGTTATTTTTATGTAGCAAGCATGATGTGGTCTTCATAGGCCCTTAACAGATTTCTTTGTTGAAACGCTTAACTCTAAAGGAACGTGGGGGGTGGGGGGGGCACACAGACTTGTGTGTGGAGATCGCTGTAGTTCCTGCTACTAGGGAGGCTGAGAAAGGGAGGACCACTTGAGCCCAAGAGTTCAAGGCCAGCGTTGAGCAGTCTGGAGGGGTTGGTGGAGAAGGCTGGGTGTGGGGGCCAAAATATGTCGGCCCTTATTTTACACTGTCTGCTGGTTAGAGAATCTGAGTAACTTACAAGGCATAATTTGTACCTTTTCCACGGGAGGGGATTGCCTGGCTCTTTTGTAGCAAAGCAAACAAGGTGCTACCTCAACAGGTGTTAGGATATGTTAATGCCATTTTGGTTTTTTAATTGTAAATTATGAGGTTACCTAGGGAAGAGGTGTTTTTTAGTCTACCTGACAAAATAGGCATAAGCAAGACGTGACTTAAGTCATCCCCCATCTAAAAAACAGAATGTTAGTAAAGTTTTTTTAACCCTTTTTTTTTTTTAAAGTTTGTGTTGCTATAAAAGCTGTTTGGAAAATAAACGTGGGTGACTTTAAGATTGAAATGATCACTAAAACTCCCTCCCGATACTACGGTGTAAATAGTGTCTTTATTTTTATGCCTTCACGCTGGTGAGAACTGTTTTATGTTGGGACTGGACCAGCTGGGTGACCATCCCTAGCTGTAAAGTGTGCCCAGTAAGTAAAATGCTTTGCTTGCCTTGTAGCCAATGAGGACCTGAGTTTTGTTCCTAGAACCCACATTAAAATAGCCAGATGCACACCCTCATAATTACAGAGCTGGGGAAATGAGACAGGCAGGTCCTGGACCTTACTGGCTAGCCAGTCTAACCTACTTTGCAAACACGAGGACCTAGCCGGAGACCCTACCTCTAAAAACATGATGGATAGCTCCCAGAACAACACTGGAGGTTGTTCTTAGGCCTACACAAGACAAACAGGCAAACGTACACACAAATGAAGGACAAGCAGAAGCCCTTTAGCAGGCCTGAGTGTTTGTGTTTTGACACGTTCCCTCTTCCTCAGACACCGACTGAACGTCCAGGCTCAACCTCTTCTCGGGACATGGACAGTGGCTATGGTGATTCTCTGCAAGGAGAATGCCTCAGAAAGCCAGACTGGAAGCGGCTCAAACTCTATGGAGTGGGGGACCCCATGGCTATGTTCTCCTCTGATAGCTCCTGCCTGTCCTCTAGAGGAAGAGTCAGCAAATGGTTCTGGGACTCAGCTGAGGAGGGCTACAGAACCTACCATATGAACGAGTATGATGAAGACAAGAACCCCAGTGTGAGTGAAGACCCTCCTGGCTGGGAGCCAAGAGCAAACTAACTGCAGGGCAGCCAGCACCCAGCTCGCTCTTGTCAGGTTGGAGTTATGATCCTCTGGCTGCGAGAGAGCTGGTAATGTCTGCTCTGTAGATAGGTCATCTCTGAGATGGGCTGGTAATGTTTGCTCTGTAGACAGGTCATCTCTGAGATGGGCTGGTAATGTCTGTTCTGTAGACAGGTCATCTCTGAGATGGGCTGGTAATGTCTGCTCTGTAGAAGAGTCAACATTAAGTAATATCAGGAGTGTGAAATTCACAGTGCTTATCATATAATACACTTGATAAATACAGCTATTATTATTAATATCATCTGCCACGATTACCATAATCTATTATACATAATAATTTGGCAAAGAGCTGCCCAATAACCCTTATTAATAGTTTTGATCTGTTGAACATCCACCAGGTATCAGCAACTGTTCTAGGTGCTGGTATCATAGCAGTGAGCATAACTCCAGTCTTGCCCTATGTAGTTATATTTTAGTTGAGACAGACAGATCAGAACTACATGTAGCAGTTACTGATAGGCACTGAAAATGAAGAAAGGGTAAAGGTGGACAGAGGGTGATGGTCTGCTGAGAAATGTTGCTGTTTGACGTAGGACGTCATAGAAGGCAACGTTTAATCAGGCGACATTAGAACAGAGGCGTGAAAAAAAGTGAGACTGTGTTAATTATCCAGTGCTATAACAAATCACCCCAAGTTGCAGCAGCTGACACAGCAAACATTTCCCAGTTGCTGGAGCTCAGGACTCCTGGTGGGTGTGTCCAGCTCAGGGGTTTCTGTCACGGTGCCCTGAAGCTGTCCTGTGTATCTGAAAGTTTGACTGCGTGGTGGGGCAGACAGGTGAGAGGCTCCATCTCCAAACTCACTTCTGTGGGCACCTGTTCCTCTCCACGTGGACTGCCTCAGGTATGGCAGCTCACTCCCTTCAGAGCAGATGTCTCAAGACAGAATGAGAAATTGTGAATACCCAGCATGGGAGCCACTCGCTTTTGTGACCTAACCTTAGAGGTGACATCCCAGCATTTCTGCATGTTCTTTTCATCAGGAGCAGGTGGCAGATTCAGTCTCTATGCAGGGTGCCATGGCAGAGGCTTCCCACCCCAGGAACCGTGCAGCTGAGGGAATAGTTAGTACAAGGGCCCAGCCTGGAACTGTGCTGGATCAGGTCAAGGACCAGCAAGGGAACTTGCTGCAGTAAAGCCAGACTTGGGGTGATGGGGTCAGAATGGCTATGGATATTGTAGGGCCTCGTGGGACATGGTGAGTGTTCTTTCTGTAGACAGAGTTGGGTAGGAAGTGTTCAGAGAGGAGCACTATGCATGATGCAATTTCAGTTTTTCAAAGACTTCCCGGACTTCCGTATGAAGACTGATGACAGGCAAAGGGCTGGACAAGAGAGGAGGTGGGGAGCTATGGCAGTGATCATGGTGACTTACACTAGGATCTCGGCAGTGGGGCATCACAAGAGGGTGGCTGAAGGTGCTGTGACTGTAGAGCTATTGGGATTTGGAGATGGGTTGTCTGTGTCTGAAGGAAACAGTTTCCTTCCCGGGGTGGTGAGCATTCCTGTTATTTGTCTAACTCTCAGCTCCTTCAAGTTAATTCTTTTGTCTTTCCTGCTTCCTTTGCTCCTCACATAAGGTAGGAGTCAGGGGTCCGTGCCTCCTACTAGGATTAACACCTTATGGGGAGGCAATCAGACATTGTGGCTCTTTGTTGGCATTTCTTTGTCATGCTCACCCTACCTGTACACTTTGTCTGCAGGGCATCATTAACTTGGGCACCAGTGAGAACAAACTCTGCTTTGACCTTCTGTCCAGGCGGGTGAGTACTGGGGCTGCCATCACCAGGGCCTTCTTGAATCCTTTGCTACAATAACTTGCTGTATGCCTCACTGGCCCTGACTGAAGAGCTGGGAGACATGGATTGCAGGTTTGCCTTGGGAACAACTCCCCTCTCCTCCCCTTTTGCTTTTTTACCTCCCTTCCCCTCCCCTACTCTCCCCAGCCTTACCCTGTCTGCCATCAGAACTATATCCATCTCTATTCCTTAATTTCTTTTTATCTTTACTGAGGATTGAACCCAGCACTCACACATCTAGGCAAGCTGAACTATGCCTTCTACCTTCTTAACTTCTTACTTTAAGTCAAGGTCTAAGTTGCTCAGGCTGATCTTGAACTTATTCTGCCAGGCAGGCCTTGGATTCGGAATCCTCCTCCCTTAACCTCCAGTGTAACTGGGATTACAGGCCTGTACCCTCAGGCCTGGCTTCTATGGCTGTTTCTAATTTAGCTTGTAAAATTCCTTAACATTTCATCAGATTATGTGTATGGGTGCTTTGCTTTCATGTATGTCTGTGCACCAGGTATATGCTGAGGCCTGAAGTGGGAGCTGATACCCTGGAACTGTAGTTACAGAGTTTTGAGGCACCATGTAGGTGCTGGGAGTTGAACCCAGGTCCTAAGAGGCTGAGGCAGGAGGAGCGCTGTGAGCCTGAAGCCATCTTGGGCTTCATAATATGTACCAAGAGAGCACGGTGACACAGCAAGAGTGTGTCTCAGTTCTACAAAAGTGAAAATAACTAGAATTGGTTTCAGTAATATTTAATTTACCTAATATATCTAAAGTATGACCTTTTAAGTTGGTAATAAATATACAATTATTGATATTTATTAATACTTGTTTTTATGAAGTCTTTACAGTTAAGACCAGTGACCTAGGAAATGCTAAGTAGCCTCAGATACCAGTGGCTTCTTTGTTGAACCTGCTGTAAGGGACAACAGGAAGGAGGGACACGGCTGAACCCAGGCTTAGAGAAATAGGTAATTCCAATTTTTCTGGTCCTCTGCCTAAGGACACTATGCTATTGGCTCTCATTGACCATATAACCGTGGTGCTCTAGTATCACCAATCCTGTCTATACGAGGAATGGACTAAAATTTGCTGCCATAGAAATCTCACCACAGAAAGGGTGAGATTGAGTGGAACCTGCAGGAGATGGTGTCCTAGTCCTGCCTGTAAGGCTGGAGCCAAGGCTAAGTTGACATCACCCTGCTGGAGCCTCCACTGACCTCTGGGGACACTGAGCAGTGTGCCCTCTCACCCCTGCTTCTGCACCCACCCTCTGATCGTGTTGTATAGAGAGCTGGAGTCAGAAGTTCTGGATATGGCTTCAGCTCTGCCGTTTGCTGGCTTTGCCTTCACTGTACGAGCCCTGGGTTGCTTCTCTGTGAAATGGCCCGGGAGTGCTGTCCTGCACTCCTGTCACATTCCTCGAGGAGCAGGAGAAACCTGCTGCTGTGCAGATGCAGGTGACAGTTCAGGCCCTCTGCCTTGCTCTGTTCCCTTTGTGTCCCCAGCTGACACAGAGTGACATGCTTCATGTGGAGCCATCGCTGCTGCAGTACCCGGACTGGAGGGGACATCTGTTGTAAGTGTCGCCACAGGCTGATGGGTCTCAACCGGGGCTGATGTTGACTTCAGGGAGGCACAGTAGTGCCTGGGTACATCTGTGGTTGAAGGTCTACTGTCCAGGGATGTGCTGTAAACTATAAAGCACAGGGAAGCCTCTCAGCAAAGAATTGTTCCATCCAGATATCAGTAGAGGCAGAGTGAGGGAGCTGGTTGTAGGCTAAGAACATAGTTGTGGAGACCTGGTGACCAGGGCTGGCCTGCCAGCCCCAAATCCGTCCCCGTATTCCCAGCTTGGTTCCCATGACCCTAAGTCTGAGGTGAGTGAGGAGACTGTCCTTGCTTTTCCAGTAGCCTTAGAGATGACATATGGGTGTCTAGGGAGCTGGCTGGGCCTCACTCTCAATGGTAAGATAGGCTGCTGTATATTGATTATTTCCTGGAGGTCAGACACTGTTCTAAGGGGTTGCTGGCCCAGCAGGACTTGATCCAAGATGGATTCTGAAGCTCATATTCTTAGAAAAGGGTCATCAGGATGGTGGACCCTGGGGTAGGAACTGTGCCACTTACCAGCAAGTGATTCAATCCCCTCAGACCTCAGTTTCTTTGTAAAATGGGAATGATAGTAACCATAGTCACCATGGAACATTCTCCAAATGACATATGTGTAATATTGACGCTCAATAAGAACCACTGTAACAGCCAGTGGTGGTGGCACACACCTTTAGTCCCAGCACTCAAGAGGCAGAGGCAGGCGGATCTCTGAGTTCGAGGCCAGCCTGGTCTATAAGAGCTAGTTCTAGGACAGGCTTCAAAGCTACAGAGAAACCCTGTCTAGGAAAACCAAAAAAAAAAAAAGGCACAGTAGCATCACTTCCTGTTATGATCATGTTTATTGTTATTGTTTTCATCAGCTAGATCTATGTAGCGTTCGTTTTCATCCACCTCCTGGGAAGGGGGCTGGATATCCTAGAACCACACAGAATGAATGCTTTGTGGCTGGGTGGGGGAGGGTTGCTGGCGTGGAGACACATCCACCTCCTGGGAAGGGAGGACAAAGCAGTGGCAGCTAGCCACCTGCAGTTCCCAGACAGGCTCTGGAGTGGACAGGACTGAGAACCTTCTGACAAGTGTCGCACATTGTTGCTCTGTCCTCCTAGCTTGCGGGAAGAAGTGGCCAGGTTCTTGTCTTTCTACTGTAAGAGCCCAGCGCCCCTCAAACCAGAGAACGTGAGTTACCCCTTCCTTATGGGTGAGGGTTGGACGGGCTTTCACTTAGTTTTGCCTCCCAATCCCATTGTGCTGTGTCCCTCTTGACCCTCTCACCTTTGAGAGAGATCCTCAGATTGGCCAGTTCTGTCTCTTGTTCACTTGATCAAGAACAGGGTCCCCAGAAATAAGCTTGTCTGGGAACCCAGAAAGACCTTCATCAGAATGGATCCTCAGGGCCCTCAGACAGAGTCACCCTTGTCTCTTGTCATGCCTAGGTGGTTGTTCTGAATGGTTGTGCCTCGCTCTTTTCCGCTCTGGCCACAGTGCTCTGTGAGGCTGGAGGTAAGTGAGCTCCATGCCCCACTCCCTCAGCTTTGTACAAAGGCTGGGCTATGACCCCAGTTACCTGACATCAGAGCCGCATCAGGACACCTTCAGCAATAGGAGAATATAAGAGATTACAGGGGCCTTAAGTGCATGGCTTAACCAGACATCTGGGGCAGCAGTTCTCAGGGAGGGTCCTGCTTTCTCTCTCTGAGTATCTCCACTTTCCCTCCATGTTCACCAGGTCATGGTCACATCCTTCTCTGACACTGTCTTATAGCAAGGAAAAAAGACAGTAGCAACAAGCCGGTCTCCCTCCTGTTGGGCAGGGCATCGAGGGTGTTCGTTCTCTAAAGGATCCCAGTGAGACTCTTAACAAATAGAAATTACACATAAACCTAAAGGAGTCCCTGGCAAATGGGTGTGAGGGAGCCAGTGTTGGCTCATGCCATGGCTGGGGAAGGCCTGACTTGGATATATTGCTGGTCATCTTTCAAACAAACAAAACAAAACAAGCACATCAAACTAAACAAAAACTGTTTTTCTCTTTGCAAGGAAGGAAATTGGATGGCTATTGAATAGACAGCCAGCTGCTCTAAGAGGCAGTGTGTAAGAGCTGGTTGTGGCCAAGGGTCAGTTCTTGTAAGGAACAGAGCCCTGCTCATGAGAGCCTAACTGTTGTATAAAGGGAGGAGAGGTGCAGGTTGTATTCCAGGCACCCAGCTCCCAGCCCCCAGCCGCCGGCCCGCTCAGCTGCTGGTTGCTTGCTTATGCCCGAAATAACCACATGACAATTATATTCATTTAAACTCTGCCTGGTCCATCATCACCAGCCTTTTCTTGGCTAGCCCTCACATCATAAACTAACCCATTCCTAATAATCCGTGTGTCACCATGAGGTGGTGACTTACCAGAAAAGTCTAGCCTGCATCCATCTGCGGCAGAAGCATCATGGCGACTCTCCCACTTCCTTTCTTCCCAGAGCTTCCCGTTCTGTCTACTCCGCCCACCTAACGGCTGTCCTATCTTACAAGCCAGAGTCTTTATTTAACCAATGAAAGCAACAGAAATAAAGGACCCTCCTACACCTAACTAATAAGTTAACACTCGTCACGTGTGGTCACCAGATACTGCATTCCAGTTACCAGATACTGCTAGGTCATGTGGCTTTATTCCTCTCTGACATGGGTTCTTGGACTATTTTACAGGTGAGAAGCCTGAGGGCCAGATGTTAAGTAAAAGTCAGAGTCACATAAACAGAAGCAGTCACCAGGACTTGAACCCTAAAGGGAGATTTGCTGTGACAATATGATAGACAAGTTCTTACTCAGTCTAGAACAATCAGATGGAGGGACCCAATAGGCTCCAGTACCCTGATCTGTAAAGGTCGGCTTACTTTGGAGCATAGTGGTAGGCCTCTTTAGCACAGGCTCAGAGGTCAGAAAGTGTTAGCAGAGGCCATAACTCACAGTGGATGGATAGGGACTTTCAGCTCACAATGGTGTAAAAAACTATACAAACTCAATAGGAACTCTATTTCAGTTTTTCTTTCTCTCTTTATGTTTAAATAAATCTTTATTTATATTACTTTTATTTCATTATTTTGTGTGTATGGGTATTTTTGCCTGGATGTATCTTTGTGGGTGCCTGGTACCTGTAGAGGCCAGATCCCCTGGAACTGGACTTGCAGCCATTTGTAAGGCATCGTGTGGGTGCTGGGAATCAAACCTAGCTCCTCTGGAAGAACAACCAGTGCTTTCAACCTCTGAGCTATCTCTTCATTCATCCCCAACCCCCTCTATTTTAAAGACAGGTTCTCATACAGCCCAGGGTAGTCTTGAAAGAACTCACTGTCTTACTGAGGATGGCCTTGAACCTCTCACCTTCATGCCCCCTTCCTTCCTGAGTGCTGGATTATGTATGTGGTGCTTGGCTTATGTGGTGCTGAGGATGAAACCCAGGGCTTAATGTATACAAGGCAAGCCCTCCACCCATTGAACTGCATTCATAGACTTAGGATTTTGGATTGTGACAGGTTCTCTGGCTAGTGCTGTGTGATGTGGTGTTTTCTTGCAATACTAGGCAGTGGCAGTAAGCTCCCCCATTCTACCTGCAGGCGACCATGAGATCTTGAATCAATGCCAATTCTCTTCCCTGTTTCAGATTCCTAAGCTAGATAGGTAGATCAAATACATTTTTTATATTTTATAGTAGATTTATCTGCATGTGACCCCATTTTAAGTGAGCATCTATATTAGAAAGTCTGACCTTAGGGGGATCCAAGCTTTAAGGTTTTGGGAGTTGAGAGGAGTCTAATATGTTCCAGATATTTCCCAAGGATGATGGAGGCTTGGTAGGCTTCCATGATTGGTGTCTGGGATATCCAAGTCAGAGGCCAATGAGCTGCCACTCTTTCTCCTAGAGGCTCTCTTGATCCCCACCCCTTACTATGGAGCCATTACCCAGCATGTCTATCTCTATGGCAACGTCCGACTGGCCTATGTCTACCTGGAGAGCGAGGTAAGATTGCCTGTATTCTAGTTCTTGCATCTGGATCTTCCTATAGGCAAGGGTTTCTGGGTCTGAATTTGAGGGTGGACCTGAAGGAAGCCTGTGCTTTGGGGCTGCTGTGAAATGGAAGTGGAGCCTCTGCCTGGGTTCTCTAGAAGCTCCAAGCTACAGGCTCTAAGATTTCTGGATCCATAGAGAAGCCTAGAACTAGCCCTAGAAATGAGAGGGTGGGAAGTGGGAAGCTTATGCCTTGGAAGTCCTGAGAACCAATCAGAGCATCCTTGCTGCCTCTGCCAGATATCTGAGTGATGAGGGATGTCCCTGTTGTAAAGGGTGGGGTAGAAGGCCAGAAGGGGAAGTGTCCCCTCCCATTTTCCAGAGGCCAGACCCAGAAGACTAGAGATGATAGGGGAGGAGAGACCCAAGAGTTCAAGTTTGGGGTGGGAATGGGGCACTGAATTTGGCTGCTGCCTTTGGTGGGTCTTTTCCCAGGTGTCTGGATTGAACACACGTCCCTTTCAGCTCACAGTGGAGAAGCTGGAGTTGGCCCTGCAAGGAGTTAATTCTGAGGTCTGGGGATTCAGTCAAATCCAGGGCTGTGAGTGGGTGGCCTCAGCAGGGACTGGATCCTTCATCTCTCAGGAGCTGGGTTTGTAACTTTGATAGGGACATATGAGAAGGAGTTGTAGAACCGTCCTTGGGCCAGGGGTCAGGCAGAATCCTGTGTCTTTGGAGGGTCTTCCCATTAGAAAATGACCCTGAAACCACAGTGTACAGAGGACCAGGGGTCTTCATTAACAATTTCCCTTCACAAGAAAGGGTCATAGGAGGTGGTGGGTTTGGAACAATTGCCTGTCTTCATGGAAATGTCAAGAGTAAAGCCCTTGTTGTTTTTAATGAGTGTATGTGTCTTAGTCACATGAAGAGACACCATGACCAAGGTAACTCATAAAAGAAAGCATTTCATTCATTAGCGGCTTGCTTACAGTTTCAGAGATTTAGTCCATGATCATCATGGCAGGAAGCAGACAAGCAGGGCACTGTAGCAGTAGCCAAGAGCTCTACTTCCTGATCTGTAGACAGCAGGCAGAGAGAAACGGGGTTATTGAAGTCTCAAAGCCCACTCCAAGTGATATACCTCCTCCAGTCAGGCCATACCTCCCTCATCCTTTCCAGACAGTTCCACTAAAGACCAAGCATTCAAAAGTAGGAACCTATGTGGCATTCTAAGTCAAACTACCACAGTATGCTAATTAAAAGGACACTCCCCCATCCCAGTTCCTTTGTTTCTGCTTCAGGGTCAAATGTGGCTCAGGGGAGTCTATAGTTTAGTGAGTTTCTCTGGCAATTTGAGGGGTGATCCTGCTCCTTTTGAGGGACTCCCTAGTAAAGGCAGAGACCCAAGTTCATGTGCTTCCCACCCATTTTCAGCATCTGTGCACTTCACTGAGGTCACTGAGGTCACTTTGCCATTCAAGCTCCCAAGTGCTCACTGCAGGAACTGTGGAAGTCCCCAACTCCTGCGTAGAATTCTTCCCACTCAAACAACCTCTCTGCTAGCAGCTGGGCACATTTCCCATTTCCTGCCTGCGTTCTTCCCATCATTGGCATGATACAGCAGACAGAACTCTAGTCCCATTCATTTGCATCTTGTTGGTTCATGAGTGTGTCCCTGCCATGCTGCCCTGTGATCCAGGTAGCTTTTAGCCTCATCTAGTGGGACTGTAAGGTTCTAGGGTTGGGGGACACAGTAACACCCCCATGGATGATTTTAGGGTGTCAAGGTCAAAGGCCTCATCCTCATCAACCCCCAGAACCCTCTGGGTGACATCTACTCCCCTGAAGAGCTACAGGAGTTCCTGGGATTTGCCATGAGGTGAGCTACACTTACCCCATGAAGTGAGCAGGCATGGCTAGATGTGAGCCTTGGGGCAGGTCCTTATGCCTTCTTAGCTCACTGGCCTTCTACCAGCTTTGGTGTCTCTCTGTCTTCTCAAAACACCAGCTGCAACACTAGGGCCAGGCCCCATGCTGAGCATTTATAATTTTTTGTGTATTAAGCTGTGTTCATGTGTGTATTGAATGTGGAGGACAGAGGTCACTCCTTAGATGCCTTCTAATAGACTCTGAGAAAGCATTTCACTGGTCTGGTATACAAGGCTGTCTGAAATCCTCTTGTCCTCACTTCCCCAGCACTGGTATTGCAAGTGCATGCCACCAGGCCTCTGTGTTTAGCAGGTATCAAACTTGGGTCTGTTTGCAAGGCATGTTCCCAGCTGAGCATCGTCTGTGCTGTCTCTATGGTAATCATCACAGCAGCTCCATAGAAATGGATACTATTATCATTGCTGCTTGACAAAGAGAGGCTCAGAGTGGTCTAACCATGAGTGGGAACAGACATGAATCTGAGTCCATTTGTCTCCAGCCCACCATGGACGAACCCAAGGGTGCCTCCTCCTGCCCTGCAGTGCGTCAAAAGCTCGAGTCCTCTGCTTTATGGATGTAGCCTCCTATTTGTGAAATTATAGACCAAATCAAGGTGTTCCTGGGATCAAATTGGGGTGTTTCTGGGATAAGCTGGTTTGGTAGCCCTGGGGTAGTCTGTGTTCCTCTGCTTTTCAATGCTGAGTGACGTATCTTGGCTCTCTCTTTCCCTTGTCCTCTACCCACTGCAGGCACCAGCTTCATGTGATCATGGATGAGGTTTACATGTTGTCCGTGTTTGAAGAGTCTCTTGGGTACCGGAGTGTCCTGAGCCTGGAAAGGTGAGAATCTCACTGCGGCTGATTCTTCCAGCACCTGAACTGGCTCACAGTTTCCCAGCATCTTTCTGAATCAGTCTACAGGACATGGCCTGCCCCAGGACAGTTCCATTAATATCTATTTGTTCTTGCTGGTCCTCAGACCAGGAAAATTATGTAGATCAGGCATCTTCAGATTATTCTATAACATTCCCAAGAGCTTATTTGAAGAAGTATTGGGTCTATGAGAACTGGACTCCTGCTATTTCCTTGATCTTCAGAGCAGCTCTAGTTCCACCCATCCATTATTCCTTCTGTCTGTCCACCCATTCATCTATCCCCTGACACACTTCATCCCTCCATTCACCTATTCATCTATTTGTCTAGATTTCTACCTAGGAAAAGGTCTCAGCAGCTAAAGGCACAGCTAGCAATTTCCATGATAGCAGCAAGAAGCACTAAGGTGGAGGTGGCTGAGAAGCTGAGAGGCCTGGTTTCCTGGGGTTGATCGGATAAGCCTTTTGAGGAAGTGGTGCTGTACCCGCTTTCCAGCTCAGAGGTCAGGCTCATGGCTTCTCACTCAGCTCCCACAGACATGTGGGGCAGTGAACTTGGCTGTGTTCTAATGATAGTTACAGGAATAGGCAGCAGGCTTGCCCCCATGCTAACGGAAGCACGAGTATTGGTGATTCAAAGACAAGAGACCCAGTTTCATCTCTCCATGTATCTATTCATTGGCATGTCTGTGATCTCCTGGATCTGGGTTGCTTATGTCTCCTTGTTCTCCTCTCTGTAGGCTGCCTGACCCCCAGAGGACACACGTGATGTGGGCCACCAGCAAGGTGAGTCTCTGGCCAGCCTGGGTGAGAGGGGGTGGAGTCAGTTTCTCCTGTGGAAACTGGCCATGGCCATCATGCATCTTCTTGTAGGACTTTGGGATGTCTGGACTCCGCTTTGGCATCCTGTACACAGAAAATCAGCATGTGGCTACTGCTGTGGCCTCCCTCTGTCGCTATCATGGCCTCAGTGGCCTGGTCCAACACCAGATGGCACAGCTGCTCCAGGAC
The DNA here is from genome assembly GCA_028555095.1 of Dicrostonyx torquatus. NCBI lineage: Eukaryota > Metazoa > Chordata > Mammalia > Rodentia > Cricetidae > Dicrostonyx > Dicrostonyx torquatus. The sequence goes on from JAQHUG010000045.1 coordinate 6,753,066, forward strand.
CATGGTGATTTGTCTGGATCTAGGGTCTTACAGGAGGAGTGGGGTTGTAATGTGTGTGGGACTTGGGGCTCACGGGTGCCTCTTCTGTGGAGGAGCTGAGGTGATGTCTTGCAGTGTCGTCTCTGGGTTCAGACTGTCCTCAGTCACTTGTTTGCTGTCTATGTAGTACATCCTCACCCTCATCTGGAGAATAGGGCTGATAAGGGTGCTAGTCTTGTTGGCCAAGTGTGGCCTGTAATTTGGTGAGAACAATACGTGACATAAAACAGGCTCTTGACTAATGTGAACTCACTGACCAGGTGCAGTGCTATGTGTCTGTTCTTCTAGCTACTTGGGAGGCTGAAGGAGGAGGATCCTTCCAGTTCAGGAGTTCCAAGCCTCTGAGATTTGGATCGTTCCTGCCTTCAGCAATGAGTTCAGATAGCAAAGCTCTCCTGTAATTGTTGCTCTTCACCGAGTCATTCAGATGTTCTTTTGGTCCATCTCATTTCCCTCCCTAGGGCCTTAGCGAGAATCCCTGTACAGTTCCCCTTTGTCTTGTAGGTATGGAAAAGGAGGATCAGGTACTAATCACCAATCTAATAGCCTAAAAAGTTTTAGGAACAGTGGCAATACCTACTGCCTGTTGATAAAGGAGGTGGAACAGCCAGGACACTTGCTCTTACATTGACGGTGGGGACAGGAGGTAGCTCAGCCACAGCGAAAAACAATTTGGCAATTTCCTCTAAACACACCTATCAAATAACCCAGTAGCGACAGGCCCAAGTGAGGATCTGTGATGGTCACACAAAATCCTCTGCATGAATGCTGCTAGCTGTGTTTTTTTTTCCATAATCACCCACATCTGCAAACTTTCCTCACAGAGGAGTTTATACACAGATGTATCCCGTCCACACTGTGGAATATTTATGCCAATAAAGTCCATGACGGTGTGGATTTCTCCCAAAGACACTGTGCTATTAAGAGGAGCTTAGGGTCAAGACATTACATACCCTATGAGGCTGATTTTAGTGACATTTGGGAATGAACAAAACTGTCATGTGTATGACATATCAGTCATTGGGATAGTCTTTGGGGTTATTTCAATCCTGATTGTGGTAGTGCTTTCAAAAGTGTATGAATGTGTCATGATCTATAGAGTGTGTACCCCTCAAAAGAGGTCAATAAGTCTATGACGACCAGAGAGGTGGAGTTGCTGAGGGCTGCCTTTCCCCACCTTGCCAGATGCCCCACTGGGATAGGGATTTGGTCTGTGTGGTTCTAAGTATCACTTTGTACCTGCAGACACCTTTGGCTTGGTTCACATCCTGAGGGACTGTACCCTGGGCTGCTGACTGTGGTCTGGGAGCTGGCATTCTCAGGGCTGTATACCTGGATCAAAGGCACTTTGTACTGAGCACTGAACTCCCAGCTCCTCTGAACCCATGTCTCAGGAAGCCAGATAGAAGGACTCCTGTGTTGTTGCTGCCACACCCTTTTGTCTTTCAGCATTCAGATTAATGCAATGATCCATGGGAGTTTTATATTCCTGCTTCCCTTCCATTTAGACTGGATCAGCCAGGTATACCTGCCAGAAAACCATGCCCGGCTCAAGGGTGCCCATACCTATGTCTCAGAGGAGCTCAGAGCCCTGGGGATACCCTTCGTGAGTCGTGGGGCAGGCTTTTTCATCTGGGTTGACTTAAGAAAGGTAAATAGGGTGGAGCTGTGGGTAGAGGGAAATGTCTGGCAGGGGAAGGCCCTGTAGGGTCTCCTGCATCCTGAGCTACTTCTGCCCTCCCAGTACCTTCGCAGAGGCACCTTTGAGGAGGAGGGGCTGCTCTGGCGCCAGTTTTTGGACAACAAGGTGCTGCTGTCCTGTGGTAAGACCTTCGAGTGCAAAGAACCCGGCTGGTTCCGGTTGGTCTTCTCAGACAAGGAGAACCGGCTCCGCCTGGGTGAGCAGTCTTTTCCCCAGCCTCCCAACAGCATCCTTCCGGGGACCCCTGCTTCTGACCCAATGAACCCCAGTGCTGACCACTCCTCACTTCTTCTCAGGAATGCAAAGGATGCGGCAGGTGCTTGAAAGGCAATCTCAAGTGGTAGAAGAGGCCTCTCCCTGTCACACTCAGGATCCAAGTACCCAACCCATATGAGCAGGCCATTGCCTCACAAGCAGCCACTGTCCCTCATGACCCGAACAAGAAAGGCCATGGAAGATTAAATGTGGATGTGCCATTTGTCGACAGGACTTTGTCACTTGGATTTGGCCTTGAAGAACCATGTCCTGCCCTCCCTGCTGGCAGTGTGAAGCTGTTTAAACTGATGTTATTCTGGGCTGTTGCTGTCCTCTGTTTAGTGGGACTGGGACCAGCCAGATGCCTATGCTGTGAATAGTGTACAAGATACACTGACTGTTCCTAACCACAGCTCCTCTCTAGGACACAAGAGTAAACAAGCAACTGTTCATTCTTTGCGATGGTGCCTTTATGCCTTCCTTGTTGCCAGGGAAACAAGCCAGAGGAACAGTGCATGCACTCATGTGTGCATGCGTGCGCGCGCGCGCGCACACACACACACACACACACACACACACACACACACACACACACACAAAGTGATAGCATTCCAAGGTGTATGGGGTGAATTTCGTTTGTTCAGGGTTGGGTACCCAGAACAGGTCTCAGCTTGGGATGCAGTGAGCAGAACTCCATGGTGGGAAAGAAGTGGCTCCTCAGTAGAGCTAAAATGCCCCATCAAGTTCTGAAACACACCTCCACTTACCTAGGAAGACGGGACCTTCACTGGCTCCCAAAGCAGTAGCCTGGCAATGGCTGGGAAAGGGGAAGGATTGGAGGCTGGATTTTTGAACCAAGGCTGTCTGTGGACCAGGCAAAGCTTGGTTTTTCTGTGCTAAGAAAGCCTATGATGGTGGTTGGCTGTTCCAGCCTTTGGGTGCTTTAGTGAAGATCCTATGTGAATGTTTGATTCCAGTACCTATAGTCACAGCTGTGAGAGCAGCTGAGGCAGGAGGATTATTTGAACCTATGAGTTTGAGATCAGCCTGGGCACTACAGTGTGTCAGTGAAATCAGCATAGCCTAGGCTATCCTCAGACTCGCCATTCTCCTTGGCAGGCAGTCATCATGTGCCCAGCATATCTTCTCATAGATGAAGAAACCCAGTCTTAGAGAAATATTCTGATCCTCATGTAGCTATAGACTCTCAGGGTCAGGACCCAAGTAAGGGTGGTTTGCTTTGGTTCAGAATCTGCATGTGGGGGGTTGGAGAGAAGGCGCAGTGGTTAAGAGCACTTGCTGTTCTTCAGAGGACCGAAGTTCAGTTCCCAGAGCCCACAGCAGGCAGCTTATGGCACATGTGTGCCTGTGCACACACACGCATGCGTGCACACACACACACACACACACAAATAAAATCATAAAAAGGAATCTCATATATACTATTCATTTGTCCATTGCTTTCTGTCATTTTCTTTGTTGGTCTGTACATTCCCATTTTTCTATTTTGTGGCTTTCCCTATCATTGGCTTATTTTTCTTCCTTTTCTTAGATGTTTCTGGATTTCCTCCTGTCTTATAGTTTTTATTGCTGTGAAGAGACCATGAGCTTGGCAACTTCTATAAAGTAAAACATTTAAGTAGGGAGGCTCGCTTACAGTTTCAGAGGTCCAGTCCATTATCATGGTGTGCTGTGGGACAATGGCCTTTTATCCTGTCACTTGTATTATTTTAATAAAGCGCTGATTGGTCAGTAGCCAGGCAGGAAGTATAGGTGGGGCAACCAGGCAGGAAGTAGTAGAGGTGGGGCAATGAGAACAGGAGAATTCTGGGAAGAGGAAAGAGTCAGTCTGCAGTCATCACCCAGCTACAGAGGAAGCAAGATGAGAACGCTCACTGATAAAGGTACCAAGCCATGTGGCTAACACAGACAAGAACTATGGGCTAATTTAAGATGTAAGAATTGGTTAATAAGAAGCCTGAGCTAAAAGGCCAACCAGTTTTATAATTGATGTAAGCCTCTGTGTGTTTCTTTGGGGCTGAATGGCTGCGGGATCAGGCAGGACAGAAACCTCTGTCAACAATGGTGGGGAGCATGGCATGCAGGTAGACATGGTGCTGGAGCTAAGAGTGCTATATCTTGCAGGCAACAGGAAGCTTGAGCAAAAGAGACCTCAATGCCTGCCTCCACAGTGACACACTCCCTCCATGAGAACCATAACTCCTCATAGTGCCACTCCCTTTGGGAGCCATTTTCTTTCAAACCACCACATTCCCTTTCCTGGCCACCAAAGGCTAATTTCCATATAATAATGCAAAAAAAAAATGCATTCAGTCCAAATTCAAAATTGCTATAGTCAATTGTAGTCTCAAACTTGTTTCAAAGTCCAAAGTCTCTTCTGAGATGCATGGCAATCTCTTAACTTTAATCCCCCTATAAAAATCAAAATCCAAAAGCACACCATAGTGAGGAAATACTGGAC
>JAQHUG010000045.1:6768713-6784901 GCA_028555095.1 Dicrostonyx torquatus
AGCTATTATTTATGGACAATTACACTGGTACAGTTTCTTGTATATTGATACAAGTTCAAATTATATTTGTTATTTCTGTTTATAGTATTTGTACACCTATGCAAAGTTATTTTTGTCATATTGTATGCTGCATTTTTCTACCTCTGCTTAAGACATTTTATATATTGATACATTTTAGAAAATATTTATCATATTGCATTATATATTTCTACCTTTGATTTACATATTTATATATTATTTACATTTTGAGGTCATTATCCTCCTTTACTGCACAGTTATTTAAAGATTGTTTAATATTCTGATATAAAGTCTTAATCTTTAAGTTATATAGATATTAAGTATTATAGGCTAATAATCATTTATGTTTGCTATACTTTTAGTCAGACTAGTTAGGTTCTTTAAATACATAGAGATTGTATTCTGCATTGGTAGGTAACTTTCAACCTCTTCAAAGATCTGTAGAACATGGCATTTAAATAACTTAGGATTCTGTTGACATGAGACACAATTTCTTCTGTCACCACCGATCTGTTCCTGAGAGAGTGTTGAACACCAAAGACACTCCATTTGGAGTTTATTTTCTTCTTGGCAAACTGTCCATGCCTCGACCACTGACAAAGTGCACAATGTCCAGACTGGGCAAGCAGGATACAAGAGAAAAGACTGTCAAATCTTGCCCAGACAGGGTAAGATGGTTTTGAAAAATTTCCTGCCTCTGAAAATGGTCTGTCAGTTACTTTAGGCCTTAGCCAAAGCTCGTTGTTTCAACAATGCAAATGAGACTTTGGGTGATTGCTCAGGCAGCCAGCTGTCTCTGTCATCTACTGCACATTTTGGAAGCTGCTTGATTGCACTTCCTGCCTACCCAAGTAATATTATCTCCCTTCTCAGGCCTTTAATGGGGTTGAAGATTAGATAGTCGTAGTTACCATCCTCTTATGATCTAGCCAAGCCAATTCCAATACAAGACTTAGACTCCTTAGGATAGAACATTTATTAAAACATTTAGCATACGTTCCTTGCTTAATATTGTTTATTCTGGTTGTAATTCTAATCTTATATTTGATATCTGTTTCTAGTATATATAGTTTTGTGTTAGGTTTGGAACTCTCTTATTTAAACAAATGGGGAAAGGTGCTGTGGGAGTTTCTTCCACTCCTTCAGCCAATAGTCTTTAAGATACCAGCCTACTTGGGCATGGTCTCTTACACTATAAATGCAGCTGTAAAGCCTGCACTCACTCTCTTGCTTCTGGTTCTCACTTCCAGCTGCTAGACTCTGTCCCTGTTCTCCGTTCGTGCAGAGGACTGTGATCTAGGACAGTGATCTGTAAGTTTCCCCTAAATAAATATCCCTTTATTATTCATAATTCTGAACTAGTATGGGATTATTTTGTAACTTCTACCATCAAAACCCTAACTAAGACACCCTCTGTCTTAGTTACCTTCTTATTGCTGAGATAAAACTTGATGACCAAGGTAACTTATAAAAGAAAGTATTTAATTGTATGTTCAATTCCAGAGGATTAGACTCCATGATGGAAGAGTGAAGGCATGGCAGCAGGAACAGCTGAGAGCTCACATCCTGATCCACAAGCAGGGTGCAGAGAGAAGGGAGCTAAATGGGAAAGCTCTTCTGATTGACATGCCTTCTCTACTAGTACAAAATCCTTCCCAAACAGTTCTAGCAACTGGGACCAAGCATTCAAATAAATGAGCCTGTGGGGGCCATTCTCACTCAAACCATTGCACCATGTGGAATCCTGCTGACCATATGCTGCCTCTCATTCTCTTACTGTCTTTTTCATCTTTTCCTTCTCCTTTGCTCTCTCTGCTACAGTCTGAGTAGTTTCTTTCGCACTTTATGCAATTTAATAATCCATTCTCTAGCTAGATATAACCTGTCTTATTCTTTGAATTTTATATTTTAGAAAATGTATCTGAAACATGGTTCCTTTGTGTGTTATAATACAGCCATCTCTATGTCCACAGAGGATTGGGGCACATCCCCCTTGGGAACATGAAAATCTGCAGATGTTCAAGTCCTGTATAGCATCAACCTTGTGTATAACTTAGGAGCATCCTTCTGTAGACCCTACTTTGTTCCTTTTTTTCTGAGATAAGAGTCTTGCTTTTTTTGAGATAAGAGTCTTGTCAATGATAAAAAAAAGACATTTTTTTAAATCATTGACAATATGTAGACTCACCACTTCATGTCAAGGCCCTGGTTTTATTTGTTTCACTTTATATACAGTGGGTACCCACTATATAACTCAGGCTACCTCCGACTCAAGGGAAACTATACCCATCTACCCTGGGTATAGTTTATATATCATGTAAATTACATATAATACAACAAAGAAGATTGTGTGAGTGGCTGTAGGTATAAGAAATATAAACATTTCGCAAATGTTTAGGGAATTACTATTATTAAAGATGTTCAGGGTGTCCATCTGTTTATAAAACTTCTAACAGTCTCTAAGCTGTCCTGCTTCTTATCATTTGTGCACTCACAAGTGTAGCTGCACCGTTATGACCATGCCGGGTTGCAGGATGCTTGCTTTCTCTGACTGCTGCTTCTTCATACCTGATTTTGATAATACAGGATTTATTCTCTTTCTGGAACCTTGTCATCTGTCAAAATCTTAAATATTCTCCAGGACAACACCGCCCCTGACAGAGTTTCACTATATAGCTCAACCTGCCTGCAAACTTACCATTCTCCTGCCTCAGTCTCCTGAATACTAGGCCTACAGGAGTGAGCCACCACACGGGGTTTGAGATGTTAGCTCTGCATGAGCTTAGACCTCTCCAATTGCAAGTGGCCTGTTTCCTTTCCAGCCTGAGGCATTGTGTTTATATCTTTCTCTCTTGCTTTTCACCCTCTGCTTTACGTAACTTCCCTTGTACGTCTGTCTTATTCCCAGTTAGCTCTTCCATGAACCTAGCACCTTCAGTCACTCAGTAAACATTTGCCATATTCTAGTCACTGTGCAAGTTTAAGTTTATAAAAACTCCAAGAGAGGCATGGACCCCCCAAGGGCCATGGCCAGCACTTGTGTGGTAGTTTGAATGTAATTGGTCCACATCATCTCATAAGAAGTGCACTGTTAGGAGGTATGGTTTTGATGGAGTGGGTTTGGCCCTCTTGGAGGAAGTGCTCCACTGTGGAGGTGGGTTTTGAGGTTTCCTATGTTCAGGATATTGCCCAGTGTGTCCATCGACTCCCTGTTGCCTGCGAGACTCTCAGCTCCAGCACCACATCTGCCATGTGCTGTTATGCTCCCCATCATGACAATAACGGACTGTATTTCTGAAACTGTAAGCGAGCCACCCCAATTAAATATTTTCTTTGTGAGACCTGCTGTGGTCATGGTGTCTCTTTACAGCAATAGTAACCATAACTGAGACAACATTTAACACAGTAAATTCTCATTTAATGCCAGTATATATAAATCTTTTTTTTTTTTTTTGGTTTTTCGAGACAGGGTTTCTCTTTGGCTTTGGAGCCTGTCCTGGAACTAGCTCTTGTAGACCAGGCTGGTCTTGAACTCACAAAGATCCGCCTGCCTCTGCCTCCCGAGTGCTGGAATTAAAGGCGTGCCCCACCACCGCCTGGCCTTGTATAAATCATTTTTAAGAACATGCTTAAAAATAATCATACATGCAAAGGACATAGATGAGAAAGAAGACAGTCTCCCGGTGCAGATAGCTACTGCTGACCTGCTTTAAGAAGGAAAGCCTTGGGTTGGAGAAATGAGTTTAATTTCTAGCACCATCAGGCAGTTTCAGGGGATCCAACACCCTCTCCCGCCCTCTGTATACACCTTCATGCACGTTCTTACACACAGACAAATACATAATAAAAAAATCTTAAAAGTTATCATTTAAAAAAGACATAGCCAGTGTTTCAGGAATTTGACTGTGGTAATATTGGCCATTGGCCCTGCTGTTACCCATCCAGTTCTCAAATGGGTGTGTGTATTCTGAGTTCAATGGTGTGTGTGTGTGTGTGTGTGTGTGTGTGTGTGTGTGTGTGAGCGCGCGCGCGCACGTGTGCGTGCATGCGTGTGTGTGTGGTGTATTTGGAGGACAGAGCCATATTCTGCTACATATGGGGAAGAAGAATGTGAACAGAGAGTTAGATTGTGTTCCAGTCTCCCTAGGTCTGTGACAAGGAGCTATTATGTAACAATGTCCACTAGGTGGCACTAAAGTACAATCAAAAACAAAATGTAGTCACTTCCTATGGCCAGACTGAGAACTACAGCCAGCAAAGGCAAGCCCAGATAGGATGGCTTGCTTAGTTACCATAAATCACTGTCTGCTACTTAAGATTTGCTGCCTTGTGGCAGATGCTACTAAGCACGAGACAAAGAGTTGTTGCTAAAATTACTTCCAAAATTGTTGTAACTGCTTCTTGGATTTTTTTTCCCAGAAAAATATTTTATTTATGCCTGGACACACATTTTTTCCTGTTTTTTGTTTTTTGCACAAGCACATTTTACTTAAAAGAGAGTATGCTTTTGTCTCTTGATAGGGATCATGGTTTCTTATTAGCTTGTCTTGGATATATTTATTTCCTTGCCGATGGGTGTGTATCCTAAAATTATTTCCTAATTACGTTCACTGCTCCCAGTGATTGTTATTATTAGAGACAGTGCCGTGAATGTTACAAAAAGCAGAGAGACTTTCTGTAGGGTAAACTGTGCCCTGTGTGCATAAAATGCTTTGTATGGTTGGAGGTGGTATCACTTATGTAGCCCAGGCTACCCTCGAACTAGTGCCTGATCCTCCTGTTGTGGTGGGATTACAGATAGGAGCCACCATGCCTGATCAAAAATGTTTGCGGTTTTTTTTTTTTTTTTTTGACAATTTTATTTCTGGAGCTTGGTGCCTTTGGGGGTTCCTCTGGGCAGGCTTTCGAGCCAGGGTTGGGATGCTCGCCCGCGCTGACTCCTCCTGTCCAGCAGGGGGCGCGGCACGACCTTTCCGCATGCGCAGTGCGCGCTGTGTCAGCCGCCGCGAGCTAGAGGCCTGCTCCCCTTTCCCAGCTGGTTCCTGCGGACCTGGAGCTGGCGGCGGCCTCCAGTCTCCACGCAACCACACACGGGCGGCCGTGGCTCGCGACCGGCTGCAAGAGCCGGTGACGGAGCGCGGGGCCGAGCGGGAGGCGACCGGTTCCGAGGTGAGCGCGGCGCGGGCCGGCCGGGCCTCAGGGCTGGGCTTCGCAGGAGCGCCGCAGGGCGCTCTCCCCCGGGCCCGTGCGCCTCGCCGGGACCTCCGTGGGATTCGAGTCCTCCGGGGGAGGCTTGCCCCTTGGCTCTCCCAGGCCGGTGGCTTCCGGGGACGCGGTCTCCCAGGACCCCTTGGCTCTGAGTGTGGGCCAGCAGCTCAGGATAGTTGGGAGATGCGTTCCCAATGGTGGGAACAGGATCCAGTTCTGAGTGTCTAATGATGGCTTGGTGTCATTTATTAGGAAGTGCCGGTTCGGAAGGGCGCTTTCACTTGCTGGTCTGTGGATGTTGTCTCGAGATCGGAACATGTCCTTTTCAACTCTGTAAATCGACCAAGTGTTCTAAGTCCTCGAACTGAACTTTGAGTGTTCCGGAGCCCAAGGCTATTATGTATATATACTCATGGTAATAAAAGACACAGTTGGTTGTCATCTCAATCCTTTTCTCTGACTTAAGCCTCCTACTGGCACTAGCCTGTGCGGATGGGTAGTCATTTGAGGAACCAGACGGCTGGTTCTGTTGGGGGAACCCTGGAGGTTCTTAGCCTTGTTGTTGACCTTTCTCTGTCGCACAGCGTTGTCAGGAAGGTGAAGTGAGGCTGAGTGAACGTACACGGTAGAGCGCTTCACACAGATGTGTGGAGGAAGGTCCATTACTTCATGTGTCCACTGTGATGTGATGTGTAGTCAAGCAGTGCCCTTATATTAGAAACCGTTTTTAGAGGTAGTTAGCCGCACTGACACTTTAGTTATCCCGTCAGGCAAGGTTGTGCATTGTGAGTTAGTGTCTATTCGCCTGCTTTGTTTTCAGAAGAATTTTAGGGTAAGTCCCAGTGTGGCAGTGGCGGGTGGCGGCGGGAGTTCAGCAGGCAGGACATCTCCAAAAAGCCTAAGAGGACAGAAAACTGACTTGGCACGTTGAGCTGAGTGGATTGGCTGTAACCTGTGGCTTGGAAGAAAGGTGGTTCTGGCCAGTGTTAGGAAGGAGCAATTCCAGGGACTAGTGTCTCACCCTGATGGCAGATGGGTGTCACAGCCATTCCCAGTGACTCCATGCTCCCCTGTGTGGTGGATGGTGCCAGCATTTTGGTTTTGAGATTAGGAGTTTGAAGGGTTCGAAGGGGAGGTGAGAGCAGGATGACAAGTTCCTGACCAGCTCGGATTAATTAATTAATCAATTAACTTATTTTTTCTTAATTACTTGTTTTTATTTTATATATGAGTGTTTTGCTTTGCTTGTACTATGTGCATGTGCACGCAGTGCCTGCAGAGGCCAGAAGAAGGCATCAGATCCCCTGGAACTGGAGTTACAGATGGCTGTGAGCCTCCATGTGGATGCTGGTTGTTATTATAATTACTCTATTTGTGGGGACCTAGGCCATACTCAGCCGCAGCCACTGGGCTGTAGCCCTGTTGCCATTTGCCCTAGTCTCTCTTATTTTGGGTATTTGTTCTGACCCAAGTGCTTGCCTCATCTTTATTTCTCAGAATCGGTGTAGATGCTGGGTATTGTACTAGCCTGTGAAGGCTTCTGTAAGCCAGGAGGAGTGTGCTCTCTGGGATGACTTTGGGTTGTTGTGCCTCAGCTCCCTGTCAGTCAGATGCTGAGGTGTGTTCTGTATGAATCTTCAGGGCTCTTAGCAGAACTAAGTTGTTTGCCCAGCTCAGTGATTTAACCAAGTCCAGCATCACCACTCAGTTTTCTGGGTTCTCTCTGGGTTTTCTGAAGTCGTCTCCTGCTGCTACTTATGCTCATGTTGTTTTTCTTAGTTTGGCAGAGCACAGACCGTGCTAGAATTCTAGAAGTGGCCCTAGCAAGCAGCCCTGAGAACATGTCCTGAGACCTACTTGCTCACCCTCAGATGGCAGCAAGGACCCCTTCAGCAGTGTAAAACAAGGCATTGGTAACCCCTGTGCTCTAGCAGAACAGCTGTAGGACTTCTACTGTGGCATCTTGAGGTGAGAGCCAGCTAGGAGGGTGTCAGCCCCAGCATGGTGGCTTGGCCTTGAGTGGGTATGGCTTGAGGTGATAGAAGGGTAGTGGCACTGGCTGCCTCTTGCCATCTGCCTTAGGAGCCTTTATCTCAGATTCTAGGTTCTGGGCAGCCAGGTGGCAGTATGTCCTGCAGCTGGCGTGAGGATCATGCTGGAGTTGAACCATCCTCGTGGCAGAGCTTCAGAGGAGGTGAGGGCACAGCCTGCATCTGTGGCCAAGGCTGTGGATAGAGAGACTGGGGACACTGAGAACTTTGCTTCTCGGGATTTCCTCGGAGCTTGCAGCAGGTCTTTGAGGTAGAGGAGAGCCTAGCCCATGCAGAGCTGTCCCTGGGGCAGCTGCTTTGCCCAGCCTAGCCCATGCAGAGCCATCCCTGGGGCAGCTGCTTTGCCCAGCCTAGCCCATGCAGAGCCATCCCTGGGGCAGCTGCTTTGCCTAGCCTAGCCCATGCATAGCTGTCCCAAGGCATCTGTTTTGCTTAGCATGGTCTGTCTGCTTCAGGATCTGCCCCTCCACCTACTCTGGTTTGCAGCTTTCCCTAAGTGGGGAGTCTTCAGATGTCTGTAGCTGCAGGACCTGGCTATGCGGACTAACAGAAGCTGGGGGAAGTATGTGGAGTGGCGTGCTATAAAACTGGATATGCAGTGTATGGAGACGGGTGTATTTTCTCATGATCCAGGGCAATGACCCAGCTGGATAACAGGAGTCGGTCCTAATGTGCTGCTGGACAGGCTTGAAACTTGGATGCAGCCATAACCTAAGCCACTGGTTCTCATCCTGGGGTGAGTTCATTGTCCTCAGAGTATTTGGCAATACTCTTGGTGGTTACAGTTAGAGGTCTGGCTTTTACCAAGAAGAGGCTGATCTGTATAATAGCTTCCCAGTGAGAGAGTTACCTAACTCAAAATGTTAATGGAAACCATGGTCTACAGTAAATGAGAGGCGGTATCAGGACTTCTGTGGCAGAGTGTTGAAGAAGCCATTGGACGCTTGGGAAGGCAGATAGCTTAAACAGGTTATTACTCGAGGCCAGAGATAAGACTGTTTGCTTGGCCTCTGGTTATATAGAATCAATATGGATTGGCCCTCTTGTAACATAGAATTGACCAGAGAGAGGCCGGCACTCTGGTAATATGGAATTGCCAGGGAGGGGCCAGCACTCTGGTAATATGGAATGGCCAAGGAGTGGCTGGCACTCTGGTATGTGGAATGATCAGTGAGGGGCTGGTACCTTTGAGAAGCAAGCTCAGCACTGTCCCCTTGTAGGCTGGGATTGACTTTCATGGTACCAAGGACTGAGCTCTCAAGTTCCTGAGAAAGGTAAAGTAATGTCAGTGGCCAGGTGGTGTCCGTAGCCACAGACAGCAAGCAGACATAGTACCCTTAGTGGATGGCAAGGGGGAGACGGACTCAGCAAGGCCGTCTTGACCCACTGTGCTGTGACAAGGTCCTGGTCCTAGAAGCAGTGTAGATGGACAGCCAGCTCAGACACTGCCTGGTGAGTGTGTTTCCCTTCTTTTTGTTTTGCTGGTGTGAGATTATTTCCTGTGTTTTCATGAATGTAGTTAACTTCCTTGGTTTGGATTTTTCCTTCTAGCATATTCTGTAGGGCTGGATTTGTAGATAGATATTGTTTAAATCTGACTCTGTCACAGACTGTCTTATTTTCTCCATCTGGTGACTGGAAGTTTTGCTGGGTATAGTAGTCTGGGCTGGCATCTGTGGTCTCAGAGTCTCAGTACATCTGTCCAGGCCCTTCTGGCTTTCCGAGTCTCCTTTGAGAAGATGGGTGTAATTCTAATAGGTCTGACTATTTCCTATAGTTGTTTGTTTGTGCTTCTCTGGATTTCTTTAGGGCATTCATTCATTTCCTCTTCAAGGACCTCTATCATCTTCATAGTTGGTTTTAGGTCAGCTATGTTGGAACGTTCAGGGCTGGCTGCAGTAAGATAATGAGCTCAGGTCGAGATGCATGGCCCTAGCTGTTACTGACTGTGTTCTTATGCTTACTTCTAGGCATTTAGGTTTGGGGTGATTATAGGTCTAGCTGCTGATTTCTGTTTGTCTTTGTTGGGTAGCTGTTTTATTCTTTGGTTTCTGTTTCCTCTCTGGCTGTGTGTTGCCTGTTTTGCTGGTATGTTCAAGAGGAATGCTTGCTGGTGCTGGAGACTGGGGAAGGGGAAGCCACGGTAGATGGTCTGTTACAGTGCTAGGGGTAACCCTGAAAATTGGGGCTGGGTAGCAGACAGGTCCAAAAGCAGCCTACCCTGGTCTTCTGGGGGTGCGAGGCCTGTGGTTGAACAGTGAGAGTCTATCTGAGTTGGGGGCTGGGTTGCAGCTATGAGGTGGGGGAGGCCAGGAGGGATGGTCTGTGGGATCCTTAGGAGGCGTGGAGAGAAAGGAGGGGAAGTTGCAGCTGGCATTCTGTTGCAGTGCTACAGGTGACCCTGAGAATTGGGTTTTAGAGAACTCAAAATTGGGAGAGTAGAAAAGGTCCAAGGGCAGCCTGTTTGGTCTTCTGGCCAAAAAGTGGATTTCATAGTGTGGATTGGAAGGCTGGGAAACTATTGTGTGAAAGGAGTTTGTCTAAAATTAGCAAAGGTCTCAAAATGACTATACACAATAAGTTACCTTGGCTCAATGGTGGATTCTTCAATTCTGTTGTAGAGCAACACGGATGAGCTGCCATGATGGGCCATGAGTCCCCCTGGGGTGTTTACCCTATGGTGTTTGGTAACTGCTGATTTAGAATTGAAGAAGACCTTGAGAGCTTGTTGGAAAATTTTGTACGTGGGCTGGTGGGGTACAGCATCTGCCTCACCTCTTCCTCTCTGCAAACCCTAGGGGCCACCTAGAGAGGCAGAACCATAGTCCACACTGGGCCTGGGGCTGGTGGGGTGACTGTTAAGGTGTCAGAGAGGTGGTCCTCTGAAACCGTATTCCTGCCATGGATGGACTGCTGCATGTTAGTCCTGATCCTGGCATGCTCTGGTTCACGTCCCAGAGATAGGAGTGAAGTCTTCTGACAGTGGCACATTCCCCTCCCACCTGGACTGGCAGTGATTGCAGTTGCAGTGGTCAAGGCTGTAAAGTCTTCCAGTGTGTGCAGTGATGGGTGCTCTACTTAGCAAAAGTGAAGATGACTGATAAGCTCACTGAGGATCTCTGGGCTTTTCAGTAACTTCCCTCTGCTCACAGTTACCCTGGCAGATCAGTATAGTAGGAACTCTTTGTAGTTTGGGCCTTCTACATGAAATACAACATGGCTCGTTGCAATCCCTGGTCAGTCTATAGCAACCATTCCACTTCAGCCTGTGTCCCACCCATAGCACCTGGGCACGAGCTGTGGGAAGTTGGCCTGTCTGCAGGGCAAGTGTGCCTATCTTAGTCAGGGTTACTGTTGCTGCAATGAAACACCATGACCAGACACAAGCTAGGGAGTAAAGTACAGTTCCAAGTTCATCATCAAACGCCATGAGGGCAGGAACTCATAAACAGGGCAGGAATCTGGAGGCAGGAACTGATGCAGAGGCCTTGGAGGGGTGCTGCTTACTGACTTGCTCTGCCTACTTCCTTCTAGAACCCAGGGATGGCACCACTGGCAATGGGCTGGGCCCTCCCCATCAATCACTAATTTAGAAAATGCCTTACAGCTGGATCTTATGGAGGCATTTTCTCAGTTAATCTTCCCTCTTTTCAGATGACTAGTTTGTGTGTCAAGGTGACATAAGATACTTCCGTTTTAGCTGAGCACTGAACGGTTTCTTTTCTGTCTCAGCCCCTGATACGGATTTTTCTGCTGCTGTGCAACTGATCTTGAAAACTCAGTGGCTTAGAGCAGCAAGAGCGTGCAGGCTTTGATGGGGACACTGTGGATGTCTAAAGGTACCATCCACTGGTTGCTCAAACTCCTGTGTGGTAAGAGTTCCCAAGAGGACAGCTGCAGAAACTGAGGTTTCTTAGGACCCAGGCTCAAAGTCTTAGAATGTTCTCTGTGCAAGTGACAGACCATGGGGACTTGCAGGGAAGGGACAGGGCTTCTGCTCCTGGGAGGTAAAGTGCTACTGTATGTATTCATAGGTGGGAGGAGCTGTTGGCATCTGGATATGTTTTTTTCTCACACTTTTTTTTTCTCTTCCACTACTTTCCCCCTCCTCCCTTTCCCCTTACTTTGGTTCTCTTGCTCCGTTGACTTGTATACTTTTCATTGAAATGGACCAGCCTTTACTTTCATGATAAGTTACCAACATCTTTAGATTTAAAGATGGAGGCTGTTCTGAGATGCATTGACCCATCATCTCCACACTCTGCATCCCGTGGCTTCGTCTTCTCTCCCTTTAGGCAGCCTTGTCCCTCACACTATCTGGTAGAGGCTCAATGATGGCTTGTTAGTGAATAAATGAATGAGAACTGATTTTAAAGTTACAGAGCATCATTTTGGTCCAGATAAACTTTCACTTGGGCAGGTGAATGTTTCAAAATAAATATCTGTAGTTATTTTGTTTTAGATTTTTCTTCTTTAGCCAGCACCTCTTTCCCAGTGCCCAATGTTTCCTAGCTTATGTTTAAAGTAAATATACATAGAGTTGAGATTGGAGGGATGGTTCAGCAGTTAAAAGCACTGGTTGCTCTTCCAGGGGACTCACATTCCTTTTATACACATGGAACACACACAGACATACATGAAAGCTCAAAACTGTCTGTAACTCCAGTCCCAGGGGATCGATCCAGCACCCCTTTCTTGCCTCCATGGGCACGAGGCACACACATGGTGCACAGACATATATGCAGACAAAATACTTATACAGAAAATGGATAAATTTAAAAGATAAATATAAATAGGGCATAGCTATAATTTTATATTGTGTATTGACATATCTGTAACATTAAATACTAAATAAATTTTATCCTATATATGAAAATACATATTTGCATATATTAGCAGTGTCAGAAGTCCTTGCCATTTTGACACAGCATGTAAGGGAAACAGGCAAGTATATTAGAGCTGGGTCTGGTGCCCTGTGCTTATAATCACAGTCTTTGGGACATGGAGGCAGGAGGATCAGGGCTTTAAGGCCATCATTGGCTACATAGCCAGTTCAGGGCTAACCTGAGCTTTGTGAGACCTTGTTTTGGGGGAAAAAAAAAGAGAAATAAATGTATTAAAAGTTGAACAACTCAGTCCTTTCAGGGTGTTGCTTGCCATCCTAAACATTTGCTTTTTTCTATGTTTGTCTTTGATGGCCAGGCGTGTGAGGAAGAGGTTATCTGTGCCATTATGTGTGCATCAGTCAAGTATAATATTCGGGGTCCCGCCCTCATCCCAAGAATGAAGACCAAGCACAGGTTCTACTATGTCACCCTCTTCTCCATTGTCCTCCTGGGCCTTATCGCCACAGGCGTGTTCCAGTTCTGGCCCCACTCCATCGAGTCCTCCAGTGACGGGGGTGTGGAGAAACGCAGCATCCGGGAAGTGCCGGTGGTCAGGCTGCCGGCTGCCAGCCCCATCCCAGAGCGGGGGGATCTCAGCTGTAGAATGCACACGTGTTTCGATGTCTACCGCTGTGGCTTCAACCCAAAGAACAAAATCAAGGTGTACATCTATCCTCTGAAAAAGTACGTGGATGACGCAGGTGTACCAGTGAGCAGTACCATCTCCCGGGAGTACAATGAACTGTTAACGGCTATCTCAGACAGTGACTACTACACAGATGACATCAGCCGGGCCTGTCTGTTTGTCCCTTCCATCGATGTGCTGAACCAGAACCCCCTTCGCATCAAGGAGACGGCACAGGCCCTGGCTCAGCTTTCCAGGTACCTGACACCTAGCCCCCAGAGCCCAAGGGAGTGGGAGAGTCAGAAGTATGTCTCCCATTGGCTTGTCCCCAGATGTTTCAGCTGATAAGTGTGCGAGTGTCTCACGTGTAGCAGGAGGTCTGTGCTATGAGTGCCAGCCCGGGGCTGTCATCCTGCTGCTGTGGTGGCCTGTGGCTTCATGGGGCTTAGAACTAAGGGAGGCTCTTCTCCGATACTTCTTGTAGATTAAAATGTGCAGCCTCGGGGCATTCCTGTACTGTGAACAGCTTGAAAAGCAGCTCAGCAAAAGGGATGTAAGATATATTCCATACTCTGCCTCCAAGAGGTAACCACTGTTATTGCTTCAGTGGGGTTTTTCAGTCTTTTTTTCTTTTGTATGAAATTGCTGTGTGTGTATAAGTATAAACATTTTTTGGCCAGGAATGGCATCATGTGATCATACTTCAAAGGAGCTTTATTTCTCATAATGCATTCTGAATATCTTTCCAAATAGTTTTTAAAGATTTATTTTATGTACATGAGTGCTCTATTTGCTTTCTGTCAGAAGAGGACATCAGATCCCTCTATAGATGGTTGTGAGCTACCATGTGGTTGCTGGGAATTGAGCTCAGAGCCTATGGAAGAGTAGCCAGTGCTTTTAACCACTGTGCCATCTCTCCATCCCCTTTCCAGATAGTTTGTGTGCATGTGTATGCACACACGTGTGTGACTGTGCTCACACGCAAGCACTCAGATACATACACACACAATGTCTATGCAAAGCCCAGAGATTGGTGTTGGGTGCCTTTATCACTCTCCACCTTATCTCTTTTGAGAAAGGTGTCTCACTGAATCTGGAGCTGGTCCATTTGGCTACATAACTGGTCAGTGAGCCAGGGATCCTCCTGCCTCTGCCTCTTTAGCAGTGGGTTACAGGCACGCTCCTCTGCACCTGACTTCTCTATGGGAGCTAAGAATTAAACTCAGGTCCTCATGCTTGTACAGCAAACACTTTACTGAGTGAGTTATCTTCCTGGCCCTTCACATCCTTTTTAATATCATTTTGAAGGTTGTATACCATTCCATTGTATGGATATTCTCTAATATATTTAATATCATTCTCTAATATGTTTAATATCATTTTGAAGGTTGTATACCATTCCATTGTATGGATATTCTCTAATATATTTAATCAGCCACCTATAACCTGTTTACTTTTGTTTCTTTTACATTTTTATTTATTTAATGTGTATAATGTTCTGCCTGTGTGTATGTCTGTACGATGTGTGTGCCTTGTGTCCTCACAGGCCAGGGGAGAGCATTGAATCCCCTGGAATTGGAGTTATAGATGGTTGTGAGCCATCATGTGAGTGCTAGGATTAGAACCTGGGTCCTATGGAAGAGCAGCCAATGTTTCTAGCCACTGAGCCATCCCTTCAGCCCAACTTTTGCTTCTTGAGTATTTAGGTAGGTTTCAGGTTTTTGGTTTTTCTATGTTAAATGATCAGAAATGGTGGTGTAGCAGATGAGCTAGGAGTATACATCTTTTTATTTTTTATTTTTTTAGCCTGTTGTCCCTTTGGGTTTTCAGAAGTTTCTTTGTACCTGCGAGGCCTTGCTTTTGTGGCTGCTTACACCTGTGTCCCAGAAGGTGGCGCTGTTGCAGGCTTGGGCTGTTTGCACATGCGCTCTTGAGTCATGCACTCATTTCTTCCTGAAGTGTGGATCCTCTTAGTTGTTTGCTTTCTCCATAGGTGGGATCGAGGAACAAATCACCTGCTGTTCAACATGTTGCCTGGAGGTCCCCCAGATTACAACACTGCCCTGGATGTCCCCAGAGACAGGTGAGCATTTGGGAGGCTGTCCATGATGGATTTCTGAGGATTAGGTAAGTTAAATTGGAATAATTTATTTCCATGAAATAAGATTCCTAGGTGCAGGTGTGGTGGCATATACCTTTAAGCCCAGCACTTGGGAGGCAGAGACAGGTAGGGCTGCAAGTTTGAGGCTTGTTCCAGGACAGCAGGGCTACACAGGGAAAAAAGCTGTCTTACAGTCAATAAATAAATAAGAAAGGAATTAGGTTCCTGAACCTGCTGGGATATATTTTATGATCACAACTGTTTATTAAATTAGAAAATTCTCGGAGGCATTTCCATCAAGCCAGAAATGAGGAAGCTGTTTAAACCTGTGGAAACACTGGAGCTGAGGTTGTGAGGCAGCTCTCAGAACTGTCTTGTTTTCCTAGTCTGAGCTAGCATTAGTTTCAAGTGTAGCATCCAGCCCAGTTAGGGTCAGGATAATGGTGTCCGTCCATGCTTTCTGAATTGCCAAAAGTGGTTCTGTAGCTTCTGAGGAGAGAGGAGTGGATGTGTAAAGGTACCCGAAGCCTGTATCGTGAGGGCAGGCAGGGTGCTCATGGCCTCATTGCCAGTGTTTTGATCAGCCAGTTCCTTCTCCCCATTTTCTTCCCACCTCACCTCTCCTTTTCCTCCTTTCTGGCAAAGCCTCCCAAACAGGCAGAAGTGGGGAGAGGTGGCCAGTGCTCCTGACTCTGGGCACACTCATGACATTTCCTTGCTCTTTCATGTTAGTATCCCTGTTATTCACTTTAGCCTGAGGCTCCTGAAAGTTCCAGAATGAGGTGCTGGGCTTATCCCTTCTGTTAGTGTTTGGTTCACAGCTCTGAGGAAAACAGCAAGTTCGGCCCCAACTCAGGACAGTATTCGGGTTGCAGGAGTCTACAGGAGTGTGGGCAGATTCATTTATTCCAGTCTTGTTACATGATGCTGAACCTGGGTACAGTGATGCTGACAGAGGTCTCTTCCTGAGTCCAACTGTGTTCCCAGAGGCTAACATTATCTTCCGTGGAAATGTACACCGTGTCATGTGTCTGCCCAGATGGCTGATCTGAACATTCTATGCTTCAAGTGGCTATCTGAAGTCAGTTTTGTGTTCTGTCTCGTAATAGTATGATTACTAGATGACATAATAGTAGAGAGTCCCGTGGACAACAGAGGGCAGGGTGGCTGCCACACAGGGATAGAGAGCCCCGTGGACAGTAGAGGGCAGGGTGGCTGCCACACAGGGATAGAGAGCCCCGTGGACAGTAGGGGGCAGGGTGGCTGCCACACAGGGATAGAGAGCCCCATGGACAGTAG
>JAQHUG010000045.1:6785051-6833683 GCA_028555095.1 Dicrostonyx torquatus
CCACACAGGGATAGAGAGCCCCGTGGACAACAGGGGGCAGGGTGGCTGCCACACAGGGATAGAGAGCCCCGTGGACAACAGGGGGCAGTGTGACCACACAGGGATAGAGAACACTGTGGACAACAGGGGGCAGTGTGACCACATAAGTCTGTATAAGCACTCCCCCAGGTGATTCATGACTGACTTCCTGACTGAGCTGCTTTTATAGACACCCAGACAAAAGCTGAAATTTGTAAGGAATACAGGCAGGATAATCAAATTTTAAGGTTGTAGTATGGAGAACTAACATCACATAAACATTAAGGGTATGATTGCTGCCAGTGGTGCTAAAATGAAAGAGGCTACGTGTATATGAGTCCAGGACCCTCCCTGAGGCCCAAATAGTTATGATGTTCTGAGGGCAGGAAGGAGCTGTTGGGGTGCAGTGTCTACTCCTCCTGTTTGGGGTGTGCTTTCAGAAGACTTGGTTTTGTTGTTCTGTTTGGGACATTTCACTTAAAAAATTCATATTCTCATTATGTAGACCCAGCTGGCCTGGAACCTGACTGGCCTTGAATTCATAGAGATCCACGGCTTGCCTGTCTCTTGAGTGCTGGGACTAAAGGTGTGCATCACCATGCCCAAAGGGACACTTTTTTTTGGCATCTTACTGTATGCTCTGCATGTGTGACTGATTTTTCTCTTTAATCAAGTTTTAAATGTGGGAAGGTTCCAAGTGGGCGGAGAATGTTGGGGTTTTAGTAGTTGATGCCTGGGTGTTAGGACCAGAAGGTAAAATTGTTTTATCAGCATGTAGTGGGCTCTGTCTTGGCTGCAGTACTTTTCACTCTGATGCCTTGGTAGTTTCTGTGTGGGAGGAGGCATAGACTTGTTTTTAAGTCTTTATTCTCTGTCCTTGCTTGTGTGTTTGGAAAAGTGGAGAATAACATCAGATGTAGCTGGATGTCTGTTCTGTAACTAGAAGGCAGGTGTGCTGGATTAGATCCTTGAAGTCTGAACTCATAAATGTGCTTGCTTATATGATGTTTTGTTTTGTTTTTCTGTGTATCCCTGGCTGTCCTGGAACTCACTCTCTAGACCAGGCTGGCCTCGAACTCACAAAGATTCACCTGCCTCTGCCTCCCTAGTGCTGGGATTAAAGGTGTACATCATCATTGCCTGTCTGCTTATATGGTATCTTGCTGAAAGAAATGCAAGGATTTGAAGTGAATTAGAATCCAGGGCCTTCAGCATGCTAAGCAAGTACTCTACCACTGAACTGTAGTCCAAACTCCAAACATATCATTTATGCTGCTTAAATGTTTTCTGTTTCTCTTAGAACTTTTAGGAACAGTACACATAACACATAGGTACTTTGCACAAGAGTTGAAACACATGCAAGTGTATAAGGAATCAAACTCAACAGTCTGTTTCTTTCAGTTTCATGAAAAAGAGAGAGAGAGAGAGAGAGAGAGAGAGAGAGAGAGAGAGACCCTCACTGTTAGAAGAGTGTCTTAGTTTTGTTCCCTGTTTCTCTGATGAACATCTTGACAGAAGAGCTTTGGGGGAGATGGAGTTATTTGTCTTCAGTCTGTCCTTGCAGGGACAGCAAGCAGAATGTGAAGCAGCTTACATCCTCAGTGAAGAACAGAGAGAGAACGGTGCATGCTGGCTCTGCTCTTGTACAGTCTACACCCCATGCAGGGAATAATAGTGGCTCCTACTTTGTGTCTGGATCTTCCCAAATAAAATAGGATAGTTAAGATAACCTCTTCTTCCCCCAGACATGTCCACACACCAATCTAGAAAATTCCTCATTAAAAATCTTTTCTAGGTGATTCTACATTGTGCCAAGTTGACAAGTAAAACTGTCACAACTATTCTGTTTTTTTTAGTCCTTTTGCCCCCCGCCATAAGTTTAATACACAGCACAACACATAAGCATGTGCACATGTATGCACTCACGCAGACACACACACACATGCACCCCCCACACACATTAAATTTAACTTTAGTGGGAGCATATTAGACCTCTTTAATGCTTAACTAATGTTTATTTTCTCAAGTATGTTCTAGAATATTACTACCTTGGATTTTCATTAGCCTTTCTTTGAATATGTCTTGTCATATTGTGCTGTGGTGTGGGTGTATATATTCATTTATTTGCACTTGTTAGGGAAACTTTAATCCTACACAAGAGAAGAGGGTTATAGCACAGTGAACTCTGTACCCCCACTGTCAGCCTCCTGGCCAGTCTTGGTCCATCTGTTCTGAACGTTCTCCTTCTCCAATTATCTAGAAGCAAATTTCAGACCTCATCTCATTCCCTGTGCAAACATTCCTGTGTAGTTCTCTGTATTAACTATAACACTATTATCATACCTAAAATATCAACAGTACTTAGAAAAATGTTTATATTTTGTGTATATGTGTGTGCCTGCATGAGTTTGTGTGCACCTCGTGTGTGTAGGTTCCCTTAGAGGCCAGAGGGTGTGGGATCCTTGGAACTGGAGTTACTGGCAATTGTGGATACTGGGCCGCAAACCCTGGTCTGCTGTAAGAGCAGTAAGCACTCCTAACTGCAGAGTCATCTCTCCAGCCATCTAGTATTTGGTGGTGGTTTTAAGATGTCCTCTCTCTCTTTGGTACAGACTAGCCTCAGACAGGTTTCTGAACTGAGATTGCAGGCATGCACCACCATGCTCTGTTCAACAATATTTCTTTTTAATTGTTGCTTAAACAAAGCAAACAAACAGTTTTTGAGACAGTCTCACTAAGGAGACCAGGCTGGCCTTGAACTCACTGAGATCCACCAGTCTCTGCCTCTCTAGTGCCTGGCATTAAAGGCATGCGCCACTCCGCAACCTGCTCATTTATTTCTTTAAATAAATTGATAAACTGCTAGGCACTTGTGTTTGGCACTGTGGTGCTCAGCAGTAGGAGCCCGCCTGTAGCAGCTTGTGTGGATGGGAGTCAGGAGGGTGGTGGGAGCAAGGCTCAGCATGGGGGACAGAGGAGGTGTCCTAGAGTCAGGAAGCCCTGGTTAGCCCCTGGGGATCTTCCCTATTGACCCTTTGGCCTGCCACAGGGAAGATCATCAACTCAGACTTCCTGACCTAAAGTTTTTGATTCCATTACTTGTGGAATTCGCTCCAGCTGAGGATCTGTGATGGGAAAACAGAAATCCTCTCTGCAGTCAGTGTGAAATGTGTCCTGTGATGTGAGGGCAGGTGGTCCTCTCTCTGTTCCAATGCCAGGGGAGCTGGGTTGAAGAGGCTGGGCTTTACAGGAGAGGATCCTCAGGACACTTGGACCTCCTGCCATCATGGTTCTTTCTGAGATCGTGTGTCAGAGACGGCCTGTGTGTGTGTGTGTACACACTTCTCTGCTGTATCTGCATACCTGCCCCATGTCTCTGCATCATAATAACATGTTTGGGACCACAGGACAGAATAACAGAATAATAATGAAGGTTGATATGAGAAAGGACGCATGCTCTGCATCTCTGCTTCCTGTAAGTAGACAGTAATAGCCTGGTAACCTACAATGCTGACTTACTGTGCTGCCTGGTGCCCGTCTATAGTGCCCACATCTGCTTCTCTGCACAGTGGTCCTTGGGCCCTGCAGGATCTGCTTGCTGTCACAGCCATGGAACCCGTCCAAGTTCATGTTGGATGGATGTAGTGTTGCAGGCTAATCAGAAAAACACCAAAGTGTGTGTTGATACTGAGAATGTCATCATCTTAGAAGCAGATAGGAAGCTGGAGAGGTTCCAAGTCTGCTTGCTACTCTGCTTGACAGTTCTTGGTTTCAGAGTACTTAAGCAAACAGAGTGGGGTTTCCAGGGGTGGTTTGAACACTTGTGAACGTAGGCTGGCCACGTTAGAAGGGAATATAAGTTGTGTAGAGGGGATTGGTAACAATAAGTATTGAAAAGAAAATGTGGTTTTCTTAGTTCAGATATTGTGCTCAAACTCCGAGGTGTGTGCCACTAGCAAAATCGCCCCAGAAAGTGCTTTTGATGGCTTGGGCCCTGGGACAGAAGCACAGCTGAAATGGTGTGACCCACACCTGCTCCTCTGTCTGATGAAGTGTCATTGTGGCACTTGCTGGATCCAGTTAAAACAATGTGGTTGGTATTTTCTAATTAGGGCGGAGTGACCACACATCTGTAGTGACCGCAGATGCCAAGAGAGGCTCTAGTGCACAACCCGTCTCTGTTTCCCAATTAGGGGATGGTTAATAAGACCAGGCAGGGAGGGACAGTGGCAGCTGGTGGAGGCTGAGTGACACAGCCCTGGTATGGCAGATGGAGAGCTGCTTGGTCCAGGGACTGGAGAGTCTGGGCTGATGTACTGTGAGACGTGGTACCTGTTGGCTACCACTGCTTTTCTTGTCTGTAGTCTTGAGAGATTCCAGGAGGGGTGAGAAATGAATGCCCAGTCTTCCTATAGACCTTCTGCTACCCATGATGCTGTGGATGTGTTGAGAGTAAAGTACGGAGACTGTGGAGCTGGCTCAGTGGTTAAGAGGACTGGCTGTTCTTCCAGAGGATCTGGATTTGATTCCCATCATGCACATAGCTGCTCACAACTGTCTATATAACTCTAATCTGAAGAGAGCCCATGCCATCTTCCGGCTTCCATAGGCACATTTGCAGGCAAAACACTCACACACATAAAAAAATAATAAAATAAAAATTTTAAAAAGGATAAAGATTTCCAGGGAGGTGAGTAGGGTCCAAAGGAGGCAGCACAGGACTGACAAGGTATCTCAGTAGGTAAGGGAGGCTTCCACCAAGTGTGTGACCTGAATTCTGTCCTGGAATGCACATGGTGAATGGAGAGTGCAGACTCACAACTTGTACTCTGACCTCTACACATGTGCTGTGGTAAATGCACACGTGCAAACATGCACACACACCTATACAACATACACCAAAAAAATAAGTGTATTTGAATTTTTTGGAAGTAAGGAAAGATTTTAGGCAGTGGCAGAGGGCTCTGGTTATTTGATGGAAAGCAGCTGGTGCCTAGGTGGTGTGCTGTGAGTTAGGGTTGTATCAGTGTTTCTCAAGCACAGGGTCTCCTACATTATCTGTTCTGTTTATTAAGACTTGGTCCTTGCCATCCCTTCCCATGGTGTTTATCACGAAGACCTTTCTTTCTCAACGTTTACCAAACTCTTTTCTTTGCAGGGCGCTGTTGGCTGGTGGCGGCTTTTCTACCTGGACTTACCGGCAGGGCTATGATGTCAGCATTCCCGTCTTCAGCCCACTGTCAACTGAAGTGGCTCTCCCAGAGAAAGCTCCAGGGTAAGGTGGCTCAGCTCAGCCAGTGTGCCATTACAGAGAGTGGGTGCTGGCAAGATACAGTGGGGTACTCTGGGAGTGTTCTGGCCTTCCCCTCCCATTTTGCTTTTTTTTTTTTTTTTTTATAGCATTCAGTTTCATAGGAAGCTCCTGGGCTATCTACTAAGTTCACAAACTAAAAACTGGTGGCATCCTGCCCTCCCCACCTCCCGCACCCCATACACAGCAAATTAGCAAGTCTGTCATGTGAGAAGTGTTCCTTGGATCTATTTGGTCCCTCTCCCCTGGATCTGCCTGTACCAGCCCACTGTCATCTCCCTTGGGATGCTAAGTGACTTCCTGTTCTGTGTCCCTGACTCTAGTATCCCTACCATCCAGCTTGGTCTTGCCCTTCCAGTGCCTGCCAGATAAAGCCATACTTTCCTGAATGTCTGTCACAGCTGTCTGGTGTCTGACCACTGTCTTCCTTGCAGGTCCTCTCTCGAAGGGCGTTCCCTTCAGTTTTTTTACAACAGGTTTTGCTCTTCCTGTTATTCTCTAAACTCTTATCTGTGAGTATATGTTGTGCACCGTGTGTGTTGTGTATGTGTTGTGTGTGCATGTGTGTATTTGTGGGGGGGGTGTTGTGTTCATATGTGTGTGTATAGGCAAAGATGGCCCTCAGGTATCTGTTCTCGATTGCTCTCCACCTTTTGTTTTTGAGACAAGGTTTCTCACTGAACCAGAACTCATCAATATGGCTAGGCTGATTAGTCAATGAGCTTCAAAGATCTTCCTGTCTCTATCCCTCAATTCCTCCCATCTCCCAGCCTGCCACCCTGGCTGAACTCCAGACACATGCTGCCATGTCTGGGGATCTGAGCTCAGGTTGTGAGCTTGTGCAGCAGGTAGTTTATGAGCCAACCAAGCCATTTCCCAAGCCCTGCCTAACAATCTTTCTCCTTATCTCTATCAGTCTAAGCCCTGCTCATCTTTTAGGTTTCAACTTGAAACTGCTTAGTTGGGGAAGGGTGGGCCATAGTTTCTTTTTCTTGGACCAGATCCTCTGTATTATGTTCCCACTGCAGGCTACCCTTTCCTCGGGTGATACTTGTGCAGTGGCATGACTTGGAAAGCCTATCTTGTTTGGTCTTTGGATTTTGTCAGTGCGATGGAGTACAGACCAGGTCTGCTCTTTTACCACCGTAGTGGGTTTGACATTTAGTTGGCTCGTATTTTCATATGTGACATAAGGGGAAAGGTCTGGTTGCATGGACATAACCCATTCTTTCCTGGAGACTGTTTAGAAGTTGTTTCCTGGTGGGAGCTCAGCGAGTTTTAAACAGACATGATGATGATGGGGGCATCCTTTGCTTGCATGGGTAAAATGACAACACACAGAATGTCCTACCAGGTGTCACTTGGGACCAACCCACAGTTTGATAGAAATGAGTCTCAAAGCACTAGTTCACAGAGACCATTAGGCCCATTCCCTGAGCATACAAGACTCAGAAGCCTGTGTGGACTCTGACAAGCCCATGTACACTCACTCCCCAGGGGAAGACAGCACCTTCCTGCATGTTCCATCCCGTGGCCTGGAGCCAACCAAGCTCTGAAGTATCTGCAACATTTCTTTAGCCAATGTTTGGACATGATGCCAAGCCCTGTTCAGCTCCATGTGCTTTCCCCTAGCCCTCTGCATGGCAAAGCAAGGCTGCATGGTCTGTGCACAGCAGTACAGGGTCATCCTGGGGGCTCCCGGGTGTGACTTCATTACATTTAAGTTGATAGTAACTCACAAACTGCAAGCTAGTGTTTAAATTGTAAAAGCCTGTGGGGAGGAGGGTTGTTCCTTATTCAGAATTGTATAGTTCTCATCAATGCTGCTGTCTAAATAGAGCACTTTCTCTCCAAATACAGTCAGTACCAGCCAGTTGTCATCTCTGCTCAGGGCAGCATCTGCTAGCCTCCTTCCTGTCTCCTGTTCTACTCCGGACACTTCACGCTGGTGTGACCATCTTCCTCTACTGAGCGTGTTTTCACACTTACCTCAAGCTATAGCATGAGCAGACACTTCTCCCCTTGTTGGCTGTTTCATTGTGTGTCCACACCATGTTTGATTCACCCAGTCACCAATGGATGGCAATCATGATTATTTCTAATATTTAGCTGTATTGAACATGCTGCTGTGAGCCTTCAAGTGCAGGCTTTTGTGGAAGCCTGTGTTTTCCGTTCCCTTGGCTTTCTATCGAGGAGTGGCATTGCTGAGCCCTATGGTAATTCTCTTATATCTTGTAGAGGAAACACTAGGCCTGTTCCCAAAGGCTGCAACACTGTGTGCATTAGCCAGCCAGTGCTGTATGAAGTTTCCAGCCCTCCTTGTCTTCATGGCGCAGTTGTTATCTGCGCTTTCGATTCCGGCCATCCTAGGGCATGTGGGACACTGTCTCACTGTTGCTTTCCTTTGCGTTTCCCCAGTGACCCCTGCCATTGCATAGCTTTTTCTTGTGCTTATGGCCACTTACATGACTTCTTTGGAGAGATGCCTGTTCATATTATTTGCTCATTTTAAATTGAATTGCTGCCTATTGTAGAATTTTAACAATTTTTATGTAGTTCAGGCATGGGGGCCTCACTGGGTATGTGATTTGCAAATATCTCTCCTCTTCTGTAGGCTGCTTTTCCACTTTCTTGATAGTGACCATTGAGGTACAAAAGGTTCTACTTTTAATGAAGTCCAGTTTCTCTCTCTCTCTCTTTCAGGGGTTGGGGAGCAGCATTTGTGTGTGTGTGTGTGTTAGTATTTGAGACAGCGTTGAGACAGGGTCTTGCGTCGAATCTGGAGCTCACCAATTCGTGGAGACTGGCTGGCCTGTGAGCCTCCAGAACTCCAGTATCTGTCTCCAGTGCGGGCACCATGCCACTGTGTGTGTGCTAGGTGTCGGGCTCAGGTCCCTATGCTTTCCCAGCCTTTCCTGTCTGGGTGGCTCCCAGCCCCCGTTTATCTCTTTTTTGTTTAGATTGCTTGTACTTTTGGTGAAAATGTCAATATTAAAAAGAGATCATTGCCGAATCAAGCTTATGCTAGATTTACACGAACGTTTTCTTTGAAGAGTTTTTATAGTTTTAGGTGTATTATGTGTTTTGAGTGTTCTGTGTGAGGTAGGGTCCACATCTGTTCTCCTGCTTGTACATAGCCAGTTGCCTCAGCCGCATATCTGTATTCTGAGTCCTTGTTGAGCTTCACTGGCCCAAAGAGACAGGTTTATGCTTTGATTCTGCCCTCATTGTCTTCATGTATCGGTCCTTGTGGAAGTACCACTGGCTCAGTTACTGTAGCTTTGTGCTAAATTTTGATGTAGGTAAATTGAGTTCTCCAACTTTGTGTCATTTTCAAGGTTTTCCTGGCTACTCAAAGCCCTTTACGTTTTGTTACTTTTGATACAGCACAACTTAAATAAATATAATTTACAACAGTGGTCTGGAGAGATGTCAGTGCTGAAGAGAGCACACTGTTTTTGTGGAGGACCCGCATTTCCTCCCAGCACCCACATTAGGCAGTTCACTACTGATTCTAACTCCACCTGCAAGGGTCAGGCGCCTCTTCTAACTCCCATGGGCCCTTGCATCTCCATCTCATACAAATGCATGTTTTACAGTTTTTCCAAAAGTTATTATGAAAATTTCCAAGTGGTCGTGAAGCTTAAACCCTGTTCTGTAGCTGTTGATGTTGCTCAGCTTTGAGTGCTTGTCTGGCGCATGCATAACTTCAGGCCTGGTTCCCAGCACCCCGCATCCTGAGCACAGAGAGCATACTGGGATGCAGTGTTCCTGTGTGCGCCTCTTACACATGCTTCTGTGACTTATGTTTATGGCTGCCTTTCTTCTCTTTATCTCATGAAATATAAACTTGCACATTTTCCTGTGGCTCTGAGTAGGACAGACTGATTTGTAAAGCATAAAGACTTACCTATTATTATTACCTAAGGGCTGGGGTGTTCAGGACAATCAGCTGTGCTTGGCAGGGCCTTGCTGGGGAGTACTCTGCCGGGCACCCAGGTGGTGCTGGGCATCACACAGTGAGACAGACTTTCCTATCCAGACCTTATTCTACAGAGCTGAAGCCCCCTGGGTTAGAGCTCCCCCTCGTGGCCTCTTTTCACTGTAAGCACCTTCCAGAGATCTCACCTCTGGAAGCACAGTTGATGACGATTCTGCCTTCTTCGCTCTTCACAGTGGAAATTAAATTTCAGCATGAATTTTGTTAGGAATTTTTAAACTGTATCAGGCATTTTAAAAAGTGAATATTCATCACTAAGTATGAACAAAGTAAAATTATTCCTATACTAATTTTTTGCTGTCAAAATGAAAATATTAAAGAAATTCTTTGCTTTTTTTTTCTTTTAGAGTTTGGAATTGAACCCAAGGCCTGTGTGTGCTAGACAAATTCTTCACAGCCCTACCCCACATTCCTAGCCCAGTTATTTTACTGTTTTTTTTTTAAGGCATTCTCACTATGTAGTCCAGGCTAGCCTTAAATTTGTAATCTTCTTGTCTCTGCCTTACCTGCTGGAGTTACAGGTGTGGGCCTCCACACACACTTAGAGACGATTCTTTTAAGAGAGGCTCTTATTCTATAGTTCATACTAGCCTGGAACTCACTTTGTAGACCGGAGTAGCCTTGAACTTGTGGCAATTCTTTCAGCTCTGCCTCCCAAGTGCTAGGATTACAGGCACTTGTGTGAGCCCCAGCTCTTCACAAACAATTCCACAGAGAATTTAGAGGCTAGGGAAACTGTTCAGCTGTTTCAAGGCTTGTTGGTTCCTCTGGGGCAAGCCAATTTGTCCTGTATCCAGGATCTTCAATTTGGCACACTGCTGTAGCATAAGATCCACTGGCCCTGCCTGGCACAGACTGTCCTGTTTGCACGTTTTGGGCACAGTGAACCTCTCTTACCAGTTCTGTGGGTGATGGGAACTGTCCGCCATCCAAGTTCCCAGACACCAGTTGAGACTTTGACAGAACGGCGGCAGGCCTGCCATGCTAACCCATGTGCACAGGACAGCCACCACAACAGGAAGTGATGGCTGTGGCCAAGAAACGTGAGAAGCCTGGGCCCAGGCGTGAGCACGCGAGGACTGCTGGGTGCCCATGCCTCTGGGCCTGTCTGCTTCTTGCAGCTTTCCTAAACTCGTTGTGATCTACCCTGTGTCCTAGTGGCTTAGGACTGTCATTCCCACAAGATTTAATCCAGGGGTGAAAACACTGAAGCCCAAAGGTGGGCAAGTACTGAAGTGCCAGAGACCTCCTTCAGATGATTGACTTTCAGAGACAAATTGTTGTTGTCTGTGGTATTTTCCTAGTCATTCGGTCTTTCTTATTTTTATGTATGACTACATGGAATTGAGATCACTTGAGGCTGCAATTAGTTTTTAAAATTATGTGGTTCAGTAGCCTGTGAGAGACCCCACTGTCTTCATGATAGCACCTAAAAGCCTAGGGCTTGTGGGATAGGACCCTTTCTCCCTGGTACCTTGAAGCTGTACCTTACAATGGAATGCTACTTTTATAAAAGACACGCTTCTTCTGCCCTTAAGACTAAAGGTAAAGACAGGCTTTGGCCTCATCAGCTTCTCAGGGCCCCAGGGAAAACAGGGAGGAGTCCTGCCCTGTGTGAGAGGTGTTTGTCAGGGAATTCCCACGTCTTCTGAGGTCTACTCAGCATAGCAATGCTGTTTTTCATTTTTATTTTAAAGCCCTCCCAGTGCTTTTTCAAAAGGAAGCAAGAAGTTGTTGCTATTGATAGCTGCTTCTCACAGCCGTGGTGGGCCTAGCTGAAATTCTTATCATTTTCCTTCTAAAAGGAGCTAAATCAGGAGTTTACAAGCCTTGTTTTTGAGGGCAACATCAAGATCTCAGCACGATTTGACTTCAGCTTTGAGATCAGTGGGGCTGGGAGGAAACATGAGTCACAGCTCACTTGAGCCCTCAGAAGAAAAAACAAGTCTACCTGAAGTTTTCACTGGGTGAAAACTAAAGTGGGCATAGTTCGTCAGCTCTCCGATGGGCCAAAGAGAGCCATTGTGCAGGCAGGGGAACCTGTTTAGAATCCTGTTCACACCTGCACACTTGTACTGGGCAGGACTGAGGCGTAGACGCAGTGTGTGGAGCTCCGGTGGGCCTGACAGCTCCCAAACAGTGAAGCAGAGAAATTCAGCCCTGTGTCTTTGGTTAGGTTCCTTTGAGAACCACATAGTAACATCTGCTTATTTCTGAATCTGTGTAGCACTGTGCATGTGTATGTGTCTTTGTGTGGGCTTGCATCCACGTGTGTGCACGTGTGCCAGAGGGATGCCTGGTATCCTCAGAAAGGATGTCCACTTACTTTGAGGGCTCTCTCATTGACCTGGAGTCATTAGTTATGCTGGACTGGCTGACCAGCAAGCCCCAGGGATCCTCTTGTCTCCACCTTCCCAACTCTGGGATGCTGGGGGCTGAACCCAGGCCCTCATGCTTGTTGGCAAGCACTTTACTGCTGAGCCCCTCTGCCCTCCAGCCCTCTATTTATATACCTTTGAAACAAGGTTTTTACTGTGTAGTTCAAGCTGGCCTCAAACATGCCACCTTTCTGCCTTACCTTGTTGGTATGTCTTCATGCAACTGAAGTAGACTTTGGACCTGAAGGTTCATGCTCTGGGAGGGTAACCTAAGTTGAAGAGAATTTTCTTTGGCAATGGGTATATGGCTAAGGCTCTCTCCAGTTAGAACAGACACATTCACAGTGCTGAAGGCTTTATGAACCTGGGTGTAAAACACACAGCTCTAGTTTCCCTGATTTTACCAGTTTGGGTAGGATATATGTAGCTCAGACCTTCTTTTCAGGGTAAACAGGGGTAGGGGTGTTCATTTTCTCAGAACCTGCTTTATATGTGTTAGGAATATTTCTTAGATGAGCCTCTCTCATTAGTAGCAATCTCCTAGTCTATGGAGCCCCTTCTCTGTGTCCTACCTGCTCTGTACTATAGGAATGTTGCCTTTCAGGCAGGAATCACTGTCTAGTCTCCCACATCTCCTAGACAGTAGTATCCGTACAGCCATTCTAACCATCCAGTGTTGTTTGCTATGGGGACAGAATAGCTCATGGTTTCAGAGCCCTCCATTTATATGTAGCCCAGTCATTTTGGGGTCTCTGATGAGGTAGGACA
The DNA here is from genome assembly GCA_028555095.1 of Dicrostonyx torquatus. Taxonomy (NCBI): domain Eukaryota; kingdom Metazoa; phylum Chordata; class Mammalia; order Rodentia; family Cricetidae; genus Dicrostonyx; species Dicrostonyx torquatus. Next base: position 6,797,527 of record JAQHUG010000045.1, read on the forward strand.
CCATGGTGGCTTGGGCATGTGGTGGAATGAAACTGCTTATCCCATAGCAGGCAGGAGAGCCGGCCAAAAGAGGAAGGACCAGAGACAGAACACATGCTTCAAGCTCGCCACAGCCACACGCTTCACCCAGTGGGGTCCTCTTCCAACGTTTCTACAACCTCCCAGGAGCCCATCAAATTATTAACTTTTTATGCTTATTTGTGTGTGTGTGTATGTGTGTCTGCGTATGCACACGTGCACACCACAGTGTACGTGCAGCAATAAGAGGGCATTTAATGAGAGTTCTCTCCACCAAGGACTGAGCTCAGGTCATCAGGCTTGGTAGCAAGCACCTTTACCCACTAAGTAATCTAATTGTATCATTCATAAATTATAAATCTATACATGGACTAAACTGTTGATGAGCTTGAAGCTCCATGATCAGTCACATCTTGCCTCAGCCTCTTGAGTATGCGGGACATGCAACATGTGTGCCCCTTGTGCTCATAGTTTTGTGTCTTTGGATACTTGCCGTGCGTGTGCTGTGATGTGGTTAAGTATGCCCCTGCTCCCGTTTCTGGGCTTTAGCTTTCCCTTCTCCCCATATAGCCTTGGGAATGGAGACGTGTCCTAGAGTCCCTCCATAGCATGGGGTACTGTTTGACACTGCAGCCTAGCAGGGGGACTCTGTCTTTCCCCTTTTGAAGGATGCAGCCAGTGTTCAGTTTCTCCTCGGACCTCAGGCTCAGGTTTAATAAAGCATAACTTTTTGTCGTTCTCTTCAAGTAATTAGCCTGTTTTCTCTCTGTTTATACATATTTGTGTTTATAGCACACTCTGTAGGCTTAACATGCCATGACCATTCTTTCACAATATTAGGGACTATTTCTGCTGGACATAGTGGCATATGCTTTTAATCACAGCACTCGGGAGGCAGAAGCAGGTAGATATCTGTGAGATTGAGGCCAGTCTGGTCTAAACAGCAAGTTCTAGTCAAGCCAGGATTACATAGACCTGTGTCAAAGCAAAGTAAAATGACAAAAAGAAAAAAATAGAAAAAGAAGAGATTTGCCTAAGTAAGCATTTTATGGCATTATATTTCAGCATACAAGTACTTTTTATAGAGTAATAATGTTTTTACTATCTAGTAATGTGCCTCATATAATGTTAAAAATAAGTGGTGGATGTTGAGACTGGCTGGCAAATATCTGTTGCTGGAAGGTCAGTGTTAAGTTTTGTGTGACTCGACTGACCAGTGACTGACCCCAGGTGACCTTTTCTTCCCCCTCTAGTCCCCGGCGGTACTTCCTGCTGTCCTCTCAGATGGCCATCCATCCTGAGTACAGAGAAGACCTAGAAGCCCTTCAGGCCAAACACAAAGAGTCAGTGTTGGTCCTAGACAAATGCACCAATCTCTCGGAGGGTGTCCTTTCTGTCCACAAGCGCTGCCACCAGCACCAGGTCTTTGATTACCCCCAAGTACTACAGGTGAGTGCTGCTCAAGACTTTGTCAAACTCAGGACAGGTTGCTGCCATGGAGTAAAACTGACCCCAGTACCAGGAGCTGTTTTCCATAAGTAACTACAGTAGTACTCTCCTTGCTGGAGGTGTAGACCATTGAGACCTTGAGTGGATGGTGTGTTTATGTTGGGGCCACTTGATCTGTAAGGGTTAATAATCCTTTCAGATACCCATTATACTTTAAAAACAAAAATCCTCTAGATTTCTAAGAAGCTGTATAGGCAAAGCACACAAATGTATCTTGCTTTTACTCTTGTGTTCATGGTGACCTTCTGTAAGGTGGCCAGTTGCTTCTCTGAGCCATAACAGCCCACAGGGCCACAGTTGGCTGTCCCTGAGCATCCAGGCCTGTTCTTATTGCTCTGGCTTTGGGATATTTTGTCACCCACAGCATACCCTTCACTTCCATCATGGGTATGTTCTTCTATAATTATAAGGTAAAGTGGCCCTTTGGGGATGGTTTATAGGCAGACTGTTTGACATTCCAGGGCATAGAGGACTAGGAAAGGAGAATCAGAGCCTTGTTCAGGTAAGTATTTAAAGTTGAGGCAGGTTAGTTCAAGGAGGTGAGGTCATCTTTTTTGTATTCACATGTTTATTAATTTTCTAAATAGCCAGAGAGCTGGCCCATTTGAGATTGTTAAAATATTCTCTTGAGAAATGCTGTCTTCCTGGAGTTTCTGGCTAATAATGGTGGAGATGCGGCAGTGTCTATAGTCACAGGAAGAACTGTCGGCACGTGCCCACATCTGGCCATGGCTTCTTGGGCATGCAAGCTGCCCATTGTGGCCCAGGTGCCTTGTGCATCTCATCCCTCAGCAGATTCTCTCCTGTATCGAATCCAAAGGCATTTGGGAGATTAGCTTTCCCATTTTTTCCCCTGACGTTCCCCTTTTTAAAATGTTATTTATTTTTAAACAAGTTCTTATTAGATTATTTAGTGTGCACATGTATATACATGTGTCTGTGTTGCATATGTGTACACACATGCCATAGTACAGTGCATGGAGATCAGAGAACAACTTTGCTGGAGTTAGTTTGCTCTGTCTGTTCTGTGGATACCTAGAGTCAAACTTGGGTCATCAGGCCTGGCTACAGTGTCTTTACTGGTTGAGCCATCTCATTAGCCTCAATAGTACATTCATGTGATTCAGTAATTGATGTGGGGTTCCTCTCTGTATGCTGTGAATATGTTTTATTACCATTGGTTATTAAAGAAACTGGAAAGCCATGGCTTAGTGAAGCTAGGTGGGAAATCCAAATAGAAATAGAGAGAGAAAGTAGGCAGAGTCAGGGAGATGCCATGTAGCTGCTGAAGGAGACAGACGCCCTGGAACTTTGCCAGTAAACCATAAACCTCATTGTAAAATACAAAATAATAGAAATGGGTTAATTTAAGATGTAAGAGTTAGCTAGAAATATGCATAAGCTATTAACCAAACAATGTTGTAATTAATACAGTTTCTATGTGATTATTTGTGTCTGAGCGGTTGGGAAACAAACGAGCAGCCTCTGCCTACAAGAAATCAGTTTTAAGATATAATTTTCTTTTTCAAAATTACTTTTATTTTCTGTGTGGGGAATGAGGGACGCAGAATTTTTTTTAAAAAACAGAGTTTCCCTGTGTAGCCCAAGTTGACTTTAAGATCACTATCCTCCTGACTCCTCTTTCCAAATACTGCAATTACAGATATTAGTCACTTTGCCTGGCTTTTTCCCCTAACTTTAAAGATGAGGTCATGTTTTCTTTTTTAATCCTTTTGTTTCCTCCTAAAGAGACAGAAATTAGGGGAAACTGGGAGTAAGAGAATTAGGATCTCATTTTGGGGCGCAGTGCCATGGCACCTGTTCTTCCTCTCTATATATACCATTTTCCCAGTATCCCCAACACACATTGAGAGGTATGAGAGAGTGAGTGAGGAAGAGCTTTTTTTGAGAGTTCGTTTTTGTTGGTCTTGTCTCTAGAAGCTATCATTTTAATGCCTTCTTAAGGCTCTGTGTACCTTTAATGAATAGCTCCTATAGGCAGACAATGCTAGGGCCTTGGAGACTGAAAGAACAGAAATTTCAAACCATTGCAGGCTGCGCTGAGGTCCAGGATTAGGCATTGTTGAGACTACATGCTACATATGTGTACACAGTTTGTGGGCACTGATGGACACCAGGACCTCATGTGGTCACCTGACCAGAAGAAGCCTGTGATGCTGGCTCTTAACATGTGCAGAATGCCAGTCCTGGTAACACTTGGGTTGCACTAAAGACTTAAGGTGGGAGACCCTGCAGCCAGCTGAGCATTTCTTATTTCACAGGTATGAGGTCCTTTGGCAGTTTCTAGATGCCTTGGCACTGCTTAGTCTTGGGGGAAACGCCATAATGTTCAGGCATCCAAGTAAGTGATGCTAGAGACTTCTTTGTAATCCTCAGCATTCTCTTTTGTTGCTGCAGGAGGCTACTTTTTGTGTGGTCCTTCGAGGAGCTCGGCTGGGGCAGGCAGTGCTGAGTGATGTGTTACAGGCTGGCTGTGTCCCGGTTGTCATTGCAGACTCCTATATTCTGCCTTTCTCTGAAGTTCTTGATTGGAAGAGGTAGGTATACTGTCTAGTGAACTGTAGCTGGTGGCCAATATTGGAAAGGAAAGCCTCTCAGACCGTTGTGATACACACCCGGTTTGAGAACTACAGGTGGCGGGTCCCTAACTTGTAAGTCAGAAACATTCCAAAGTGTGAAGTTTTTGAGCACTGTCAAGAATGCCACAGTGGACACACTTGATATTATGTGATAGCTCACAGTCAAAATGCTGATGTCAGGAGATGCAGAAAAAAATGGGGTGGAAGATAAGATCACTATACCTGATGCACATGCATGATATTCTCATAATGAAGTTCTTTATGTAAGAAACAAGCAAGCAAATAAACATGTCCTTGAGGGTGGGGGTGGCCAAGGCCGTGTTAGTGTGGCACGTACTGTTTGGCATAGTTCTTCTAAGTATTGCTTGTAGCCCCAGATTGGCCAAGAGGATTCAGATGCCAACACTGAGCTCATGTGCTAGGTGGCAGCCCTACAGTCCTCCAAGAAGGAACTGTTGCCACACTGTCTTTCCCAAGTCATCTGTTCATTCCAAATAGATTAAAGTAAAATCTATATAGATAGATAGATAGATAGATAGATATTGAAGTATAAACTTTTATAGCCACTTAAGGTTGGTAAAAATGGCAATTAAAGGATGCTTGTATACTATAAATTACATTCAGGTTGTGTGTGTAACAAATGCACAGAACATAAACAAATCTTCGTATTTATATTATGTTCATGCAGATATTCCAGAATCGAAGGTATCTTGGGCCTGGGCCTATAATAAGGGATCCTGGCCACTATTGCTTTAGCCTGTTTGCAGCACTGGGCCTAGGGTAAGGGATTCCTGGCTGTTACTGCTTTAGCACATTGGTTTAGAGCAGTTCACAGAGTCCAGTGGGTCGAACCCACAGGCTGGCTGTTTTTAGAAATAAAGTCTTATTGAATCACAGCTGTACCCCTTCATTTGTGTGTTACTTGTGAAGTGCTGAGTCATTGTGGTGACTGGGTGGCTTACAAAGATACTTATTCGCTGACTCTTCCCACAAAACAGTTGCCACCTCTGGGCTGTAGCAGTCTAGACACAGCTGGAGAGTTTCCTCTATTCGAGGGATTCTGGATCAAAGCTCCCAGGAACCGGATTCATAACTACAGTTGAGCCAGTGCTGTGGAGTTGCCATGGAATTGCACCATGTGATGGCTGCCAGTGGAGAGAGAGCCTCTATTTCAGTGAAACTCCAAAACAGAGGGACAGCAGTCCCTGCCTGGTTGTGCTCACAGAAATTGCCCCTGGTCACGTGTGTTATTTCCTCGAGATTGGTGGCAGACTGTTAAAATTTAATTTCCTTGCTGTATACCCTTCATCTCATGTCTTTGCTAAAACTATTTAATTGCTTTCTCCTCTCCCAACTCTTATGATCGTTTATCCAAGTCCAATAGCATAGGTGTTTGAACAATTTGAATAGTACCAATCGGCTAACACTCATCCATCTTATGTTTATTAGAAAGCCTACTGTTATTAAGATGGTATTTATAATCCTGCATCTGAAGAGGTTAGACTCTAAGGGAAAAAGAGCCAGGGATTCAGGGACAAATGCAGATCCTGCTTGATTGTGTTCACTTCTCTAGGCTTTACCTCCCCAATTAGCATGACCAACTGGAAACTGTAGTGTTCAAACCTTCATTAGCACTGTCACCTGTAGGTTTTCCAAGAGGAATGAGGTTAGGCCTTTTTCAAGGAAGCTTTTTGCTTAGTGATGTGAGAGCAGTGAACCCACAGTCCCCAGATGCTGTGATGTGATTGGTCAGATTCTGGCTGGGCAGTACTAGGAGAGTGATAAGACTGACATTGGTGAGGGCCTTGCGGGGCAGTGGTGTAGTGGGTGTGAAAGGGAATTTCTATAGCTTCAGTGTTGTGTTATGGGTGAGCAACAGGAGGACTCTATGTTTGGAGTCAGGAGTCTGAAGTCAGATAACAAACTCTTATTGGTTAGCTTTGAAATTATGGCAGATTAGCTCATCTCTTTTGGTTCTCAGTCCTGTCTCTGCTGCAAAAATCATTTACTTATTCAGCAGATGTCCCGAAGTCCTGACTGTGGGAGGCAGCACAGAGTGCTCTGGGTACAGTGGTGGATGGCCTAACAAAGTGTGCAGGAGTGGGAGCTAGATTTTAATGGACATTTTTATGCAAGTGTAGTTATACTCTTTGTACACTGTCCTTCTGGAAGTTAATGCCAGTCTCCCTTTCTCACTCTACACCCAGTCTGTGTGTGAGGCGTAGGGCACAGGGAGGCCCTTTGCTCTCCCCAGCTCCACTCTGGTGTAGCTCTGCTGCCTCTGCAGGAGTTCCAGCCCTTCCTTCTTCCTGCTCCTGTGCCTGCTTCCTGTCACTTGCTGACCCCGTAGACAGCATGAGCCTGTTGGAGCTTATTTAGCTGCTCGGGCCTTTTTGCCTCCACCTCCTAGTGGTTTCCCATCTCAGCACCAAGTCCTCCATGGCCTCCAAGGTCCTGTGTGCTTCACTGCAACCTGCCCTACCCCTTTCTGCTTGATCATGTTCTCCATCCTGTTTACACTGCAGCAGCCACAGGGGCCTCCTAGCTGTTCCTAGACTGTGCCCAACATGGTGTGTCCTTGGCCTTTCACTCATTAGCCCCATGCCTGGAGCTCTCTTCCCACAGGCCTTCTCATGCCCTGTTCACCCCTCTTTCCCTCTGATGTTCTCTGTTGAATTGTCAATGCCCAGAACATAGTGGGACTATCATAAGTAAATGCTAAATCAATGGATAGATTTGTGTAGAGGCTAAGTGTGGGGAAGTGATTGTTAATTCTGGGATTTTAGAGCAGGGTAAGGAAGGGTGGACAGGGTGGACATTTCCCATGCAAAGGCCCTGTGGTGAGACAGAACTTGTTGTGGTTGATGACAGTTATGCCAGGAAGGACAGAACAGATAGGGAAGGACGTAGAGCTGAAGGAGTTTCGGGGGGTTTGTTTCTGCTCCTGAGAAGGGAATGTACAGGATATAGTGTTGCTTTCTGGGAAGGTCTGTGCACATGTAAATGGTGCTGTTGTCTCCAGGGCATCTGTGGTAGTCCCAGAGGAAAAGATGTCAGACATGTACAGCATCCTGCAGAACATCCCACAAAGGCAGATCGAAGAGATGCAGAGACAGGTAAGAGGCCAATGCTGAGACACCTGGCTGGAGAGGGGGATTTGGTGGTGCTGGAGCAGTGGCTTGGACACAGTAGATCTTCAGCCAAGTGCACAATAGGACTGTGTCTTCACTGTATCTGCTACTGACCAGAAGTGAGGGCTAGGCGAATTAATAAGGAGGGTTTCAGGCTCTCCTGGGGGGGACCCATTGCTCTGATTTGAAGGTGCCAAGTGATCTCAGGTAACACCGATCAAGACAGCCAGGGAAACAGAGCAGCATGTTTGGTTGTGTGCTAAGGAAGACAACCTTGTGGCAAGTGGTCTTGTCCTCCATTTGCCTTTTTCCTGTCTCCCTCTGCAGACCTCTCTTGACCTTTTGACACCCTGTCTGGGTTGTGATAGCCTGGAGAACTTCACTGGGTTCCCATTTGGTCTCATTGCTCTCTTCTAAAGAAACCTAATGGGGATTTATTGTCAAGGAAGTTAAGGAAATCTGAAAGATGGCCCTGAAGCTAATGCTGTGCTCATCTCTTCTGTTTCTTTTTATGGATTTTTATTTTTATCAGAATTATCCACATGGGCTAGAGAGATGGTTCAGTCAATAAAATGTTTGCCACAAAAGCATGAGGATCTAAGTTTGTATCCGTAGGACTCATTTAAAAAGTCAGGCTTGGTGACAAAGACCTATAACTGTGAGGTACTAGTGGCGTGGATACTGGCTGATCCCTGAAGCTCATTCTAGTGACAGACTTAAGAGTGAGAAATCTTGTCTCCAAAAAATAAAAATAGGGAGGTGTCTTAGGGTTTCTATTGCTGTGAAGAGACACCATGATCACAGCAACTCTTATAAAGAAAAACATTTAATGGGTTTCTTACAGTTCAGAAGTTCAGTCCATTGTCATCATGGAGGGACATTGCAGCATGCAGGCAGACATAGTGCTGGAGAAGGTGCTGAGAGTCCTATGTCTTGATCTTCAGGCAATAGGAGTCTGTGTCAACACTGGTGTAGCTTGAGCATAGGAGACCTCAAAGCCCACAGTGACACACTTCCTCCAACAAGGCCACCCTACTACAACAATGTCACACCTTCTAATAGTGCCACTCCCTATAATCTTATGGGGACCAGTTACCTTCAGACTACCACAGGAGTAGTCAAGGAAAGACCTGATGTTGTAGACTTCTGGCCTACACACACACACACACACACACACACACACACACACGCATACATATGCATATATATACACACATGCATACATATACACCTACACACTTGCATACAATGCATACACGTTCACACATGCATATACACATACACACATAAACATACACATGCATACACACACACACACACACACACACACAGAGGAGTGGGTGAAGGAGATGATTGAGAAGAGACTTGGAGATTCTCAGTGTACAGCCCATGTCTTTAACCTGGCTTCTCACCTTTGGCCAAGTGGCCAGAGAACAGGCTATTGGATAAGAGTATGTAGTCACCCAGCTGTGGGATGAGGAGCCCCAGAACTACCTGCTTCCTAAGTGCATTCTCAACCTGCCCAGTTGTTTGCCCGTCTTTACTCTGCTCAGCCCCTTCTGGTCCTGCAGCACGGGGTACCCTGACTCACTCTGCTTTACAGCATCCATGTACTGTGGATGTGTTTTCCAGTCTCTTTACCATGTGCTGTTGGCATCAGGTAAAACTTCCCATCACTTGTCACTCCAGGGGTTCAGGAGAGGGGGAAAATGGCTATACGTGGTCCTGCTCTTTGTACCTGGATATTTGTGTCAGTAATTTTTCATCACTCTGACAAATACTGGAGGTAGTTACATTACAAAGAGGAAAGGACCGCTTTGGGCTCACAGTTTAGCAGACTCCAGACTGTGACTGGGTGGAAGGACAGCAGGGTATGGTGGAGTACAGAGCTGAGCAGAGCAGTTCACTTTGAGGACCATGTGAAGAGAGGAGAGGAAGGGCTGGAGCCCCATGGTATCCTTCAAGGGTACATCCCTGTGATCTGAGTGCAAACATACCCCTTCTAAAAGCCCTGCCATCTCCTCCTTCTGCCTGTCATGAGCCTTTAATACAGGCCTTCAGGCTTTGGTGACAGTGATTCACCTGGGTGAAATGCCAGCTAGAAGGGGACTGTTGAGCTCCGCGGCTTCCTTTGAGGGCACACCCCATTGACCTGAGAACCCCTCACTTGGCCTCACTTCTTTAAGGTCATAATTTTTCCCAGTGCCGCCATCTCTGGGGAACTCAGCATGTGTGCCCTTGCTCTGTAAATGCACGTGCTGTCCTTTGCCTTTTGTTTACGTCTGTGGATTGAGCTTGACCTTGGGTGGAGTGTTAAAACTGCTCATATACCTTGGCGAATCCTCCCTGGGGAGCTCAGCTTCGGGTCTTTTTGTAATCTAGGCATATGTGTCCTCAGTCCTTGGGCCTCAGACCTCCAGGTGAGGGGTCAGCAGGAACTGACACAGGGCCTGGGCATCCTGAGGCATTCAGAGATAGAACTTAACGAACTGCAGGAACAGTTGCTGCCAGCAGGGGTCTCCATTCACTGTTAAGTGTCTAAAATTCCTTCCAAGGATTTAAATCTGGGGGAAATCCCAAATGCCAGGAGCTGCTTGCTTCTCAAGGGACGTGTTCCTCACTGTTGCTCTCTAGAGACCATTGTATTCAACTGACAATTCAGGCATTTGCTCTAGCAGCATGGGACAGCACCCAACACACACACACACACACACACACACACACACACACACACACACACGAGAGAGAGAGAGAGAGAGAGAGAGAGAGAGAGAGAGAGAGAGAGAGAGAGCGAGCGTGATCTGAGTGTTTGGTACAGTTGTTATCATCCTGATTGTAAGTGATAGTTCAGTTGTCCTAAGAGAGAGGCATGGAGGCAGCCATACCTAAGGACATGACTAGAGCCCTGATTAGGCCAGAGCTGTGAGGAAGCCCGTAGTTAGGAGAAAAGCATCTCTGGAAGATAGTCCTGAAAAGGCCCTTCCTTCTGAGCAGTGTGAGCACACACATTTGGAAAGTCTAGTGGCAGCTTGCACAGCTTTAGGAGGGAAGTTAAAAGCAATCCCTCTGTTAGTAGATGTGACAGTTGGAGCAGTAACACTGGTTCTCAGTTGTACTTTTATTGTCCTGTGTGCTAATTAACTAGTTCATTGACTTACTGAAGTCCTAATTGTTTTTTTAGAGAGACATTATGAGTCACAATAAGGCTCTTTGACTCTGCCTAGGGCAAAAGTCATCTTGAGGTGCAGTGTTTACCCTCAAAGCTGCTTTCAAAGATGGTGTTGGAGCTCCAGAGTGCACTCAGCTGAGATGGAAAGGATGGCATTGAGGCTGCGACTGCCAGGGCATTTTGGCTGGGAGTAGGTCTGAGTAGGTCTGAAAGATGAGCTTTGTTTTGTTAAAAGGCAGGAGGAAATTTGCAGCTCAATGTTCCTCTGCTGTCAAATGGCTCTTTTATACCCCCAGTCTCCCTTGAATCCCAAGACAAAGCATGCAGGCTTGGGTCTCAGAAGGCTGGGGGGGATGCTGGACTGGCTAGTTAGAGATGTTTGTGTGAAGGGGGAAAGGTGTAAGTGGACCCCCAGTTTATCTATTGAGTAGAGTTCCCAAACACTGTTTTATTGGTCAGAGGCTCCCCTAGCAGTGACCTCTAACCCCAGCCACACTAGGAGGTGGAAGTCAGGAGCCTGCTTTGCCTTTGAACTTTCCTTTTGTAATCAGTTGATTTGGGGCCTTTGAGGTGGCAGGGGCCTTAGCCGCTTGCCTCTAGTCACCAGCACTCAAGAAAGGTCAGCTGTGAGTTTCTGTTCTGTTGTGTCTCAGTATAATTTCATGGTTGCCTAGTACTATGCCATCTGTCTATGCTGCAGAGAAGCCTTAGAGATGTGAACAGACCACTGCTTAGCAAATAAGCCCAGCGGTTCCGCGCCCTCACATCAGCACTATAGTAAGGGGTCCAGACTGTGCCTGTGCCCATGCTCTCACGCTTCATGTGTCGGAGAGGCCCTCGAGGGCGCTCTCGTTTTGCCTTGTTTATACAGAATCTCCATGAACTGAATTCCAGTATTTGGTTTCCATAACTATAGTTTGTTGTTTAGATGCCACAACCTTGAAGGGGAGGACAATGGCACAAATGGATCTCTGAGATGGGTTGGAACGCTCAGTTGCTCAGTGTAGTGGACAGAAGCCCAGGCAGTTTTGCAGGCTTCCTGTAGTGGTCTGTGGACAGTTCTTCAGGGATAGTGCCTTTGTTTTGTTCTCCATGCTCTGCGTTCTCAGTTCCTATCAGTTTATATGCTACCCCCAAAGCTGTAATTATTGGGCACCTCAACTCCTTAAGTTAAAGTTTAATCTGTTAAACATTTGTAATTTTTTAAATATGGGATCATCTATGTCTTACAAAGTTGGTTTTTTTGTTTAGATTATTTAAGTTCTTTCTTTTTGTTTAGATTTCCTAATTTTTCTTTTTTAATGCATGAGAGTGTTTTGCTTGCATGTATGTCTGTGCACCACCTGAGTGCCTGGTACCATGGAGACTAGAGGAGGGTATCAGATCCCTTAGAACTGTAGTTACAGACAGTTGTGTGCCACCATGTGGGTGCAGGAAATTAAGTGCTGACCCACCTCTCCAGCCCCTTAATCTTCTGTTTTTAAGTGTTCTGTGATTCCTCATGTCTAGACATCTCAGCTGCCCAGATCCTGTGTGTTAACTGAGGATTCCTTGTGCTGCTGGCCCAACTGCTCTGTCTCTAGTCGTTATATGGTATAGTCTATGTCCATCTCTGCCTCACCCCCACCCCAGCAACCCAAGTTTACAAGTTTACAAAGCAGACTCTTTCCACAGGAGGGAGATGGGCTGTTAACAGAGCCGTCCAGACTACACAGCCTGATGCAGGCGAGGCATACGTTGTTCTGTCACAAATGTGCCATTTGGCCTGGGCTGTGGGCGAAGTCAAGCTGCATTTCCAGCCATTCAAGCTGACTTCCTCGCCGTGCCAAGTGGATGCTTGAGACAGTTCCCCTGGAAATCCTTTAGGAAGAAAGGGGGCCACTTCTCATTTCCAGTGTCAGTGCTGTAATTTGTGTGATTCTTACTTCTCTCCTCCAGCTGGGAAGTGAAGAGTTCTTTGTTTCCATAGGTGAGGGCCTGAGCTAGCACAGAGGTGCAAGAGCCTGTTCTGTAAGCCTGAAGAGCCTAGTTCAGTCCCCAGACCCACGTGGTGCAAGGAGGGCACCAGTTCCTACCAGGTGTCCTCTGACCACCACACACTAGCTGTTCTCACATATGTACCAGCACACGCTGCACACACACATAATAAATAAGTAAATTATAATCTTGTAACTTCATATATACACATATAATAAATAAATTGGTAGATTATACTCTTGGAATTACAAACCCTCACACATATACTTTCTCACATGTACACATGTAATAAAAATAAGTTTATGATACCCTTGGAACTGCATGCTCACACGAGACAACACACACATGCATGCCTGTACACATACAGGCTAGCACACACAGAGAACTATTTCTCTTTAGTCCTGACAGGCTAGACTTGAAAAGCAAGGTTGCTGGCAGTGTAGCTCAGTGGTAGAATGCTTGCGTCGCATGTACAGGGCCCTGATTTCAGACCCCAGCACGACCAGAGAAGAGAACTGCTACTGAGTCATTTCCCCTCTGAGGGAATGCTTTCTGGGTTGGAATCTTCCCCTTGAAAGAATAGTGAGTTCTGGTGCCTTAAGGCCCTGTGGTCAGTGGGGGAGCCTCTCTGAGAGTTACCACTTGGGGGGAGATTTTCAATGCATGTTTTTTTCAGTAGTACTGTATACTCTGTGTTTGAGTTTCCCCGTGTATATAACCCCACACTGTGAGGGACCAATCTGTGCAGTTGTTTAAAGCAGGGTAAATAAGGACGGGTTTAATCGGCATCTTAAGGAAGAACATTTCTCTGTGTATATGTTAAACTTTTTTTTTTTTGAAACTTTGGTATTAGAAACCTTGTTGGAAAAAGACTTTCACCAAGTATCTGATCGGAAGCCAAGAAAAGCCTTTTAATAGGACTGTCTCAGATTTATAGTGCACTGGGGCTGGAAATAAATTTTCCTGTCTTTAACTTTGGACTGATTTGCAGTTGTTTGGTATAGCTTCTGAGATTTAAATCCTCGAGGTCCAGATGGAGAGACCATAAAGCTGTGTTCTCTGGCAGCCTTGGTATGTCTTGTCCATTTGCGAGCATAACCAGGTAGTATCACAGCTTGGCTTGCTGTGATACCAACGTCCATTCATTGCTTTGGATTTTCTCCAGAAATTCACTTACCTATCAAACGAATTTATGTGGGTGTATATACATAAGTGTGTAGTGTGTTTTGTGTTTGTTAGTGCACATGTCTGCACATACACGTGGAGGCCAGAAGTTGATTCCTGGTATCTTCAATATTACTGTTCCCCTTAACTTTTCTGAGATGGGGTCCCTCATTGAGCTCAGTGTTCACCGACTGGTTTCAGGCTGGCCAGGAAGTCCCAAAGAGCTCTCACTCCCATGCATTCCACAGCATTACGGTTACAGTGGCTGTATCTCCACATGGGTGCTGGGGATCCAGACTCAGGCCCCTCCTTTTTAACAGCAGCCACTTTACTGACCATCACCATTAACCATCATTAACCATCACCCCAGCCTCCAGGTAAATATATTCTAAGTACAGACATTCTTCCCAACATTGCCTTGGCAAGTAAAGGAGATTAAAAGAAGTCATTGTGTAGGAGTATGGCCCCTTCTTACACAGGGTACTTAAGCTACTGTAACAACAATGATACAGGAGTCACAGGCTCCTGATTGCCCTCAGGAATGTCTCCTCAGGAATGAGCTTCACCACTGGGCCCTGTGCTAGAGAAGAAGGGCTGAGCTGTGAGGTTGTTATCCTCCTCTGGAGATCTGGTAGATAAGGGACAGCAAGATAAGCATTCCAGGCTGGGAGAGTTCACAGTACCAGCAGCAAAGAGCTTCAGAGTGAATTAGAAGGCAGGGGGTGAGTAACACTTGGTCAGAGGAATGGTGTGTGTAGGAAGAAGGGGAGGCTAAATAATTAAAATTTTGTAAAATTCAAATCTTAGAAATTATCCAGGCATTCCTCAGATTTCACCAACGACCAGTGAGGCCTGGGGACCTGATAACCTTGCAGACACATCTGAGAGCTAGAATGCTGGAACCCAGGTCTCATGGCGCCTAGTCTGTATTTTGCTTTTTGTTTTTATGTGATATATGGCAGTGTTCTCCAGCCTGGGGTGAGCTGAGGTCAATTCAGTGGGTCACAGCTGGCATCTAATTGAGAGAGAGAGAGACAGAGAGGGGGCTCAGAGACAGAGAGAGACAGAGAGACAGAGAGAGAGACAGGAAAGTATCAGTGTTATATAGTGAAGGCCATTATTTTCTGAAACATTGGATTTCTTCTTGAGTAGGGCTACGGCTATATCTCACTGGTAGACAACTTACCTAATACACAAGGCCCTGTGTTCAATCCTTAGCACAGAAAAGTTAAAAGCAAAAACAGAGAAACCTATCTTAACTTGCCATAGAAAACATATGTACGTGTTTTAGCCATGAGTCCTGATCCAGAAAGGTTTTATGTGGTAGTGGAAAACTGATGTGAGTGGGAGAGACCTGAATTCAGATCCTAAGCTCTAATCTGCTGATGGGTTCTGTGATGGGCCTGTCCTTAACTTTCCAGTCCTAACCTGAACTAGGTAAGACTGCCTAGAGGTTTCACCCACCAAATGAGATCATGTATTTAAAATATGTGGGCTCTGGGCCCAAGTCTGTGCTGGTGGTCATTCGGGAACTCCCGGGGTCTGCATTTAAGTTTGGGAAAGGGCCTTCTGCTAAGAGCGTGGTCTTCAGGAACCACAGTGTGTTAGCAACGCGGATGTACTATGCATTTGCTTCTGGGCTTGGAAACTTGAAACAGAATCGAGTCCTGTGGGCTTGGGCATGGAGGGAAGTTCGCCTCTGTTCTTTTCTTAGGATCAACAAGGCTCACAGGGAGCTAAACATCACTGATTCCCTAGCTGGCCTTTTGTTTTTGATCCAGTATTATGACTTTCTCCCTTCTCTAGTGAAGTCAATTTTTACTGCATTTTTCCTTCATCTTCTCATCTCTTCTTTGCCAAGTCATGATTTTTATTCATTTTTGAGAGGAGGGTGCAAAAAAATTTTTTAAAAAAAGTAAATATCAGAGGAAAATGCAAATTAACATCTAGATAGTGAACAGCAGTGAAGACCTGGATTGGGTGTGAGTACACTCAGGGACTTTTCCTGGTGACTTAAGAGGATGGTCACATGCCTTCAGAAGCACAGTTGTCACATCCTGCTGGAGAGAATGGGATTTCCGGTCCGGTCAGATTTTGCTCTATTTTCTGCTTTTCCCCTTCTCTCTCTCTGTTCCCTCATCCTCCTGTCCTCCACACCTTTCTTGCCAGGGCAGTGCTATCTCATATTTGAAATCCCACTGGAGAGCAGAGACGAGTCTCAGCCCCCAGACGCTTTGGGCCAGGGGCTAAAACACTCCCATAAATCTGAGGCTCATTTTAGTGCCATGGTGAAGCTGTGCGAGCGGCTGGTCTCCGTGGCCCCTGCCCTCTCGCTTTATGGGCTGCTTTGGCTCTTCTCTGTAAAGAGGCCCAGTGGAGTCATTTGGACATTCTTATCAGTCTGCTGACAGCTATATGGCCTTTCTGCTGAGTCCCCGAGCTCAAGTAGGCGTGTGAAATTTTTGATATTAAAATTGAAGAAACTACCAGGCAGAAGGGACTGGGTCGTGCAGTGGTGATTGGGGGTGAAGCAAAGTTAGCCAGGCCATTAGGTTTTGTGGGCCTGACCTCACTATTGGCCACTGGTAGGGAGATAGCCAGGATGAGGCTGGTGTAAAAAGGAGCTTCCATCTTTAACCCCATGCTGACAAATGCTCTTCCCCAGGCAGCTTGCTGTCCTTCTGGGAGGTCGGCAAGCCCAGGGATCTGGGGTGGCCAGATTGGTAGCTGTTTCTTTCCTAAAGGCAATGTCTGGCCAGTTGTAGCCTGTGTCCGTGTGCCCGCAGCATTGCTGTTATTGCAGTTAAAGGGACGTTGCTGAGTCCGCTTCCTGCCCTTTAGACCCCATCCTTAGCCATCCTCCCAGAGTTCTTTGTGGGGACCCCAGGCCCATCAATGTATGAGCCTTCTGTCCCTCCCCTGCATGGAGAATAGGCTGGGAGCTGCCCCTTCTTCACCCTTTCCACTCTCCCTTTCTTTCTTCGCTGGAAAACTCTTGTGGCCAGCAACTGAAGGGAAGGAAAAGCCATTACCTGGATCGAGGCCAGTGGCTTGATGAGAGCTTCAAAATCTTTGGCATCTCCTGCCCAGAATGCTTTTCCAGGCATTTTGAGCCTAGCATCCTCCCACCCCCTGCCCCCACCCCTGCTTCTCAGCCCCCCAGCCTTACCAACTGGAGGGTGGGAGTCCTCTGTCCCTTTGCTCTTCTGACAGAGCTCTAGAAAAGAGTTAGTGATGATAAGCAAAGTCCAGTAGACATATATTTTTAACCGCTCTGTATCCCTTTCTGTTATAAACACATTATTTTTCCCTTTTCTAGAAGTTTTCAAACATGTTCAGTTAAGAAAGTCATTTAGCTTGAGGTTGAGACAGAAAACAAGGAGTATTTGTGGTGTGGTAGTCAGACTGACAACAGAAAACAAGGAGTATTTGTGTGTGGTAGTCAGACTGACATATGTAGCTGTAATGTAGGGTTGAGCCAAAGTCAAAATGCTGGTCCTGTTATTTTTCATACAGCTTCTAAAGAGAGAGTAACTATGGACAAAATCTAAAGTGCGACTAAGCCAGAGTGTCTCAGACTCCAAAATGGTACAGTTTCTTTCTCTCTATTTACAACTGACAAATCGATATCCTGTGATTTAAGATAATGAAGTAGGTGTAATATCTTATACCATACTTTCAATTTTTTAAAGTCAATTTATTTTATTTTATGTGTATAGATAATTTGCCTGCATGTCTGTCTGTGTACCATGTGAATGCCTGGTGCCCGTGGAGGTCAGGGGAAGTATCGAATCCCCTGTAAACAAAGTTATGGATGGTAGTGACCTGCCATGTGGATCCTAGGAACAAACTGGGTTCCTCTGCAAGTGTATTAAGTGCTGTTGGCCACTGTATCATCTCTCCAGCACCCTCTTGTATTATATATGACCATACAGAATAAATGTAAAACATGAAGTTGTAAATATGTGGTTGAACCCTTTTTTTCTGGGAGTTCAGGGAGGACCAAGTATCCACTGTTTTCTCCTTGGGCATCAGCAGGAAAACTGTGTCTAAAAGTAACCACAGGTTAATCTCTCATAATGAATCCACAACACTGGGGCTGGCTTCAGGAAATAGCCTCCCTAATAAAGGTATTAAATATTAATTGTCTCTCTCAGAATTGCAGGAACTTAGAGAACTTAAAATTGCATACTTATTTTGGACTGATATAATTTGTAATTTTATAATACTGTGATTTATCTTATTATGCTGGGTTGTGGGTCTTTGGAGCATAAGACGATAATTACATGCATTTATTTCACTGTTGTCACTTAAAGTCTGCTAATAATGAAGGAGTCCAGGAGTGGTGGTAGTGTAACTCTCTCTGTAAAACATTCCTGACAATGTAGGGCTCTTTCATATCAATACTTAAGGGCTAACTTGTTAGATTTAAACATATACGTTCAGGTTGGCATGCTGCTTAGTGGGACTGTGCCTAGTGCAGGAGCCCACAGGTTCGGTTCCCCAGCGCCATTATCTAACTGTGTTTATTGTCTGTGACAATAATGGTGTTAGTAGTGACAACGTGCTTTGCTGGTTATCTTTCACATCCCAGTGCTTTTTTCCTAGAAGGAATAGCATTTTCTTTTTAAGTGTTTGAAGTTCACATTTATATTGAGGTGAATTTAAATTTCAGCCCACTTGGATCCAGCCTTGAGATGCTTGCCCAGATATCACTTGTGTTTTAGAAAGGTTCTTGAGCTTTGCTTGTGACTTTGAGCCACAGGCAAGAATTGAATGTCGCTGTGTGACATTCTGAGAAGGGAACAAGAAACCCCAGAGCTGGTGAAACTTGGGAGACTGTGGTGCAGCCTGTAGACAGCCAGCTGACTGTACACTCTGCTGTGCTCTTCAGCTGAGACTCACCAGTCAGACACTGATATTTCCCTGGATCTACTTCTCTAGTAAGCTCTAGGCAAACTGCATATGATGTGGCCACATTATAGTCTTGGAATCTTAAGAGCAGAGAAGAACATAGCTTTCTTTACCACTCAGCTGCTGAAGTGATTTTTAGGGGTTAGGTGTGGGGTGGGGTGGGAGCTCAGAATTCCCACTGTGAAGATCATTCTGGGCCATGGTTTAGACACGAGGATCTCTTGAGAGGTTCCTCTGTGTAGATAGAAGTTTCTGTCCCACCTGGTCCCACAGCCATTTAGTCCCAAAGAAACACACAGAGGCTTATATTAATTATAAACAGTTTGACCTTTTAGCTCAGGCTTATTGTTAACTAACTCTTTTAACTAAAATTAACCCATAATTCTTATCTATGTTTCACCATATGGTTTGGTACCTTTTCTCAGTAAGGCATTCTCATCTTGCTTCCTCTGCATCTGGTTAGTAACTGACTCTCTGCCTTTACTCTTCCCAGAATTCTGTTAGTCTTGTTGCTCCACCTATACTTCCTGCCTAGCTACTGGCCAATCAGCGTTTTATTAAACTAATACAAGTGACAAATCTTTACAGTGTATAAGAGCGTTACCCCACAGTACCTCTATAATGTACCATGGGCAGTCTCTTGAGGCCCTTTTGTAATGGGCCACAGTCACCCACGCTCACTGGGGTAAAAAGAGAGCCACCAGTCCTGAGCTAATCCAGAATCCTGAGCAGGACTTAGGGCTTTTCCTTCTGGATCCCCAGCAAAATGTGTCTTGGCCAAATTTCATGAGAAAGGGAGCAGAGGTTGGCTCTCCAACAGCCAGCAGCAGTTCATAGAGGATCTGGGGCTTCTGCTCAGGTAGACTGGTGTGAGAGCATTGCATCATAGGAGTCTCTTTTTTATTTTTATTTTTTTGTTTGTTTTATTTTGTTTTTTTTTGAATGTGTGCTGTAGTGGAAGGGGCAATGGGGGCAACCTGACTGCTGAATTCATGTCCATACCAGAAGAAAGAACCTGCCTAAGAGTATCCCCCTGCCACTGTCTGCAGCTGCTCCCTAAGGAAAACAGAAGAGGGCCCCATGCCAGTGTGGTAGCTTTGGGGGTGAGCAAGCTTTCAGTTGTGTCCTCAGAGTCCCTTGGCATGGTGTGTGTATGTGGTGTTTTAATTAAGAGGGGCAGACCTTTCAAGCGGGCCTGCTTGGAGAAAGCCTTGTTTTATATTTACCTTCTCTAGTCAAACAAACACATGCTTTCTTTCTCCTGGTTTTAGCATAGCAAACATGGGAAATCTCACCCCAGGCAGATTCTTTTATAGCTGGCTGACCCACGTTGTACTCTTATTTATTTATTTTTGATGACAGACCTTGATTAAAGGTTTCCAGTGCACCTTTCAGCTCTTTTATGAAGTGAGCTGGGAGAGGCGGCTGCTCAGCTGCTGGACCCTGAAGAAGCTCCCTATCTGGCCTGAGAACAGTGGGATTTGGAGGCAGGATGACTCCGAAAACTGAGCAGGCAAGAATGCAGTCTCTAGTCTCTTTGTTGAGAGAGTTGACCAAACATAATTTTATTGGTCAGTGGCTCCTGCTTTAGTAACCTTTCACCCCTGTGGCTCTTGAAGGTGCAGGCCATTGGCCGGCCTTGCCTTTGAACTCCTCATGGCTCCTGCCTCCTCAAAGACTCCCAGTCAGGGCTTGTGTTTTGCTTAGGACCTCACCTCACAGCAGGGTCTCAGCAGTTGCGAAAACTGATCCACCCTAAGACCGTTGACATATTTGAAGGTGATACCCCTGGGACTGGAAACCTATGGCTTTCTATTTCAGGACCTGTCTGTCACATGTCAAGAAACATGACTCAGGCTTCCCCCTTTCCTTCTCTATGCCTTCTTGTTTCCCACAGGATAGGAGGTCGTTACCCTGGGGTATTTCCTAAGAGTGATCACAAAGCCTCTCTTACTGTTTTCTCCCAACTTTCCCCAAGGCGTTTATTCTGAGAAAGTTGTTGTGAAGAATGCATGTGAATACTAAGCTGTCCTCAGTGTTCAGGATGTCACTGATGGTGCAAGGACCAGGACATACATGTTTTGTCTCGATGCCTTCATATAACAAGCCTGAGTCATAAGATAGCCCAGCTGTCCTCCCCACTTTCAGGAACAACTCGATCTTGCAAGAGGACAGAAAGATCAGAAGTTTCCCTCTCACCTCTGCACAATTCCTGCCCAAGGAACAAGAGTCAAAACTTTGTTATTTAGAAGCAGCCCTAGGGTCCATGGACATTAGATGATTTCAACTTAGCATCTTTGGCAAGGAACTAAACTTGTCTTTCTGTCTTTCTAAAAATATTCAGTAGAAAATTCATCTTCTGCTCATGATGCCTTTAGCCTAGGTGAGGTCTTGAATGGAGGGGCCTCAGTAGAGGCTCTTTGCTTTTTCTAGAATGCAAACAGAATATTGTTGATAATTACATTGTATTTAGCAGAGACGACAGGACAGTGTGTCAGGGTCTGTGTTCAAAGCAAAGGCTATACTGTGTCTGCTTTTGACCCCTGCCCTCCTGTGTATTGTAAGGAGCCACTTGTTGTTTCCCGGCCACCCAGCTAACTTAGACCTGAAGTAATCACACAGAAATCATATTAATTAAATCACTGCTTGGCCCATTAACTCTAGCTTCTTATTGGCTAGCTCTTACATATTAATTTAACCCATCTCCATTAATCTGTGTATTGCCACATGGCTGTGGCTTACCCAGTAAAGTTCACAGTGTCTATCTCTGGAGGCTCCATGGCTTCTCTCTGACTCCACCCCTCTTCTCCCAGCATTCAGTCCAGTCCTTCCCACCTAACTCTGCTCCACCCCACCCCGCCCTGCCACAGGCTCAAAGCAGCTCTCCACTCATCAATGGTAATCACAGCATACAGAGGGAAATCTCACATCACCTGTGGTCATGAGACATGTTTGGCATATGGTTCTGAGCTCATACTTCCCAGTCAAGGAAGGGTAGAATGGTGGTTTCTGTCAGCTACTACACTGGCTACTTCTGAATGAGGTAGCTATCATTCTGTCCTGCAGAGAAGCAAGCCAGCCTGAGAAGCTGAGTACATGACATAAAGGATTGGAATAATTTGAAGCCTGTAACTTAAAAGTATGAAGTTTTATTTATGAGATGCTATGGTTCTTTGTTTAGCACCTTTTAAATGTGATAATCACCAGAAATAATTTTTAAATGCCCAGTGTAGGGAAGCCACTGTACACAGTCCAGAGTGGTGCAGGCTAAGGCTTCGTTCTCATCACAGTCAGTGATCTCAAATGGGGAGGTGGCTGTCAGTGTGCTGTCTGTCTGTTCATGTCTGAGTTAGGTGAGGCCTGCCAAGCACAGGCTGGGTGGCTTAAAACTAGAAGGTATTCCTCACAACCTGGAGCCCAAGTCCAGTGTGAACTGGCAGCATTAGATTCTCTGAGGCTTCTTGCTTGCTAAAGGCCACCCTCTCCCTGCTCCTTCACACACCGTCCCTTGAGCTCATGTACCACTCTGTCTGAATTCTTTTTTGTAAATATACAGATTGGCATAGGGCCCACTATTCTATAATAGCTCATTTTGACCCAGTCACATCTTTAAGGGTTCTTTCTCCAAAGTCATGGAGACAGTCAACTTGGGCTGTGTCAGGTATAATAACCAGACGAAGCCTGCAGTTTGTCAGTGGCTCGGTTGAGAAGAACATTACTGTGAAGTCCACCCTGAGGTGTTTTTCCTAACACCTTGAGCTACTTCCTGAGGACAAGCGATAGGAATGGAGAAAGGAACCAGGGAGGAGTAATACTTAACTTCACCTCACTGTAGTGTGCAGAAAACACCTCGGACTGGCCTGCTGCAAAGCTCAAGAGTGAGATGACTGCCCAGCTGTGCCCAGTATTTTCTAGTGGAGTCAGCCTTCTCTCATGTTTTCTGATCACAACGGAATGACAGAGCTGGCTGGCTGACTGGATAGCTGGATGAACAGATAGATGGATGGATGGATGGACAGACGGATGGATGGACAGACAGAGAGACAAACAGATAGGCAGATAGACAATTTGCCTTAAACAAGACTTGAAGCTATTGCAATTCTGTTGCAGCTTCCCAAGAGAGCTGAGATTCCAGGCATATACCACCACAGCATGTGGTGACAAGTATATTATTAGCACATATATTTCTCTCTTCTCTTCCCCTCCTTCCCTCCCTCCTTCCCTCTCTCCCTTCTTTCCTTTTTCTTTATGAATATTTGAGGTAGGGTCTTACTGTGTAGCCCAGGCTGGCCTCAAACTCATGATCTTCCTCCCATAGTTTCCTGGATGCCATGATTATGCAGCCTTCCATCTGCTTTATTCCCTAGTGAGGGCTGACTCCTGATTGCATTGGAATGAGCACGACAGTTTCTCAAGAGTAAAAGAGAACATTATGCTTCCTAGACCCCCAGTTTCTGAGTCTTGAAACCTTTTGATAGGCGCCTTCTCAAAAGGATCTTCCGTCATTGCTCCAGAGACTTACAACAGCCAGTGTCCTCTGCTGGGCCAGATCATAAATGCCCTCATCATTTAGCCCAGAGCACACAGGACTGGGCTGAGAAAGGGAGGCTTCTCAAAAACTTGGACTTTGTACACTGTTGAATTTTGGCTGGCTTGATCCCTTTAGTGAGCTCCCATGGGGCCCAGCCCACACTTCAGTGCTCTTCGGGTTAAATCTTAAGTCAGGGAAAAGCTGAACCAGTAACCCCCACAAACTTGTCAGTGCCTCAATTTTCTCGTCATAAAACAGGGGTAATTTCTTGAGCTGTAAGGATTAAATGAATGAATACAGGTAAAGCACTTAAAATGCTGCCTTCTTCATGGTGAGTGCTCATTAATCGACAGGTGTTTCCTGAACCCATTTCAGGCCTGGAACACTTCTGAGTGCTGGGCATGAGCCAGAGAGTAAAACAGGCAAAAGCCTGCAGCCGCTGCAGCAGGGCCAGTGTTGGGGTGAGGGTGATGGTGGCAGTGCTACCAGCCCCCCCCCCCAGATCAACGTCACAAGCAGACCCAGCTGTCATTGAGTTTGCCTGTCACCCTCCAGGAGCTTCTGTCTGCTGGGTTCCATGCCTTTGGGACATCAAGTGCAGAACTCACTATAGAGGCTTCTGGCCTGTGCTAGCCTTTTCTATTTAAATGATGTGGGTGTGGGCCATTCCATTCCACATTCGCCTCCCATTGACCATGTTCTAGTTCTTTCTCTGAAAACTAGGTTTGTCGCCTCTTTCTGGGAATCAACCATGTAATCCAAAGCCGTGTAAACTTGTAAAGAGCTTGTAAACATATATTGACCCCTGAAAAACACCCTAATTGAAACCTTGTGCGCTCACTGAGTGTACTCTTCCAGTATCAGAGATTATTACTGCTGTGGATGTTATTGTTCATATTTTCATGCTTGTTTGTTATTATTAAGGAAGATATGCTGTAGCATTTTCTCTGAAGTAACTAACGGATATTAATTCATTTTATTCACATATATTTTTAATTTTTTTTAGAATTTTATGCATGAGTACCACATTTACATACTTTCTTTCCCTCTCTGTCCCAGCTCCAATACCTCTGTGTCCTTCTTCCAACTCCTTGTCAAATTCATGACCTCTTCTTCTTTAATTATTTTTACAACACAGACACACACACACGATACCAGTCAGTCATAAACACATACAAGCAACATTAGATGGACTCTGTAGGCTGAATATTAATTCTTTAATCACTTCCATAAATATAAATCCTAAGACTGGAGATAAAGGGGACACTGTGCTTCTGAGTGGATGACATGCGCCTGTATGTGGGCTTTTGTGGGTTTCTCAGTCAGTTGTTGGAGGACACAATTTAAACACCAATCCGCATCCTCCTTTGCCTTCTAGTCCAAAGTGACCCAACAGCATTGGGTGAAAGAATAAGATCTAGAACTTTCAGAAAATTCAAGAACACAAGGGAAGCTGTGTTGTGTGTCACATGAGGAAGAGGTATGCCAATATTGAGAATGATGGTAAGAATTCTCTGGATTGTGTTAGGGAGCCATGGGATGACAGTAATGCAATGTTCCCAAATGAACAGCAGGAAAATGGGATTCAAGAGGATCAGGCTCAGAAATGGCCAGCAGAAGTGCTAGGGGTAGAGAACCATAGTTAAAGGAACAAGTTCCTGGCACCTAAGGGAAGATGTGGACAAATACAACTCCCAGGAAGGATGGAAGGGAGAAAGGGAGCCATTTAGTAGGCTGTGCAATTTCTAACTGTGTTTGTTAAATGTTTTTTTCACTACTGGTATGCCAACTTGGTAGACTACAAATTTCAAACTGCAAAATGGTTTGCATTGATAGTTCAGTGGGTCAGGTACATGAGAATCTGAATTTGGATCCCCAGCATTTATCTTCATCCCCAGTGCTCAGGACTCGGGGCTCACTGGTCAGCTGACCTAGGCAAAATGACAACTATAGGTTCAGTAAGAGACCCTGTCCGAGAAGGTCAGATAGAGAGGTGATTGAAGAAGATATGCTAAGGTCACAGCCGTCGATGTGTACATATAGGTGAGTGTTCACATGCATGTGTATGCTCACACACACTCACACACACACAAATTAAAAGAAAAGGGGAGAGGAACAAAACAGAATCAGTAGATACCCATAATGGATTCTTAATTCTAACATATGCTCAGGAGTATAGAAATACAAGTTAAGAAATGTAAGTTTAAATCCTAGGAGAAACTAATTTATAGCAAAAATTATTGGCTGAGTGTGGTGGTACGTATTTACTTGATTGACTGATACAGGAGGAGCTTATGAGTTCAAAGCTAGCCTGGGCTACAGAGCAAGGCTTCATGTTGTATGTCAGCTTGTAGGAGGACAGCAAAGTATTGTTATCAAGGTGTGGCCCCTTAGGTCCTGTATTCAGCTGTGCCTGCATTTAAATGCTTCTCAGCTGTTCTCTGGAACAACACAGTCTCTTAAAATAGAGTCACTGTTGTCAGGCCCAGTTCATCTTCTGCTGCTGCTGCTCGGAAAAGCTGGTTATGGTGTGAAGGATAAAGTCTGTCTTCTTTGTCTGTTCCAGTTGTCTGGGACTTGGGGCCTTGTTCCATGAGAAGTTTGGGGTTCCAGTGTGCAGAACCCAGGGAGTACCCTGTCTTAAGAGTTTCTGGGCCCCTTCTTTCCTGTAGGTGGGACTTGGCCTATGGGCCTGCTGTCAGTGTCGGTCCCATTGGGCTTATGTTTGTTCTGTACTTTTTTTTCAGGACTGCCAGTCTATAAATAAAGATTTATTATTAATTATAAAAGCCCAGCAATAGCTTAGGCTTGTTCTTAACTAGTTCTTAGTTCTTTTTTTTTTTTAGATTTATTTATTTATTATGTATAGAACATTCTGCCTCTATGTATGCCGGCATGCCAGAAGAGGGCGCCAGATCTCATCACAGATGGTTGTGAGCCACCACATGGTTGCTGGGAATTGAACTCAGGACCTCTGGAAGAGCAGCCAGTGCTCTTAACCACTGAGCCATCTCTCCAGCCCTTAACTAGTTCTTATAATGTAAATTAACCCATATTTTTAAATCTCTGTCCTTCTACGAGGCTCCTTACCTCCTCTCCATACTGCCCATCCTGCTTCCTCCAGGTCTTGCTGGAGACTCTGCCTTTCTCCTTTCCCAAGTTCTCTCCTGCACAGAAGTCCCTCCTATACTCTCCTGCCAAGCTATTGGCTGTATGACTTTTTATTACACCAATTACAGCAATACATTTTTACATAGTATACAAATATCTCACAATATTTTGTCTAAATAAAAAGAGAAGGTTTTAACTCTTAACATAGTAAAACAATATACAATAAGAACAATTATTAGGTAAGAATTATATTCACAATGTCCAGACCATTTGTATTTGGTATATTTGGAGAAAATACTCTGTTATCTATCCTATCCTGATGAATTTAAAGTTTTATACCTAAACCATTTTTATCACAATTTGTATTA
This sequence comes from Dicrostonyx torquatus, assembly GCA_028555095.1. Classification (NCBI taxonomy): domain Eukaryota; kingdom Metazoa; phylum Chordata; class Mammalia; order Rodentia; family Cricetidae; genus Dicrostonyx; species Dicrostonyx torquatus. Next base: position 6,824,019 of record JAQHUG010000045.1, read on the forward strand.
CCATCCTAATAATATTTTTAGATTAAAACATCTTCTTAGATAAATAATTTAAGCTTTCATGTTTCCCAACCTTATAAACTTTATATCTCTTTTGTAAGTCTCCTTTTTTGAATTTGGTAACAAAGAAAATGGTATAACTATCTAGTCTTCAACCGCCATCAGAGACCCAAGAAGGATATATACTATTACCTGAGTAAACAGGAAGTGCAGAGCAAGCAACTTCCAAAACTATAGAAATGACAGAGATTTGGCTGCCTGGACAGTCACCTAAGTTTCCTCTAATGTTGGGGCTTCCATCTTACAAGACTTTCAAGCCTAGAATATCTGACAGATTTTTCTTTTAAGCAGGAATTTTGAAGGATTGTTCTACCTTGTCTTGGTAAAAATTTGGCAGTTGCCTTCTTTTGAGTTCTGTTTGCCTAATTTGGACAGCATGCTGTCAGCAGTTGAGGCAAGGGCAGTTTCTTACCAGTGGCTAACTTTTACTACAAAGAAAGCAAACTCCATATGGAGGTTTTCAATGTTCATTATCTTCTTTGAAGTAGATTGTTGCTACCAGGAGCAGATGTGTCTCACTGTCCTAGAGGCAGGGGCTGATGCAGAGGCCACAGAGGGATTCAGCTTATTGTCTTGCTTGCTTGCTCCGCCTTCTTTCCTGTAGAATCCAGAACCACCAGACCAGGGATGAACTCCCAAAATTGCCTGGGCCTTCCCCCATCAATCACTAATTAAGAAAATGTTCTACAAACTTGTCCACAGCCTGATTTTATGAAGGCATTTTCTCCCGCATTTCAGGTAATACTAGTTTGTGTTAATAAGTTTGTAATATAAGACTAGCCAGCACAAGCAGTTTTAAATTCATAACAAAATTGAGCAAGACATACAGATTTCCCATTTAATCCTTTAAATAATAGCTTCCTCCATTATAGCGCTGCATATTCCAGCAGTCACCCCCTTATCCATCCATATGACCTACTTTGACAAAGCATCCTCTCCCCGGGGCTGTTGACACTCCTGACTACCTATTTTATGGGTTTAGTGAACATTACCAAATTATGATCATTACCATATCATTGAACTAAAAATTATCTGTCCTAGACTGGTGTGGTGGCACACACCTTTAATCCCAGCACTGGAGAGGCAGAGGCAGGCAGATACCCGTGAGTTCTAGGTCAATCTGTTCTACAGCAGGTTCCAGGCTAGCCATGTCTACACAGTGAGACCCAGTCTCAAACAAAAACATTAAGAAAGTGCAATAAAAGAAAACTGACCCTTCTGCTTCTGGCAGCCGCCAGCCTATTAGCTACTAGGCTAATCACTAGTCCCTTTGCTGGGGGACTCCTGTTCCATGCTGAAATGTCGGCTGGCCCACTCTTCTGCAGGCAAGCACATGTGAGCTGAGTGCTGTGGAGCAGAGTTCCTTACTTCTGCTTAGATTACCAACATTGGACGTGATGGCTGACAAAGGGACATTTGTTACGTTTCTTTTTGTTGCACTTGTTATTGTTTCATTTCTTTTTCTCACATAAATTTTGTTAAAGTTGAAAATTACATAAATTTATTCATGTAAAATGTGAATCTTAGTAAGTTTTGACAAATATAATGTTGCATCATCACCACAACAAAGATAATATAGTCAGTGATGATGTCAGCACGTGTATTTGTCTTTCCAGGTCTTGTATGAGTAGAATCCTAGAGTCTGGCACGACATGATTCCAGCCATGTGGAATCTCTGGAAAGTGTCAAGCCTTGGAGACCACAGATGTTTTGCTTTGTTTCTGTTTTTTCTTCTCTTCTTCTTTTTGGAGTTTTATTTTAATTTTTATCATTTTATTATGTGTATGTATGTGTGTCTGTGTGTATGCCATATACGTGTGTTTGCAGGTATCCAAGGAGGTTAGAGGAGGGCATTATTGGAGTCCCTGGATCTAGTGTTACAAGCATTTGTCAGCTGACCAATGTGGATGCTGGGAACTGAACTCTGTGGTCCTCTGCAAGTGTCCCAAGTCCTTTTAACCATAGATTCCACCTTTTGGGGTTTTGCTGTAACTTTTTATGCAGTTGTGTTCTTTTTTAGTACTTCAGATGTGATTTGGGTGTTCTTACAATTTGGTTTGCATTTCAGAGTTAGAACAAATCCAAGTGAATTTCCAAGTATCCCTGCAACATGGAGCATAGGTCCTTAAAGAACAGAGCATTTCATCTCCTCTCCCCTGCTGCCATTTAAAAAAATTATCTATTATCTATTAGCTTGTATGTTATGATATCGATTATATATATATAATGTTATTATTATTATTATTGCATTAGATATATTTGTTAGGCTCCCTGCCTTCAACAAAATGTCAGGAGCAGACAGAAATGATTTAATATATATATATATATATATTTAATATATGCTCACTTGTTTGTTTACTTCTACTCAGCTCAACTTCTTTACTCTTACATATTCAGAACCCCCTGCTTAGGGAATGGTGCTGCCCATAATGGGTTGGACCTCCCCACATCAATTCACTAAATTACACAACACCCTCACCCCAGTGCATGTGCGCGTGCGCGCACGCGCGCGCGCGCACACACACACACACACACACACACACACACACACACCAGAAACACCCACAAACCATCCATGAGACTCTCTTCCCAGGCATTTCTAGAATGAAAACTAGCCATCACAAAAAGTGACCTTTCTGAAACACGTCCGAGCACTCTGCACTGAGTGGGGCCTTTCCTTGGGAAAGAACGCCTAGAGTTCTTGTCAAACCGTAACTTACCTGGGACTCTAGCCAGTTCTAGCCTTTCCTGTTGAGGAAGGAACATACCCAATCCCTTTTCTTCTAATCTTGCTTCAGCTAAGCAGGTGGGGAAATGAGAAGCATTTTTAACACTTCCGGACCAGAAACACAGGCTCACAAAGCACTGAGATGTGGATGGAAGCTCAGAGAACACTTCCTCTGCTCCACATCTTACCACCACATCACCACAGGGCTATTTGGAGTTCTCCTCACATCACCATGTCTGGACCACAACAAGGATGTAAAGCCTTCAAAATGAAAGAGCAGTGGAAGTGACTGGAAAACGTTCAAGTCAAAATTAGACATGGGAGGAATGATGGGGTTATTAGAGCTGGAATTTAAGACCACATTAAACAATATGGTAACGTCTCTAATGGAAAAAGTAGACAGCATATGAGAAATAGTGAAGGCCAGGTAGATGGCTCAGTTGGCAGTGCTCACATACAAGCCAAGGACCTCAGTTTGATTCTCAGAACCAATCAAAAGCCATGTCTGTCAGCAAGGCTTGCTGTTCTAGAGTTCACTGGGTAGCCAGCAAGGCTGCCACAGCCAGCTCCCATCAGTGAGAGACCCTGTCTCAAAAACAAAATGTAAATGCAAGTAAACCTTTTCTCTCCTGACTTGCTTTTGTCAAGTTATTTTATCAAAACAACAGAAATGAAACTAGGAGGCACTCCCTGTCCCTGCCCAAAGCCTCCAGGGGTTTTCTCTGACCTTCTCTGTGAGAGTCTGGCTAAAATCTGAGAATAGTAATAAGTCTTAGGGGTGCGGAACTCCTAGCCATGTTCCCACAGATCTGCCACTCACACTCAGGTTTTCCCACTTGTCACTGTCCTGTAGAAGTGTCTCTACAATGAATTGGGATTCTCTTTCCACCTCTCGTTCTCTTCAGTTTGGGGGATATAGTTGTCCTGGCACCTCACCTGCTTAATGGATAGAAACGTATGTTGATTAAAAAAAAGTTTGTTCAGCTGGGTGGTGGTGGTGTACTTCTTTAATCCAATCCCAGCACTCCAGGAAGCAGAGACAGGTGTGTCTCTGTGAATTCAAGGCCAGCCTGGTCTAGAGAATGAGTTCCAGAATAGCTAGGGCTACACAGAGAAACCCTGTCATGAAAACAAAAAATCAATAAATTAATAAAAATAATTTTAAAAAGATGTTTGTTCAGCTTTGTATTTGAGTTAGAACATAATAGTGGTGTCTAAACTCCTTAAATGCTGGACTGGGAGCTGGTAGTTCCCCAGGGAGGATTTGGAAAGATGAAAGAGAAGGACCACATTTAAGAGGAAGAGAGCCCCCTGAAGAAAGTGGTTATCTTGAGTCTGTGGGCCAAAATGTTTGTGCATGTTTGTGTGTGTTCATGCATGCGTGCATGTGACTTAGGGCCATATTTGGGCAGACTGGGTAAACAGATAGTGGGGGATTTTGGATGCCAGGTAAATCTTAGGATACAGAGAGACTCAAAATTGAAGAGCAGAGGAAACAGGAATTTGGCTGAAGTGTCGCTGAATACAGGTGTGGGAGGATCATTAAGGATCTTGTGGTTCTAGTTCAGTTGAAAGACACTGCTCTGAGACCCAGGGAAGTTAACCAGCTCAGGAAAGACGCCACACTGAGACCCAGGGAAGTTAACCAGCTCAGGAAAGACGCCACACTGAGACCCAGGGAAGTTAACCAGCTCAGGAAAGACACCAACCACACTGAGACCCAGGGAAGTTAACCAGCTCAGGAAAGACACCAACCACACTGAGACCCAGGGAAGTTAACCAGCTCAGGAAAGACACCACACTGAGACCCAGGGAAGTTAAGCAGCTCAGGAAAGATGCTACACTGAGACCCAGGAAAAAAGTTAACCTGCTCATCAGCATTCTGGTAAGAATTTAATGGCAGAACTCAAGTTAGATCTAGTCCAGTCTCACAACCTTTTCTACTGCTGTGGACAAATTGATGATGCAATAGGAATTAAGCTGTGTTTGCCCTTCTTATTAATTACATATTTCCTAGGACTTACTGTGTTTGTACAGAGTTCCCCCCTTACTAATAATGTGTTTCCTGGGACTCACTGTGTTTGATACCCTGGGCTCATTTAGTCACCTTTGAACACAGGGGTCTTTTTGTACTCAGTTTGAACCTGTAGCTTTGCCAATGATGCTGTCCTGGGTAGGTGTTTAAGAAACATGTTGTTTCCTTAGTGATCTTCAGAGATGTCTGTCCTGGCAAAAGCCTTAGTAGGTTAAGCTAACCTAAATTATGGAAAACCTGGCTGCAGTTCTGTTTGCCTTCCCAGAAGGCTTGTTGATTGGACAGTGATGAACAGTATGTGGGTTGGTGACCAGAAGCAGTGACTGCTGTCCTCCCGAGGACTGCCTAAAGGTCAAATAAAAACACACACTACTTAATAGATTCCAAACCCCATATTTTTCTATATTTAAACATAATTGTCGCTGGGGCTGGAGAAATGGCTTAATATTTAAGAACACATACTGCTTGTCCTTGCAGAAAGCCCAGATCTGGTTCCCATCACCATGTCAGGGTGGTCACAGTAGCCTATAACTGCAGCTTCAAGGAGATCTGATGCCTTCTTCTTTTCTGTACCCATATACACATATCCCTCTATCCAATACATAGTTAAAAACAACTTCTCTGATATCAAGATTGGTTTATAGTTGTATAATTTTAACTTTGTGTCATATTTTAATTGAAAACCTTTTGTCATTAGAATTATATAAAATAAAAGTGCATATTGAAATCAGTGGCCCCAGGGAGCTGTGTTTTATTCACACAGAAGTCTTAGGCAAAATACTGCCAAGCAAACTGAGCAGTACAGGGAAAGGGTTGGTAGATCATCACTAAGTGAAGCCAGGAATGTAAGATTAGTTAACGCTTGATGAGTTCAGTCAGTGTAAATTACTGAATTAACAAAATAGAGAAGATACTTATAGGATCACCTTATAAAGTAGGGGGAAAATCATTCCCCCTACTTTAGTCATTCATATTGAGAAAAATAGCTCAATTGTTAAGAGCGCTGTACGCTCTTGAAGGAGATACATGATCAGTTGCCAGCACACACATGGCAGCTCGCAACATTCTGTAACTCTAGTTCCAGGAGATCTCACATCCTCTTCTGACTTCCACAGGCACCAGGCACACATGTGGTGCACAGATTTACCTGTAGGAAAAACACCCCCACACATAGCATACTTTTTAAAAAATTACAGTCCCTTTTGATAAAACCTCAGTCAGAAGAGAGCACTTCTACAGTTTGCTAAGGGGTGTTTGAAAGCCCCTACCACTGGGCTCTGCAGTGATCAACCTTCAGCAGCTCCCTCTCTGGTAGGATCTCAGTAGAGATTTTCCCTCTTCCCACTTGTGCTCAGCAGTGCCATCTAGTCCTAGACAATGAGGAAAGGAAAAAAATTAAGGGTGCAAAGCTTAGAAAAGAAACAGTGAAAGGAAAGCCATTTTTACTTGGTCACACAGAAAAGTGGTTGGGCGCTATGAAGACACCGCTGGAAGCACAGTGAATTTAGCATAATTATAGCATGTGAAGTTATTCAAAAATAAAACTTTTACTTTGTTTTGTATTTTCTTGTTGATGGTGTCCTTTTGGAACCTAATAGGAATGCAGTAGAGCTATTGATCTTATTGGGCATGTCTTATAATTGTCCACTTTCTGTGATTCTTTAATTATATATTGCTAGCTGATTCTGTTGAATTTTTAAATATAAAATCTTCTTTTGTTTGACTGTTTTTTTGGGGGGTGTTTGTTCGATTTGTTTTGTTTTTCTTGAGATGAGGTCTCAGTATGTATCCGTGGCTGTCCTGGAACTTGTTAGGTAGATTAGGCTGGCCTCAACTCACAGAGATCCACCTGCCTCTGCCTCCTGAGTATTGGGATTAAAGGCATGTGCCACCGTACCTGGCTGTGTATAAAATCTTATCATTTGCAAATAATAATAATAGTAATTTTTGTATTTCAGCAAATGAAGCTCATGTTTTGGTCTTTGCATAAGAGACTATGAGAAAGGAATTTAATTGAATATAAAGAAACCTCACTAACCATGGTTAAGAAATAGGGGTCTTCTTGAATCACACTGCCTCATAGTCTGTAGCAAAACCATCAGGAAAGCCACCTTCCCTTCCTGTCCTTCTGGTCCTGTCACTTTCAGCGGTCGGCTTTTTCTATTTAGCCACTATGCACCTGTGTCACCTGCAGCCAAGTGACTGGGCTCACAGGGGGCGGGTGAGAGGCTGACTGCAGCATAAAGGAGTACACACATCAGGGGACATGAGCCAGTGATGTATCACATTGCCAGCCACTGCTGAGCTAGAACAGCATGGCTGTAGCATGTGGAGAGGAGGCTTTTCACAGTAGATAGGAAGAAAGTAAGAGGGGACTGGGTCTCAATATGACCTCCAAAGGCATGCCTCCAGAGACATATGTTTCCTCTACCCAGGTCCTCCCTATTAAGTTTTTAGAAGTTTCCAAAATGGCATCCCCAGCTGGGAACCAACAGTTTGACACATGAACTTGTAGGGGGCACTTCCCATTTCAAATCATAAAATATGTGCTAGGGAGAGCATTCTTGCTCGGCTTCCAGTAGCTCTGGGGAATGGTTTCTGTAAACCTAGTCTCCCAGAGTCTCTTAAATGCCCTGGATAGACACTGTAACCTTCACTTTACAGTTTGGGGGAAACAAATAGGTTTAACAGCTGCAAACCACACCCGATGCTTGTCACTGTCATTCCCACCCCCACCTCTGCACTCTGAAACATGATTGATAAAAACTCAAGACATACCGGGGTTCAACATGAAGACCAGAAAAGAAAAGCAACCACCACTGGCTTTTACTTCTACCTTAGTACAAAAATGGTGATTCTACCTCTAGGAAACTCAGAATGAGACTGAGAAATGTTATCTGTCTCCTCCCGTTTTAGAATACTTTCTAGTTCTGGGATTAAGGGGATGCACCAGTACCTCCTGGTTTCTATGATAAGCTACTGTGGCTGCTGGGATTAAAGGTGTGTGTCATTGCTGCCTGGTCTATAAGGCTGGCTAGTGTGGATGTTTTACTTTTCTGATCCTCCGGCCAGCTTTATTTATTAAAATACACATGAAATGCCACTATGGTGCTCCACTGGATCCTTATAAACATTAGTTATTACTGATCCCATTGGCATGGCATTTTTGAAGAGCAAAGACATTCATGCTATTTAATTGTTATATAAACAGAAATAGCAAGTTTAGTTGAGTTCCTGTTTGCTTATTATAGTATTTTTACATGTATGTTGGTATGGATACATGTTCACATGTATGTTAGTAAATGTGTTCATGGTTCTATGTGCACATGGGTGGAGGCCAGAAGCTGGCATCTAGTGTTTTCCTTAATCATTGAACACTTTATCTATTGAGGCAGAGTCTTCTCCTGATCCAGAACTCCTGAGTCCATGCAGTCTAGCCAGCACCCACCTCTAGCCAGTGTCCACCACCTAGAGCTCAGAATTACAGTTGCCACCATACCTGCCTGGCTTTTTACATGGGTGCTGGGGTTCCAAACTCCAGTCTTATGATTGCACAGAGTGCTTTGCACACTGACTCATCGTCTCCCCAGACCTCTGGCTAGAGAGTTTATAGTCTTAAACTGGCCCTGCCTCGTCCCTCTCCGTTTCTTATATGGCAGTGTTGGGAATTTTGCTGTTCTTTGGCTCAGTAGTATCTGGTTAAATGCCTAATCAAGGTTTTATTTGTTCGATCTATTCCTTCATGACTGGTTTTTCCCCTGTACAGCCGTAGGGTTTGCATGACTGCCAAAGTCCCTCTCATTCAAATGTCCTGGATAGATAAGAAGGTAGTTCATGCACTTTCTTGGAGACAAGGTAATGTAGTAAGTATTTGTGTTTGCTCTCAGGAAGAGAACAGAGGGACTTTCGTACATTGTCCACATGACTGAAACCCCCTTGTCGGTGTGGCTGGGTAGCTGACAGGAGAGCCCTGGCAGGCCTGTAACTTATCGTGCCTTCTAAGCTCTTACCTCCAGGGTCCTGCAGAAGCCATTAAGCTCAAGAAGCTCACTTACTTCTGGTCTGAGACCCTTGAGCTGTGATGATTGGCAGAGCTTGTTTCTTCTCTAAGTGAGCTGCTATTTGTGGGGGGTGGAGATGATTGGAGACAGCTTGAGTTAGATGCTGTCTAAAGGCCACAGTTGGCCTTTGGCTACTATTCAGGTGTACATATGCACACACACAGTGAATGACAGAGGGGACACTTCCTCCTCTGGGCTTTTCCTGGCATGTGCACCCCTCCCCCACACCACACGCACATGCACACACACAAAATAGATGAACAAATATTTTTTAAATGAAAAAACAGAAAATGTATGATGGAGAGAAAGAAAAAAATGAAAACTTTCCTTCTGAAAAATCTTGAAATTGACCACTTTCCAGAAGGACAAGCGCCGAGAGCAAGCCTGGCTCACAGGTAGGGAAGGAAAGGGGCATACCTCTACAGCTTTATCCCGGTAAAGCTAACAGTCTAGATGAGACAGCATCTTCCTTGAGAAAAGTACTTTTTTCAGGTTCACACATGCAGATTTGCATTCTTCTACGTCTGTAAAAAGACAACCAGTAACTTTAAGCCACACAGCTTGGCATCTGAGAATGCTAAAACAGGTGGTTGCAAATTTGGGCTACAGAGTAAGATATTGTTTCAAATAAAATAAAGCAATGGCAGTTATGGTGATGCATGCCTGTAATCCTAGCATTTGGGAGGCTAACTCAGGACGGTGAGTACTAGGGCAACTTGGGTATAGCAAGACGTTGTGTCAAATAAACAAACATAAGAATAAAGTCCCCGGCTTTTCTGCGCCC
>JAQHUG010000045.1:6841108-6876602 GCA_028555095.1 Dicrostonyx torquatus
TAAACCAAGATGGGATAATATGTAAATGAGAGAAGAAAAGACCACTAATTGTATGCTGACTACAGGGACAGAAATTTGCAAAGGTGAGATCCTCTAACAAGACAACATCTTTACCATTCTATATCAATATTATTTTTAAATAAATGGCTATGCTCAAAAAAAAAACTTGTATTAGATTCTTCAAGAAATAGAAAAAAAAAAGAGAGAGTACTTTTCAGTTCATTTTGTGAGGCCAGCCACACCTGGATTCCATAACACAAGTTGGGTGTTTGAGTGGCACCAAAGAAGTCTGTGGCAGTAGAGCAAATGTCATGGGTGCCTTTAAAGAACTTGAAGTCATGGGTGCCTTTAAAGGAGTGAGGTGTCAGCTAGATGAGCATGGGGTGCCTGTGGTACTGAAATGTCCTGTCTTCCCAGGGCTGTCTCTAAGAGTTTGCATAGACATAAGCTCTCATTTACCTGTGCATACAAGACTTCTAACATACTCTCTATATGTTATTTCTAATGTTCTTTGTCCATTGTCATGTGTGGTGTGCATGTGTGCATTTACATTTATGTATGCGTGTGAGTGCTCTAAAGAATCATTCTTCATTGCTTTCTACCTGAGTTTTTGAAACAGGATCTCTCAGTCAAACCCAGAGCTCACTGATAAGCCTAGTCTTGTTAGCCAGCTTGCTCTGGGGGAATCTCTTATCTCCAGTTTCTGACCCTGGGATTATGTGTGTGCTACCATGCCGACCCAGCATTTACATAGATTCTGGGGATCCAAACTCTGGTCTTCATGCTTACATGGCAAATGCTTTAAGCATGGGGTTATTTCCTCAGCCCTTTATTTACCTTTTTTAAAAAAGACTCTAAACCTGGCCTGCTATAACACATAGTACTTTCATCATCATAGGCTCCTCTTCTACTACACTGACTCTGTGTGTGCTTTCCTGACTATTACTCTATTCTGACTGCCTTCAATATGGACACACCTCTGACAGACCTGCTGTGGCAATAAGGGGCACCCTTAACTCCGAGAATGAAGGAATAACCTAGCCCCAAGTTGGTTGTAACAGGGCACATCTCACCTGCTCACCTACAGCATATTATTTTCTTTATAGGCACGATGGTTCTGGGAAGCCTACTTCCAGTCCATTAAAGCCATTGCCCTGGCCACCCTGCAGATCATCAATGACAGGATCTATCCATATGCAGCCATCTCTTATGAAGAATGGAATGACCCTCCCTCTGTGGTAAGTGAGTCCCTGTGCCAGCCACGTGAGCCATCGAGATGGGAGAAAGGAAAGTTACACTGCTGAGATATCAGTTATTTAACTGCCAGCTGTCTCAGATGGATGAGTTTTTTAAACTTGCAGCTTGAGAAGGGCAACTTGGTTCAGAAAGTCTGACAAGAGTAGAAGGACAGAGGAGCAGCAGTTCCCAGTTTGTTCTCCACAAGCTTGGGAAGAGTCTCTTTTCTTAAGGTCAAGATGAGTGATACCTGGGTCTTGTTGTAAGCTAAATACTTCCTGATGGATTTAGCACTGAGTGCCTAGAACACTTGAGAAGGTTCCATCAACAGCTTAATGATGGGCTTGTTTGGACATCTTGCTCTGTTGGAAATGGCATCAAGTGCTTGACATGTGTTACTTAAGTTGACATTCCCAAGGCCCTGTGAGCAAAACAGTAGTAAGCAAAAGTGATGGAGTGGCCTTCAGGATCACTAGTTTCTTGCACGAGAGTAGCTGAAGTCTTGAGCAAGAGGTAGTGTGTTCTGAAGCCTGAAGGAGGCAGAGGCAGATTTGTCACTGTAGGGGCTGTGACAGTGGCTTACAGGCACACATTCTTTCTCAGTGAAAATGCCAAGTGTTCTGGGCTGGCAGTTATGGCTTCTAGTTGCTCTCAGACACACCCGGTGATATGTTTCACAGACTTGAAGCTTTCACACAGGAGAAGATAATTCTCCACACTCCATCCGTTGACCACCTCCCATCACCTAAGCTGGACCTCTCCAGCTAGGGCTGTATGCCACCACACAGTTGATCACATCATATCTTCAGTCCTTTTTCCTTGCCTGAGTTTCTTCCCCCTTTTTCCCATTATCTTATGGGTACTGGGTGGTTGGTGCTCCATCAGAGACAGAAGATAGACTCCAGATTCAAGTGAACACTGATGATAAAAGTCCTGCAGTAGACCAGCTCCAGAGCATGTGATGGTGTAGCCATGTTTCTCCTCCTTGCATTGTTCCCAAGTAAGATTGCAAACACATGTGTAGAGCAAACACATGCTTTTTTGAGGTAACATCCTTCACACGTTTCCTCTTTGAGCTTGTTGCCAAAGTAATCTTGCAGAATAATTATAAAATGTAATCACATTCTCTGCAATGTGACCTTTTCACTTTAGCAAGAGATAGTAAAATTAAGTTTCTACAGAAATAGGTCAGAGTTTTGTAAGATGATGATATAGTGTTCCATTGTTTGGATATAACTTATATTTTAGGCCTATTAATTTATTCCAAACAATGCAAAAAACTACTTTCTTTCCTAACATGGATAAGTGTATACTTTAAATAAATTTCTAAATAAATATATGAATGATATATATATATATATTAATTCCAGCTTAGAAATTGCTTAACTTTCCTCCCACTTTTTGAGACAAGGACTCGTGTAACCCAAGCTAACTAACCTTAACCTCCACCTCACAAGTGCTGGGATCATAGGTATGTGTTACCATGCCTGCTTTGTGTTGTGCTGGGGATCAAACCCTAAGCTTTGAGCAAGCTTGGCAAGCAAGGAACCAAACCCAGCCCAAGAAGACATACATTTTTTAAAGTGTGGGTGATACTAACATATTGTTCTTTCAAATATTATGGTTTCCGTGCTGACTCTGGCAGCACACGAACTAAAACTGGGATACTGCAGAGAAGGTTAGTATGTCCATGGTAGGAATAACACACACATTTATAAAATAGTCCATAGTTTTCATTATCTGCTATTAGAGTTGGCTTGCCCCAGCAGGGACTATAGATCCAAATGAGAGCAATTTACCAGGGTGACTCATGTGAAAAACCAACAAAGGAAAGCGACAGGGAGTAACAGTGGGAGTGTAGATGCACATACAATACAGCAAACACAGGAACACTTGACAGAGAAGTCACTGTGGGACCCAATTCATTCACTCTCCATGCTACAAGCCAAAGGTAACCAGAGTACTCAAAGTTGAGAAAAATATTTTGGTCTTACTTCTAAAAAAGATATGTGGCATATTTAAGACTCGGATAAACAGATGAATAGAGTAAGAAATATATTTCGGCTCTAGACAAGGATTTAGCAGTGTGGATGAATTAGTAATTTGAAGGAGAAATTTTAAAACATGGAAGAAAACAACAGAAGGAAAATGAGATGGGAAAAAGAAGCAAGCAGAAATCTAGAAATTCTAAGAAAAGAAAAATAAATGCAAAACCAATGGAAAGCATCAGTAAATGAAGCACAATTAATAAAAACTCAGAGACAGATATTGGGGTTCAACCTGAAGGTCAGAAAAGCAAAACAGCCACTGACTCTTACCTCTACCTCAGTCTGAAATGGCAATCCTGCCTCCTGGAATCTCAGAATGAGACTGTGTGTGAGAGCTGTCCCCTCCCATCTTTTAATCCTCTCTAGTTCTGGAATTAAGGGCATGCACCACTACCACCTGGTTTCTATTGCAAACTAGTATGGCTACTGGAATTAAAGGTGTGTGTTATTGCTACCTGGTCTGTAAGGCTGGCCAGTGTGGCTGTTTTACTTTTCTGATCTTCAGGCAAGCTTTATTTATTAATATACAAATAAAACACACACTTTTCCCTATTTTTAATATCTAAAATAAAAAGGAAGGCTATAACTAATATAAGAAAACTATGTACAAGAAGTACTATAACTATATACAATACATGTAGGCGATAAATACATAAACAATGTCTAATCCATTTGCATTTGGCAAATTTGGAGAAAATACTCCATTTCTATCCTATTTTGATGAGTCCAAAGTTTTGTATCTAATTTACTTTGTATTATAACTTGCTTTTTGCATCAACTAAACAAGGAAAATTATAAGTATCTAGTCTTCAACTCCATCAGAGACCCAAGAAAGAAATAATTTTAACTGAGTAAACAGGAAGTACAAGCAAGCGACTTCCAAAAAAATATGACTAATGACAGAAACAGCTGGCTGCCTGGACAGTCACCTAAAATTTCTCTGCAACAATGGGGCATTCATCTTTGGCCTATAGGCCTAGCATATCTGACAGACTTTTCTGTGAAGCAGGATATGCTAGGATATGCTTTTTATTTAGGCAGAAAAGGGGAGATGACGTGGGACTTCTCTCTGTATGATATGAATATATTTTATTAATAAAGAACCTGTTTTGACCTATGGCAGGGCAGAATAGAGTTGGCGGGAAAACTAAACTGAATGCAAGGAGAAAGAAAGTGGAGTCAGGCAGACACCATGTAGCTGCCGTAGGAGAAAGATGCCAGAACCTTTCTGGTAAGCCACAGCCTCATGGCATTACACAGATTAATAGAAATGGATTAATAATATGTAAGAGCTAGCTAGGAATATACCTGAGTTGTTGACCAAATAGTGTTGTAATTAATATAGTTTTAGTGTGAATATTTGGGTTCGGGTAGCTGGGAAGTGAGCAGTCTCAGTTACAAGTAACAGTCAGGAGGTTTTCAAGAGACTGCACCTATGAGCCCATGACATAGGAAGAACTAAGATAAAAGTCTAAAGCATACATTGTTATTCAATGAAATCACAAAAGGCAGTTCCCAAAACCTAGGAGAAGGAATGGACATCCACACACAGGCATCTAAAACTTGCAGTAGACATGGTCATAGAAGAACCTCTCCATGGCATGACACAGTAAGATCTCAAAAGGCAGAGCAAAGAAACAACTTTAGGAACTTTATAACCATTTGCTAAGGAAAATGCCAACTCATACAAAACAATGGCATTTGAGCAACAGCAACTCTTGGGCTGGCAAGATGTCTCAGCTCAGGTGGCCAAGCCAGACACTCCTGAGCTCAGTCTCCAGTGAGGACCATTTCCCAGAATTTGTCCCACACGTGACATGTGCACATTCACACCTACCCAATCACCACGAATAATAAATAAATAAATGAAAAGCTTTTTAATTTTTTTTAAAGAATAATGACAGATCTCTTATTATCAATCCTAAAAGCCAGTGAAGATGGAATGATGTATTTCAGTTCCTGACAGAAATAACTATCAACCAATGAGTCCCAGCAAAATTATCCTTAGAACTGGTGTAGATATAAGGATGTTTTTAGACAAACACAGAATGAGACAGTTCGTGATGAAGAAGCCAGCTCTTCAGCAGATACTGACAGGAGGACTATCCAGATCACGCAAGAATCCATTTCATGAGAGGAACAGATGAACAAAGGACAGCCAAGAAGTCCTTCATCATGCCTAACACAGTGAACATGTAAACCCCTTATACTGAAGTAAGAGGGAAAAATGGGCTGTCAGTAATCCAACCAGTCAGAAAAACAACCAAGGAACAGGCCTCTCAATAACCTTGGATGTAATAATTGTTCCTACTCACCAACCCAAAGGTGCAATCTAGGCTACTAGATTAAAACCCAACACCCAACTATGTATTGTCTCCAAGATATACACCCTCTGGCCCAGATATTAGAAAATGAAAAAAATCAAAGAAGGGAAATCCACCCACTAAGCCAATGGAAACTATGAATCAGCTGGTATAGTGATTCTGATATCTGATAAAGTAGACTCCAAACCAAAACTATTCAAAAGAGATAAATCAATTACATATTTAAAAGGGGAACTGTTTATAAAGATTATATAGGAATTGTAAATATTTGTACATTGAACATTGTAGGCTCCTAATTTCATAAATACTAACTGGCATGAAAGGTAAGATAAGTCCTGCTGTCATACTGCTGGGGGACTTAAGTACTCCATTCTTATCTTTAGTCACGTCTACCAAACTAAAAGGAGAGCAACAGCAGAGCCAACACATACAATTGACCAACTGGATGTAACAAACATCTACAGACCATTCCATCCAACAGATATCAGGATATATATTCTCAGCAGCCTGTGAAGCCTCCTCTACAGTCAGTCATATCAGTCACTGAGCAAGGCATAACACATGAAATAAAAACTGAAATAATTCTCTGTACCATCTTAGACCACAGAATAAAAGTAGAAAACAATAAGAGAGACCTTAGAGACTTGCAGACTGAGCAGTATATATTCTTGAGTTAACAGTGAGTTACTGAAGAAGTTGGAGGGAATTTAACATTCCTACACTCTGATGAAAATTGTAGCACAGCCTATTGAACTTCAGAGGTATGAGGGGAACCATGTATAGTAATTAGTGTTCAAATTTACAAAAAAGAAATCAGTTGTCTATATGGCAGCTCAACAGTTAAGACTACTTCTGGAAGATCCAGGTTCAATTCCCAGCACCTACAACCTACATGGTGGCTCACGGCCTTATGTAACTCCAATCTCAGGGGATCTGACACCCTCTTCTGGCCTCCATGAACACCAGGCACACACCTGATATGCAGACATGCATGTGGTCAAAACACATACACATAAAGTAAAATAAAATTTTAAAAAATCAGAGCAGTATCAAATAAGTTACTTAATGATAACCAAAGTTTCTAGAAACACAAGAAACCAAACCTAAATGCACTGTGGCCAGATATCAGGACAGAAGTTAATGAATTAGAAACTAAAGGAACAACTCATAGACTTAAAAAGCTGGTTCTTTGAAAAGGTGAACAAGATTGACAAAGCCTTGACCAAACTAACCAGAAGGAGAAACACCACATTGATAAGATTAGAGATGGAAGGACAATTGTTACAATAGGTAGGATCAGATCAAATCTGGAGAATCATTAGGGAATAGTATGGAACTTACTTTTCAAAAAACTGAAAAATCTGGAAATGGTTGATAGATTTCTAAATACATATCACCTACCAAACTTAAATATTATAAGAATATAAAGATAACTTAGACCCATAACAAGGAACACAATTGAAGCAACTATGAAAAGTCTTTGTACAAGGAAAAGGCCAGGACTGGGCAGTTTCACTGCTGAATTCTACCAAACCTTTAAGGAAGGACTCACACAGTACTCAAACTGCCACAAAATCAGAAGGGAAAGAACACTGCCAAATTCATTCTGCGAAGCCAGTATTATCCTACTTCTAAACCAGATGAGAACACAACAACAAACTATAGACCAATTTCCACAATGAGCAAGGACGTAAAAATTTTCAACAAAATACTTAACAAAATTCAAGAGGACATTAAGATCACAATGAAGTTGGTTTCATTCTAGAAATGCAAAGTTAGTCCAACATTTGCAAACAAATAAATGTTACACATCAGATAAATAGACTTCAGGGTAGAAATCACATGATCTTCTCAATGAGTGCAGAAAAGCTATTTGACAGAGTTCAAAATGGCTTCATGACAAAAGTCCTGAAGGAACTAGGACTAGAAAGAACTTTCACTATAGCCACGGCTTTTAAGGCAAATATATAACCAATGTTATGCTAAATGGGGAACTACTAGGAATATTTCCTCAAACTCTGGAATGAGAAAGGGGTGCTCACTCTTCACTCACATTCAGTGTAGCTGGAACAATAATACAAGAAAAGGAAATGAAAGGGACATGAGTAAGAAATAAAGAAGTTGGACTCTGATGGCACACATCTTTAATCCCAGCACTCGGGAGGCAGAGGCAGGTGTATCTCTGTGAGTTTGAGGCCAGCCTGGTCTATGGAGCCAAGTTCCAAGAAGGCTCTAAAGCTACAGAGAAACCCTGTCTCAAAAAAAGCAAAAAATAAAAAAATAAAAATTCAACAACAGCATCAAAAACAAAATCAAAGAAACAAAGAAATCAAATTATTCCCATTTACAAATAGTGTGAACTTATTTATTTAATACTGTGGACATACCAGAAAGCTCTTAGGTCAGATAAATATTTTCATCAAAGTGGCAGGGCTCAAAATCAGCATACAAAACTGAAAAGCTTTTCTGTTGCGATAACGTCCCAAAGTGGAAATCGGGACAAACATTCCTTTCACAGTGGCTTTAATCAGTAAATAAGTGAACAAATAAACCTAGGGGAGTGCCCTAACCAAGGAGGCGAGGACCTCTGTGATGCGAACCTGAGGGCACTGAGAAGGATGCTAGACAGCCAAGACACGTTCAATGCTCTTGGACTGGAAGAATTAACACTGTGATCTATACAGTCCCAATAAAAATTTCAATGATATTCTCCACACAACTAGAAAAAATCCTAAAATTCACATGGAAGCACAAAAGACCATGGAGAGCCAAAGAAACCTTAAGAAAGAATGATGGCAGACCTATTACAGTACTTGAGTTCAAATGATACTAACAAACCATAGTGAAAACATTAATGTGGTACTGGCCTAGAAAGAGGCATGTATACTAATGGAATAGAATAGAATAGAAATAAATCCATAGTCACCTATGTTTTGACAAAGGTGTCAGAAATACACCACATAAGAGATAGCCTCTTCAGTAAATGGTGCTGGAGGTACAGGAGACGTGGGAGCAGGTGGTTTAGGTGCCTCAATGGCACCGTAGGAGGCGGACGAAGATTGTGAGAGAGAGGTAAAGCCTGAGGAGGGCTGGGTCACAGAATAGCCGTAATTATCCAAGGTGTCAGTGTTCTCTGTAGAGGATAAGAAATCACCGTAGCATTAATGGCGTAAGAATACACTTGAGATCAACCTATGTGTGATTACCAGTGTAGAGGCAATGGGACAGCACTGGAGACAGCTTGAGAATGTGGGAGAGAATTTGTAGAGGCAGAGTTGAGCCATGTCTGGGAGATTGATTGTTCTCACTAGTGAGTCAGAGCCATAGTGTACCCTTTATCCTGAGGCCTCAGTCTGGCTCCAGTCTGCTTTGAGGAGTTCTAGAGTATGGCCCACAGTTGCTTCCTTCCGGTGCACCCGTCCATCCATCCGTCCGTCCGTCTGTTGCTCCTCCCTAGCCCAAGTATGCCTTTCTCTGCCATCAGTCCCCTTCCCGGGGGTCTGTACTCACATCCTTTCCTCCAGAAAACCTTGCAAAGCCCCTCCCCCAGGAAGCAGTCTTTTCCTCTTCACAAACTCTCAAGGGTGTGGAATCTGGTTTCTCTGTCACTTTGCACACATGGAAGTATAACTTCCTAGGAGGTTTTGAGCAGCTGCAGTATGCAGCTAGTGTGATATCCATTATTTTATCATCCCCTACATACCACCTGCTTAAAATGTAGGGGAGTGATACATGCCCTCTGTAAAGTAGTCTCATCGTGCATGGTGGCCTGTGGCTGTGCTAGTCACATAATTGTCAGTTTATGTAAACAAGTAAGGACCTGGGCTTCACCCTGCCTGTAAAGTCCTTTGGGAGCCACTGAGCCTCCTCTGTGTGGAACGTAACTCCTGCCTTAGCATATGGTCTAGGTTTGAACTGAAGATTCTCATGTGTGTTCCTCTGCACACCAGTGCTACCAGCACACTCAGGCAGACAGTCTGGTAATCATAGGACTTCACCCTGAGTGTTTATCTAAAGCTCTAAGAATAAATAAATAGAGTTTCAATTCTTTTTGCAAGTATAGATTAAGGGAAAATGTGAAATTGTGTAGTTTTGAAATGGATATGCTTGGAGTTTAAAACAGAATGGTCAAAGTGAGGAACTCAAAGTTTGATAAAGGACACAAGTATAAAAGGCATAAATCTAGGCATGTGTCCAGAAATGTATTTGATATTTTTCATTCGGGTCTTTCTTAAATACCTGTTCAGGGCACTTTGGTATTTATCACATCTATAGTCAGTCTGGTGACGAGGTTCCTGATTTACAACCCAGGGCTGCTTGCTTCTGCGTCTTCAGTGGGAGCAACAGGCGGGAGGCTGGATAGCAGTGATTCATGTGTAGTTGGCTTCTCCCTCCCCTCAGGAATATTTAACTGACTCTAGATGAGATTACTCTGAGCCTGGTGTGCAGGGGAGTCTGGCCTCTAGATTCCAGCAAATTTACATCAGACACCCGAGGTGGGAGGAGGTGTGGATGGTGGTCAGTAAATCAAGGATGTTCTGAACTGCTTAAAGGTGTGCTGCTGGCCTCCCGCCTGCTCTGTGCATGCTCAGACAGGGGAACGAGAGGTGAAAGCCATATTTTGGATAGATACAGCTGTCTTCATTTAATATAGAAGTGGCTATGGCTGTGGGTGACAGACAGTGAGGGGTGGCCCCATGGAGCATTCATCACCACATGCCTTACAGTCTAATCAATAGGGTGAGGCCAGTTACATGGTGTTTCACTCTCAGGACCTGGGAGCGTTTGCCACAGGGAGCCTTGAGCACTAATTGGAAGTAGCAGGTCTGCCTGGATTAGAGAGACTGTGTTTGGGGAAGGATTTATTTCTAAGTTCAAGCTGGTTAAAAAGCAAATAGGGATGGAGAGAGAGTTCAGACAGTATAGTTCAGTTCAGACAGCACCCTGTGAAAATGCCAGGTGTGGTGGTACCACCTGTAATCCCAGAGCTAGGGATGGATCCTTGTTGGAGGAGGCTACTCATTCATTCCCAACTTCCCAGACCCAAAATAATCACACAGAAACTGTGTTAAGTAAAACACTGCTTGGCCAATCACTTAAGCATATTGCTACCTAGCCCTTATATCTTAAATTAACCCATCTCTATTAATCTGTTAATCACCACAAGGTCGTGTCCTACTGGCAAGGTTCCAACAGGCTCCCACAGCTACATGATGTCTCTCTAACTCTGCCTACTCTCTCTCAACATCTCCATTTGGATTTCCCACTTGGCTTTACTCTGTTAAGTCATTGGCTAAAAACAGCTTCTTTATTAACCAATGGCAATAAAACACATTCACAGCATACTGAGGGGAAATCCCACATCAGATCCCTTGTCTCTACGCATGTATGTCCATGTGTTCTCCCTATGCATGAACACGTGCGCGCGCGCGCACACACACACACACACACACACACACACACACACACACACTCTATACATAAATCAACGAAAGAGTACATGTTTTTATCCTGAATTTTCTTAGCTTGTCCCAGGGCTTCCTATATCTTTTACCTTTTCTGTTTGTCTGTCCATTGATCTGTCTCTCTCTTTGCACCTTCCCACCAAATGTTGTCATCTCCCTCAATCCCTGTCTTCTGCCTCCCTGCCCCTGCAGCCTACTGCAAGACAGCCAGGCTTTTCCCCAGATACCATCCTGGAGCTATGAGCTTAGATATGCGAGATGCAGAAGGACAGAGACAGAGAGTATCATGTTGCATCTGGATTTCTAGCATGTGCTACCAAAGCTGAATTATCTCAGTAACAGTCTTTTAAAACATCAAAGGTAATATCCTCTTACAGTTGTGTATTTTCTCATTATTTGTTTATAATGTGATTTTTATTCTGTTATGATTTCATTTACTCTTTGGTTAGGCACATATTTTTTTTAAGTTGTAATCAGCAACAACACCAGGAAAAATTTCCTTCTCTCTCCTGTTTTTTTCTATATTTATTATACCAGATATTCTGTCTAGTTTTATATTAACTTGACACAAGCTAGAACCATTTTAGAAAAGAAAATGCTCTACCTCAGCCTGTAGGCAAACCTGTGTTACATTTTCCTGATTGGTGGTGGATATAAGAGAGTCCAGCTCACTGTGAGTGGTATCACCCCTCGACTGGTGGTCCTGGGTGCTGGCTGAGCAAACCAGTAATAATGTTTTCTCACAGCAATAGAAACTCTAAGGCATCAGACCTAGAACAAGGAAGAAAGAGAGGAGTTCTCATCATGGCTATTGAGAAAAATTAATGAGGAATTTGGGGAGGCTGCTTAAAGTGTATAATTGTCTAAGAGTAAGATGAAAAACCAAAAACTTGTTTCAGTGAAGTCCAGCCAGAGAGGTGCCTTACCTGCCATTGACCAGTTTTATATTTATGTGGATTTTTGGAATTGGAAATTGCAAAGGACTGTCTACAATCTGAGATGTTCTATGGGACCTGGTTGTTGGTGAAAATTGTGGGTTCAGTTGGGCAAATCTAGGATACTTGAATACAGACCCCTTCCTGTCCACCCCAAGATCCAGGTTAAGGTCAGGGTGGGTGCAGAGAACTCACACTCAGGTTCCTGGGCCTTGGGTCTGTTGTTTGCTGCTGCTCACCTGAGGACCAGCTTTGATGTGGAGTTTGACTTACTCTCCACACCCTGGTTCACTGACTGGGGAAAGCTCTCTTGCCTCAACTTTTCCCTCCTTTTGACCTGCAGGGTTTAGATTAGGAGCATCCAGAGGCTTTTGGGCTCTGTCTGTCCGGCACCTGTGGCTGAAGCTGCTTACCACTCAGCTGTCCAGATGGCTCTTGCTCACAGTGGTAGTGCTTGTTCTGCAGCCCAGGAAGGCTGGTCAGATGCCTTAAGCAGAACTCTCAAGTGGGAAAGACTCCAGTGTAACAAACTGTCTGGCTCAGCTCAGCACCCACCCTGTAGCTTCCTGGTTGTGGAGTGTTCCTCTGGAATTTGAGGGCCTCTTCCCCAAGGGGGCCTTCTTGGCTGATTCTCAGACCCTTTCCTCCTACTGCCTAGAGAAGATAAAATTATGTATGTAATTCAGAAATTTAGTTTTAATTTTAAGTAAAATTTTTGAATTATATTGTTTTTGGAGGTATATCATGAATTGGATAACATTTGAACATTTGGTCTAATATACTACCTTAAATCCTAGACTTTTCTGTGAAGAGCTGCAGGGAAATGCCGAAAGTCTCAAGTTTAGCAGTCAGGTAATAAAGAAAGCTGGGTTTCAGTCTATAGGTGGGAAGATGCAAGATCTAAGGAGCTTGACTGATTCTGGTGAGACAGAGACAGGAAGGACCAGGCGCCAAGCCAGATTTGAATGGGGAGAATATGAAAGAGCAAATTTGGGGTGTGTCTGAGATGACAACCATGTCAGTCAAGTCTTTTGCAGCAGAAGGACTTTCCCGCTGTGTAACAGACATCTGCATGGCAGCCCCAAGGAGACAGTGGGTGAATCTCCACCCCCTGTTACTGTGGATGTGGCCCTGCCCCTCTGCATCCTTTTCTTGAGGTTTACTCTGAGGGCCCAGCTTCATGAGTCACACCTGGCTCCTCTTGACATTGCACAGCATAATGGAAGACAGTGAGTAGAATAAGCTCTGGAGAGTGTGGAAACTTGCCCTGACAGCAGATGAATTGAGAGCACGCTGGCTGCCCTGGCAACGGTGCTGTAGTTCCTGTTCTGGAACTAGAGCTGTAGGCCAGACTGGCCTTGAACTCACAGAGATTTGCCTGCCTCTGCCTCCGAGTGCTGTAATTAAAGGTGTGTGCCACCACTGCCGGGCCCCAGGATATAGTTTTAAGAGTCTCCAAAGTAATATTTGAATAAAATTTTCTCATAACTAGGTCATTATAGTTGTAAATTAGAAAAAAAGCTACATTGCCTTGACTAGAGTTTGACACTTTATTTTTATCCTCTCTCTGCAATATTTCTTCATTTTATTGTTTAAAAATTAAAAATACTATTGTTTCACACATACATTCAAGTGGTCACATAAAACACTGGAGCCTGTTCCTGGGGGCAGCCTCTTTCAATTCCTCTTGTTGTCTTCCTGATTCCTTATAAAATGCTTGTAATGGAATTTTTATTTTCTTACTAAGAAACATCTTTTTCACATTGTCCAAATTGATTTTTTTTTCTCCCATCCTCTCCATTTTCCCTTATGTGTTTTGTGCTGTGCATCTGACCAGTGGCGACACGTCATTGCTTTTCATTAAAACAGTGTTTACCTTACGCATAGTTGGGGCTGTATAAGTATGGTTTTCAGCTGAGCCAAGTCATGAATAGTACTCGATTCCCTATTTTCCAGGGAGATAATAGCTGCTTTTTTCTTTCTACTTTGCTTGGTTCTACTGCAATGGTTTTCACTAATCACTCTCTGGTTAAGACAATAAAATCGTCAGTGCGGGTAAACTCCAGACTCCTTTCTTTGATTTTGGAGTCCTGTTTCATGTGCAGTCTAGGTGGGTCCTCTTTGGCTCTCTGTATAGCTGTTATCCTGATCCTCTGCCATTCTGGAATTCTCTTTCCTTTTTGCATTATGTGGTTTCCTGTTCCAGGGCCTGGCATCTTCCTTTTCAAGCTCCCTAAGGCAGCAATGGAGGGTGGGGGTGCAGGAGATAAAATGCTGATGCCTTGAGTGTTTGGAATGTGTTTATTTTCAGTGTGCTGTATGGTATGACTCAGAATTATGGTAGAAAACATAATTTTGCTTTCTGATTTGTTTTGTTTCTAGACAGGTTTTCTCTGTGTACCCAGGCTGTCCTAGAACTCGTTTTGTAGACCAGGCTGGCTTTGAACTCAGAGATCTGCCTGTCTCTGCCTTCAGGGTGCTGGGATTAAAGGCATGTTCCATCACGGACTAATAATTTTAACTTTCCCCCAAATTCTTGGCAACTTCTGTGTTCTAAAATTTTAGAATAATGTGCCCTTGCATGAATGCCTTTTACTGACAGTGCTGATTCAAGCTCTTTCAAGCTGGAAATCCATGCCTTTCAGCACAGAGGCATTTCCTCATTTCTTCCTGTCTTTGGTTATTGTCTTCTGTCCCCTCCTCTCTCTTTCTGCAGCATCTATCACTTGGATGGTGAATGTATAGATCAGTCCTGCTTCTTTTCTTGCTGGACCAGCCTTTCTGTTCTCATTTCTCTGACATTTTTTTCCGTTATCTTTTAATTTCTCTTTTGATTAAAAAAAACAAAAAACCAAAAACTATGTCAGTTCTTATTTTAATGGTATATAATTTTCCATCTTTGAAGATACTGTTTGTGATTTTATTTACTTACATTGTTTCCTTTATTTCTTTTCTAAGTTTTTATTTGCTCTTTTGTAGTGGCACTAGCCAGTTGTGGCATTAGCTCTTGTGAGAGAGTCACTGAGAGCTGATTGGAAGTGCTGGGTTTAGATGAATTTGGCAGTGATGGGCTACATTCAAGTCAGGAAGAAGGGGACCCAGGCATTTGCACAAATGTTGGTGTTAATAGTTTTTTTTTTCTCTTGGGCTGGTTTATTGCTCTGGAGAATCATCTTTGTGCCCAGGGTGAGTGTCGGAGAAGGGATGGGCAAGTGTGGGCTCCAGGCATTTGGGGACTGAGTAAGGGAAGGAGACAGACCTCACTCTTCATCTTAAAGATTGTACCTTACCCTGACTCCTGGTCTTGACAATTGTGAGTCTGGAATCTCTTGGCTTCATTTGTCCTATAGAATAATCTTTCCTTCTGCAAAACTTGAGAATGGGGTTGGCCTTTCTGTACTCTAGATTTAAGGGATCTTTGACTAACTGTCCTTATTGACAATCTCCACTTAGCTCCATGTCTGTCTTCTTGTCATCATCTCTGTTAGAAAGCATAGAATTGACTGATTGACTGATGATAGATTTGCTATATCATTCATTATTAATCTGACGCTTGCTTGTTGTTTTTTTTTTTAAGACTTACTATTGCTTAGGTTAATCTTGAATTCTTGAACATAAATTTTCCTTCTGTCTCAGACATATGAGCCCTGGGACTATAGGTGTATGCCTTTACACTTGGCTAAATATCTTCTTCCTTCTTTCCTTCCTTCTTTTCTTTGTTTTTCTGAGGCTGTGGGTTGCTATGCAAATGCTATGCCCCTGATCTGAATCCTCAGCACTGGATTGTTTTTTTTTTTTTTGATACAGTTCAGGATTGAAGTTTTAAAAAGTAGTGATTTTTATATATTCATTTACCCATATTAATAATTTATCACAGTTGCATGTTTTCATATGAATATGTCCAGGTATATTCCTCAACCTTCTAGAAGGTATAAATATAATGTACCTTTACTCTTGAATATTTCTCATATAGAATTAGCTTACCATCAGAATAATACTATATTACTTAGACTTTGTTATCCTGATAATGTCCACCACTGCAAAAGAAACCACCATTGCACTCACTTCTGTAGCTTTCACTCCTGAGGTCTAAAGCAATCTCTCATTCTTTGTCTTTCAAGATGACATTTTTGAATATTTGGAAAAAAACTTGTCAGTAACACACACATACACACCTTCTTTTGAGAAACAGAAAAAAAAAAATCTGCACACAGACCATAGATAAGCTGCAGGAAATCAACACCTACCCAAATGACAAGGCACTCAAGTGCTCATAGACGTTTTTGAATTTTGAAGTATCTCATTCTTTTGTCTGGTTAGATCTAAGTATGCACTTTTGCCAGTAATATCACTAAAGTATGTGATCTTGTTGTTAGAGGACACCAAGCGTCAGTTTGTCCCATTGCTGTGATGGTGCTTTGGATCACAGTTTTTTTCCAGGTTTTTCCAGGGTCTCATTACTGTTTCCTTTATTATGTGTCATATGAAGGAAATAGTTTTCAAGCTGTAAAGATTCTTTTATTTTCAAATTTGCACCCTCTAATTTGAATCCCGTGTGACTTCCTGCCTGAGTAGGCTACCAGTAGCTTTCTGCTTTTGAGGCTGAGTTTCCCCTTTAACCTGAGCATCTTGTCGCTAGTTATTTTGGAAAATGTCCATTCATCTTTGCTATGAATGTTAAACATCTGTATTTCTCACTAAATCCTTCCTTCTAGAAGCTTGTTAAATTTGTGTGCAACTTTTCCCCCTGCTTTTGTCCTGTTTGCTGGCTTTGTTTTGGTCTCAGATTGTCCTCATTTGCATACCTTTTGTGCCACGTGGCACAAGGTTTTCACAGCCAGCCCCCACTTTCTTCAGCTCTAACTAAAGGCATGGTTTAAAAAAAAAATCTATCCAGTGTTTTAAAATTCAGTGGATATTTGTAGAAATTAATTTTGGTTACTTTAATCAAATCTATCTTCTTGGCCCTTATACTTTTATTTTTAAGGTTACCCTAAGCTGACCTTGAACTCTGAACCCATCTGACTTCCTTTAGTTTCTTGCAGCGTCCAATACATTTACTTTACAGTCTCTGCTGCCCCCGCTTTTTGGATTCCTAGAGAGGTCTCATCTTGTCATTGGTCACCTGACTGTTGCTTCGGTTGTATTATTTCCTTAGTCTTCATATTTTTGGAATGTGAGTTAGTTCATCTTTGATGAGGTTTTCTCTGGAAATGATTACAATTTGGGCTAAGAGGGGACTTTCTTTTCGCTCTGTTTTACTTCATTTCTTTATTGTTAATTTATTAGTTAATAAATTAATACTTCTTCAGGTATTCTAGAGGTAGCATAGAGATAAATTCACTTTCCTGCACCAGCTCCTCAGCTGGAGTATCCAAACCTTTACACAGACTCTGTTAAACTCAAGCCTGCATGCACGCTACCTTCCATTAAACTAGCCAAGGGGAACCTCTGTCACCACCTCAAGCTCAAGTCTAGGAAGAGGACTGTGTTCTGTTGTTTGTGTCTCCCAGTAGTTGGCTTTTCCTCATGCTGAAGCTGGGCATCATTGCGCATATCCATAGCCTCTGCCCTCCTGGGTACTGCTGTGCCCACCAGCTCCAGTGTCTTCCACTTGCCTTGAGTTTCTGCTTTGTTCTTGGACCCAGGGATTTCCCTTTTCCTGTGGCCTCAGCTGCAGGTTGAAAAAGAGTTTTGTTATATTTCATCCTGAATTTCTATGTGTTTTACAGCAAGAGGATTTTTGAAAAGAAAGACTCCGTGTGTTTCAGCTTCCACAAATTTGTCAGACCCTGATCCATCATTGTCTCCTTCCCTGTCCTGTTTGCCCTGCGGGTTCATGCCTTCTCCCCTCCCCCCCCCAGAAGAAACAGAGGAAAACACAGTAGACAAAACACCCACCTTAGTGAAATTCCAGAGAATTAAGAGTGGCTGTGTTGTGGAGGCTTACCATACCTAACCAGCTTTCCCTGTGTGCTGTGCTCCTGTCTGCTCACAGTCATATAAAAACCGACTTTCTTAGTCGGAACTGTGCTGGTGCTTTGAGCTCAAATGTCATGAGCTGTAATTTAATCGCTCCCAGGAGTGCATGTGAAATCTTCCCGAACCTTACAGCCGAACTTGCTGATAGAGCCAGTGGGCTGCCAACACATGAGTCTACACGTGAGTTCCTGCAAACTGCTGGAATTTTCCAAGCTTGGGATAGTTAGGTGAGATTGTAAACTTGCTTACCCTCTCATGAGAAACAGTGAGTTAGTGGCCTCAGTTGCTGTCTTTGGACTATAACTGAGCCTTGTTTGTTGGAATCGAGTAAATTATGAGTTTTTCATGGAGGTCTTTCTGTCAACTGTTGTCAGTATCCTTGAAGTAATGGGTCAGGGGGTGATGTGTGAAGACTTTATCCTAAAACTGATCCAAATCTTGTGCACATCGCTGTCAAACAGTGGAATTGTTATTTTTGATATATTGAATTGTAAACCAATAAAATCCATAGTGGTTATCTTTGCCAATATCTTAAGCAGTCATATCATAGATATATTTAGTGAAATTTATTACTTGCAGATTGTTATAACTCATGAATTATTGAAAGTATCAACATCTGGAATCCTCTCTTTGCTCATTCCAAATTCTTTTAATATGGCTTATGTTGAGCTGTCTCACTGGCTTCTGTCCATCCCACTGATGGAGGCCACAGCCAGATGAGGGTTCTTATAAATGATTGCCTTCCTTTCCAAGAAATAGGAAGATGAAATGTCAACTTTTTCCTCTACTACCTGAAAAGCAATCAGTGGCCACCCTTCCTGCTCTTCTTGACAGTAGTTTGGCACTATAAATGAAGGGTGGGCATCTAGCCAAATGCAAATTCAGAGCTATATAGAGAAAAGATTGAAGTGGCTAAACCTCACATAATAGCAGGAATTTTCAAGAGGCAGGCAGGTGGGTTTAACCCCTGAGCCTTCAGTAAGCTAAGTACAACCCAGACGTTTCTGAACTGTGCATTTTAATCCTTCGTTACTGCTCATGATCTGAGTGACTTGAGGTGACTGAGGGATTCACCCCCTGCAACAGTTTGGTAGTCTGTAGGGCTGGGCTTAAGCATGCTCATGGCTGCAGAGGAGTATCACAGTTAATTCTGATTACTTATTGGTGCCTGAACTTTCAAAGAAAAGAACATTTTGGAATCAGATCTGAGTTCAAGAGTGTTCACTGGTTTGATCTTGAGTAGCTTCCTTCCTTCTTTGAAATTCATTGCCTTTATTGGTAAAGTGGGAATCATGTAGGATGATTCTTGAGTGGGATGATTATAAAAAATTAGAAGTATAATTTACAAGAGCATTTTTATAAATGGCACAGTACTTTAAAAAGTTGTTCTTTTATAGACAGACACTAATGCAACTGACCTTCAGCATCTGTGGGGGATTGGTCCCAGGGTCCCTGTGGATACTAAAATCCACTGATGGTTAGACCCTAGTGTAAAGTGGTATAATTGCACAAGTCTGTGCACGTTTTCTTGTAGACAGATAATCTCTAGATTGCTTATAATGATTGGTTAAATGTAAGTGCTTTACAAACATCAGTTTTACTTTATTGCTCAGGGAATAAGAACAAGAAAGGAAAGTCTCTACATGTTCATTACAGATTCAGTGTTTCAAGTATTTTCAATCCACAGTTTGCTGAACCTTTCTACGCAAGACCCACAGATAGAGAGGTCAGGATATACAGTGCTGTACCATATGGAAACATGAATTTAGAATTGGATGGGACTCTGTAGCAGAAAATTGAAATTTACAGAGGGATATTCTTTGTATCCAGGTGATTGTCTGGCATATTTTCTGTAGTCTAGTCCTTACACCCCCAACAGTAGCATTCTGCTCACTCAGTTCTTACAAGTGAAGAAAGGGAGACATGTTTGTTTCATGACCTCCCTCCTGGGCTGGGATATAGGTCAGTGGTAGTCTGCCTAGAATGCACAAAGCCCAGGTATGACCCCTATCATTACACGCTCATCCTCACCATCGTTCCTTAGATGGCTTTGTCACCTCACTTCTTCAGTGAGGAAGCACATGGCCTATCCTATATGGAAATTCTCTGATTACTTCTCTGAAATTTCAACTGATATAATTACTGCCAAATTTTCATGGGAATTATTTTCAGCTTATGAACAAACTTGGCCCTCAAATTAAATAATGAACATGGTAGTGCATGACTAACTTGACCATGTAAATGTAGAAGCACTCTTCCCAACTGAGTAACTCGACTACCAAGTAAGTAGTGTGGATCAGTTTTAACCTGTTGCTGAGCTGGCATGAAAAGAAGATGAACCCTAAAATAAACTGGCCCTTGGTGCCTGGGAAGATGGGTGCATAGCGAGTACTCAGTAGATAAATCTACATTTTTTGTTAATCAGAAGATTCAGCCTGATCACTGTGTGAAATGGGGGATGAAGATGCAGGATTTGTCACCTGTGACCCATCTACATGAAGGCATGGAGAGCTGTGTCTTGGTGACATGAAAAAGTAACCTGCCTAGACTGGCCCAGGATTGAGAGCTGTGCTCACAACCACCACCACCACATGTGGACTGTGGGCCAAATTCACACCATGAGGCTAGTTCAAATAAGCTTTAGGAGGAACTGGACAGAGCATGTTTGTAGCACCCAGACCCTGTCGTGAGGGATTTCTCCTCAGTCTGAGTCTTAGTCCTTCTAGTAAAGTTCTAGTGATAAGCTCACCATCAGAACCCACAAACTCTTGAAGCCCGAGTGAGAGCAGCAGAAACTGAGCTGCTGAGACTTCTAGTTTAGACTAGAATATTAGATCCAGAGAGACAGATATGCAAACAGAGATATACAGAGGTATGCAGCTGACACTGGGAGCTGCAGGGAAAGAGAAGTAGCAGGCTTTTTGGAAAGAACATTGGTTGAGAGTTTGCAGAACTGTCGTATGATGCCAGGCCTCAGGCCAAGGAAGACCACAACAAACCACAGGCCAGTTATACAAATAAATGACAGGAGGCAATTGAGAGCTCAGTCTCCAAAGAAGATCTTGTATGTCTAGAGGACAGAGACAGGTTTGAATTTACCCTTATCACTGTGGCTCCCCATGTCTTCGGACAGAGAAAGGGAGGCACGTATGGTCAGATGTCAGAAAGAAGCTTAAGAAGAAATCCTGGAGACGGGCAGCAGAACTGCAGGCTGGACTGGCAGCTGCCATCGTGAGACGGGCAGCAGAGCTGCAGGCTGGCAGCCGCCATCATGAGACGGGCAGCAGAACTGCAGACTGGCAGCCGCCATTGTGAGACAGGCAGCAGAACTGCAGGCTGGCAGCCGCCATCGTGAGACAGGCAGCAGAACTGCGGACTGGCAGCCGCCATCATGAGACAGGCAGCAGAACTGCAGACTGGCAGCCGCTGTTGTCAGGGTTGATGTTGCCTTAGTTTTCTGACTTTCAGTCTTTATCTTCTATGTATGTGCCTCATCAGTGCCATTTGACCTTAGGCATTATTCTTGTTTTTCAGAACAACCAGTTAGTATTTGGTAGGCAGCAGGTTGACTTCAAACTTGTCTTCAGATCTTTCCTCTGTGAACTAAGAAGTCTTGCTTGAAGCCCATCAGCACACTCTGAAAGAGTGAGCTGTGGTTAGTCAGGGCTCTAGAGGTTTAATGGTTAAGGCAGAATGGGCCACATTACTGATTGCCCCTTTCATATCTCCCAGTCACCATTAACATAAATATCATCTCACCATTTAGACAGGGGACACCACCCTTCTGCGAGAGAGTAGCATGATGCAAACTTTTAACCCTCTCGGTGCTGCCTTTGTTTCAGAAGTCTTGGCCTATGTCCAGCCACAGTCTCTTTGAACCTGGGTGAGGCAGGAAAGAGTTAACTCTGTCAATGTTGCCCTTTGACCACTGCAGGATAAGAGGCATGATGAAATACTTTTCAAAGTCTTCTGTGGAAACACATCATGCATAATTGGAGCAAAAAAGAATAAATCAAAGCTTTCCCCCGCCCCTTTAGTCTGGTAATTCATAATTGAAACCACATTGAGGTAAGGGTTGATAACTTCAAAACAACCAACAAGACTGCCGTTTCTATCAAGGTAGGAATAGGTAAGGCGGCTCATTACATGGGCTCCAGGCTTCTGTGTAGCAGCCAGTTCTCTCTTCCTCTCTTCTCTGACATCTCACTTTTCACTCAGGAAAATACCTCTGTTTACATCAAATATAGGTTGACTCAAATGCCTGTCCACATCTCTTGTTTCTGAATGAAGTTATACAGAGGGACATGAAGCATCTCTGATGTGGCAAGCAATGGGAATTGAGTTTCCTTCATTCCCTGTCTTCTGTGCTGGTATTGGCTTCAGTCAGGTTGACAGAGACCTGGAATTGGTCATGAACCATGGCTTTCTCCCTCCTGATTCTTACAGACCCTAAGTAAACCCAGCAAGATCATTTCAGAATGGTTGGCAAAGGTCATTTTGTCTCTGCACATTAATCATGGCCAAAATGACTTTGGGCTACTATAATCTTTGATTCTAAGAACTCCAGGACAGGGTCACTAAGGGACTGGGACAGCTTTCTCCATGTGCAAGCTAGTCGCCTAAGATTGAGTCTTTTGAAAGAGAAATCATTTGATTACCTTTGACTTTAACCTCAGTCTCCTTTGGCCTCCCTTGCGAGACATCTTGAAACCTGAGTCTGCTAGGAAGGAGCCTCAAGCCTTCCACTGAAATGAAAGCAAGCATTTCCCTGTGGCTGGCACTGAGACTGGACAGTCACCATGGCTACCATAATCTACTTCTGTGTGACTTCAGTTCAACAGTGAAAGGTTTCTTCTTGTAACTTGCATAGCAAATACCTATTGTAGGGTTAAGGCCAGCAGAGTAGAGGATGGATGAGAGAAGAGCCAGGCATTTTGGGCAAAGCCAGTGCTTTGTTGAAGCAACACCTGCTTCTTCATCCTCCTCATGATATGTCGGAGTGAGCAGTTTCCTGTGATATCATAGGTTTGGTAATTGCATTGGTACCTATTGTCCTAACTCACGATGGCTTCGCCTTCTTTCCTGTCCCTACTGTTGGGTGCATCTTGCCATAGTGGAGACCTAATCAGCTTCCAGAATTAATTGCCAGTATTGCTTGCTTTTTCCTGGCAGAAGCCAAAGTCTTGAGTAAATTATGGAGGTTTAAATTTGCCTGATTTCCTGCAGAAAGTGGGGTCATGAGGTCCCAGACTGTAGACACTCTCTGTGACCAGCCAGCAGGAGTCAGTCCTGAAAGGTATTTCAGAGGTGACTAAATGCCATTTTTTGAAATGTCCCTCTCCAGTGGGATATTTCTCTGGGTTTGGTTTGTTGACCTTACCCCAGTAGCACAGAGGTTCTGCAAAGGCATGAGCCCCAATTAAAAGCCTTTTCTCTACCCCGCTGCACAGCTCTACAGCCAAATGGGACTATGTTTAAGAAGCCCATTCCTTGCCAGGACAAACTACCTGTGAACTTTAAAGGTAGCCATGTTTGTTTATCAGTAAAACACCACTCAGGAGAAGAAAGCTTAACAAGAAACAAATAAGCTGGTCATAGAGCTGAAAAGGTCTGTCATAAGAGTGTCTCATTCTCACACTATGGCTTCAGCCTTTCTGATATCCCTTTCAGACATCTCCTCCCTGTCTGATGAATTTTCTGCACAAGCTGTTCAGAGAGCTGCCCTCCTCTGCTTGTCCCTACTGCAGCTTGCCTCCCCAGGGCATGGGGGTGTTGTTGGATCTCTGCTTGCTGAGATGGGATCCTGTTTGATGCTGTTTTACTGTCTGCTGTTCAGCATTGTAGTTTGTCTTTCTTCCCTGCTGGCTTCCCCACCCAGTTTACCTCACTGTTGTGTGAGTGAGGAATGTGTTCATCTTTGCATCTTGAACACTGATCTGGGCTTGGAGAAAATGATAAGGAAATGTAGACATAATGAATTTGTTCCTGAAACAACCCTAGTAGGAATGGTTTCTGCACTGCCAACTCACTGTAACAGATGAAACACACAGTGGGAGGATCAGGGTCTGTTTCATGTTTGCTTTAAACTAATAGCCATGTATTCTATCCTAAGTGTTTGCATACACAATCTCATTTAAACATTCCACAGGGAAATAGGTACTATCATAGTCCTATTCTTAAAGATGAGGAAATAGCTGCTGACAGAAATATGTTTTATTATCTCATAACACTGATCATTGGCAAGACCTCTGCTTCATTTAAATATTACAATATACTATACTTCTGAGCATGGTGAGATTTTCAGAAAGTACTTCTAAGATGAATTAATCAATTCAGAAACTATCTCAAAACTCAGACTTCCTGCCTCTGCATAGAGGACAAATGAAGTGGAGCCTGGATCATGGGATCCGAAGTGTCGCAGGCACTGGGTGTTATGTCTCTTGCCCTCACAGAGCCTTCGGTGTAGTTCAAACAGTGGCTCAGAAGGAAAACAACAGATAGTGGAAATAAAAATCGTGTATTTGGAGGAGTAGCGGGGTAGAATCCGGGTAAACCACCATTGGGGAATGCTGCTGGGGCTGGAGAGGAGGCGTGGTCTCACATAGTTGGTGCTGAGGAGACCTGAGATTGCTTAGACTGCCCCACATTTGAGAGGTGTGAACAACAGCTACACGAGCTCAGTCATTGGCTTCACTTCCCCAGTGTCTGTGGATGCCCAGGACTGTACCTCCCCTCTTTTGTGCCAAGTGGCACCACCTAGAAAGGTAACAACAATATCATGAAGATTTAATAGAGAAATTGAGGCACAGAAGACATGAAGTACTTTGCCCAAGTTGCACAGCTGTTAAGAGAAACCCTGCTCAGATTGAGGCCTCCTGATTCCCAAAATCGCTCCAAATGCGCTGACTCACCCTGCGAGTCACTGAACTGAGCCCTGGCAGTGTATCCACAGTAGAATGGTCTGTCTGATGGATGTGTAGCTCACATGTGCCTCCTTGCTCATCTCGATCTCTGGAGTTCCAGGAAGGGGCTGGCGAGAGTTCAGTTCATTAAACTCCTTTCCATCTGCCCCGCATGTGCTGCCTTCCCTGATGCTCCAGCCCTATTTGGGATACAGGCCAGTTGTATGGGAAATGGCAGCTCTTCCCAGTAAACCCTTTCTTTCTTCCCTTCCCTGACTGCCACTTCCTAAAGACACCTGAGACAAAATCTGTTAGCTCAACAGACAGGGCTCCTTCCCCTGGCAGCCCCTTGAAATCAGAACCAGGTACCTTCAGGGTGCCTCGGATTAAATTCCAGGGCACCCATTCTCTGAAGCTGGCTTTGCTTGTCTCTGGGCCTCCTCCTCTGCATGCTGTGCAGGCGTCCAAGTGCATTGGCATGCTTGTCCCTCCTCCCACAGCACAGACCTTGTTTTGTTGCTTAATTGGTTTTCCTTCTGTGTCTGTGGGATATTTACCTTTGTAAATTTATGTGACCACTTTGTCTTAGGGTTGTATGTGTGGTGTGTTTCTGTATGTATTTTTTTGCAGTCAAGGTTCTCAGGGATAGATTCTCATTTATTGGCCTAGAATTGATAAGGATCAAGAATTTTCAGGACTTTTGTCTTAGTGAGGAGGTAGATATAGCGAATGCTGGCCTCCCTTTCCACCTACTTCCTGAAGCCCTACCCAGCTGAGTATGTGTGTAGAACATGGAGGGGCTGGTGTTCCAGAGTCAAGTTGCCTGGGCTATTTAGGTTCTATCACTGATAAGTTGGCTCTCCTTGAACACAAGGAGCTTGTGGTCAAGCCTGGAGCTTCCGTCACCTGTGATGAAATGTCCTGTCTTGGGTTGTGAGTTTCAAATGAGCTAATGCTTATTAAACCCTGTGCATGGCACTTAGGTGACACTCACTGGGTCTCACCTAGTTCCACACACTAGATAGTCTTACATGCTTCTTTTTAAAAGACACCTCTCTTTTTTTCCATTTCAAGTTATGGTTTTCAAGTGAAACTTAAGGCATATCATCTCTGGGCATATGGGTTGGAACAATAATGGCAGAGAGCACCTGAGTGGTCCTGGAGGAGTACTTTTTCAGTTCCACAGAAGTTAGGACAAGATGAAGACTGAGACTTGAAACAGATGTAGCAAGATTCTAGGGTATGGATACTAATATCAGCCACTGTCCTCAGACTGCAGCTCAGAGTCAGCACGATGTCATGGCTCTCTTGGCTGTGAAGTCTAACGACGGCCATCTCTGGCCACATAGGCTTTAATATCCTGGTCATATTAGAGCTGCAGGGATCCCATCCAGACTCCCTGAGTCCCCGTCTCATGTGTACTCCATGTGTTTGTGTACATTTCCTTGCCTGCAGTGTCACATCTGGCAGACAGCTGTTATCACATGTGGTGATGGGTGTCTATCAATGGCATAGATGAGATTGATAGGGTACCTGGGGAATCCCAAGTCTAAGGGCTTGAGGAAAGTGCAGGGCAGCCATCATGACAGATGGGACTTTGTCCATTCTCCTCCTGATGGGCTTTTAGCATGCTAACATACGATTGTGGGTCTAGTTAATAACACTTTGTATATACTTAAAAATCACTTAGATGGGATGTGTTGTATATATTTTATCAGTTTTTTAACATAATATACAGGACCATTGTATTCTGTGTATGTAGAGTGTGTGTGTATGCATGTGGGGGTGAGAGGAGTATGGGATGTGTAGTTTTCAAGTACAGTGCAACTCTGCTGTATTCTTGAAATGGGTGGGTTGTAGAGAACATGAATTTTATTCCAAGGAAGGCTTTAAACTGTGTAAGATAATTTTAATAGTAGTTTATTATCTGTCATTAGCACAGCAGAATTTTTATTTACATTGTTATATTTAAACTATTTAACATTTTAATGATAGATAAAAGATTGCATTTCTTTTATTACCTTTTTCTCTTACTTTCAAAACTTTATTTTGACTAAATTTCTAATTTACAGAAAGATTTTAAGACTTGTCCATCAAATTCATCTTCACAACCCTTCCCCTTTGCCGAGGGTGTCCCTGCTTCCCCTGTGCAGAAATGGTGACTTGCTTTATTGTTTTGCTTTCTGTTTTGTCTACTTCTCTCTATATTTAAAACACCCCTGTGTTTGTTCTTTCTGAAGCTTTTTCCTTTCTCATCATATACTGAGACCATACTTAATTTCTTTGATAGATTCATTTTTTCATATTCTGTGGTTTGGAAGTTTTTTTGTTCATTTGTTTTTCTGGGACAGACTAAATGAATGTTCTACCGTCCTGTTTTTTACTTCTTTTCTGTCCTATTTTTCATCTTTTCTTTTTTTACTTTTTTTAAATCTGGCTTGGAATATTTTACCTTCTTTTAGCTTAAAAACCTCACCCTTAAACAAACAATCTCTCTCTCTCTCTCTCTCGGTTTTTAACATCCAAAAGTTCTTTCTAATCTTTGATAGATATTTAAAAATAAAAATAGCTTTTTCATGGGTGAAAACTCTTTTCTTCCTGGGGATATCATTTATAGTTTTGTTTCTGTGCATTCATTGTCTGTCTATTCTGAGCTTAGTTTATTCCTTTAGTCTGTTGAAGATGCTCTTGAACTGTCTGTGATTCTAGAATCTGTTTATAATTAGGAGGGAGCCACTAAGAGCTGATCAGAAGGTCTTTGTGAACCCAAGTACTGCCTGAGGGCTTCCCTGAGAACTGGAGGTGCCAAGACAGCCACATGGCTGGGAACAGAATAGGGAAGGCAGCAATAGGGCTCCTCACTCAACACTGGAGTTTTTACCCTGAGTTTGCCTCCTATGCCTGTGTTCCTATCTGGAGATCCCATCCATTTCTACAGAGAGTCAACCTGGCTGAGCTGGAGAAAGGGAGGGCTTATGACCTGGAGTCCCACTTCCTGACACAGCTTTTTAACCAGCCCTGCTTTCAGCACCACAGCTCCCTCCTCTACACAGAGTCCTGAGCTCTGAGCTTCCCCTCCCAGGCTCCCCACCCAGTTGTTACAGGTGGGCATCCCCACTCTGCCCTGTGGCCCTCTCCAGTCCTCCAGCCTTTCCGATCCCTGCCATTATAGAGTCATATTCTTTTGTAGTCATAAATTGCCACCTCAGTAGTTTGGGCAGAGGCGGGGATGGAGGTAGATGTGTACTTTAAATCTGCTGTGTGGAATTGTCTTCCCAGCTCAAGTGTTCTGTGCCCATTTCATTGCTGTTAGATGGTGTGGAGGGGACCCTTGTAACAGTATTTAGCTCTTGCTGGTATTACTGCAGCTCCTTCTCTGACCCACACCATCCTGTCCTCTTGCAGAAGTGGACTAGTGTGAGCAACCCTCTCTTCCTTCCGCTGATCCCACCACAATCACAAGGCTTCACCGCCATCGTTCTCACCTACGACCGTGTGGAGAGCCTCTTCCGAGTCATCACTGAGGTGTCCAAGGTGCCCAGTCTGTCCAAGCTGCTTGTGGTCTGGAACAATCAGAATAAAAATCCCCCAGAAGGTAAGAAGAATGAAGAGGTACAATGCTTGGTGGAGCCCATTTAGGACTTTCCTGCACCCCTTAGTTGCACTGACTAAGGGTGGACACACACTCCCATCCCTACCAAGCTAAGGCAACCTGACCCTGCTGTTCTGAGTCATTTCACCCATACGATTCTAGGGTGGCCCAGTGAACTCTGCCCTGGCACGCTCTGAGCCACAAGTGTGTGAGAGCTTAGGAGTCAAGGGGATCAAAGGCTATCCGCCTTGGGAAAAAAGGCCTCAGCTTCCCTCTGCCATCCCAGCCGATTTGTTTACATGAAAACTTAGTTTAAAGGACATTAGTTTTCTGCTTCCTTATCTCTGTTCTGATATGGAGCCCTCCTTCAGGAAACCAAGACAAAACAAAAAATAGCCCCAGTTCTGGTTGGGAGGTCAGCTGCCCAGCCCCTGTAGCCTTGCAGTCTAAAGGAGATTCTCACAGGAACTGGCCAGTTGCTCCATCACTTTGTCCCCTGCATTGGCCATCCCTGTCATCTGCTATGGCAGCTAGGGTTGAGGTCTATTTGATTAATTGGATTTGTTTTTAATTTGGGATGCACAAGAGTTCATCCCACCTGCATTTAGCTTCTCATTCAGCCTGTGCATTACTGACCCTAATTCCAGGACTTCAAAGTTCCTGCCATTTAGAGCCTATTAAAGCCAGGAAGTTTCTGATGGATTAGAGCAAGGAATGAGTTTGAAGTTTGTAATGTGCACCACTGTCACTGATAAGGTCTAGTTTATTGCCTGACAGTAGTATCTGTGCTTTTTATGACCAGTCCCTTTAATTGGTTACACTGAAGTCACCATGGCTAGCCCTGGAAACCACCAGTAGTAGATCTAGAGTCCAGGCTGGAAGACAGCCTTATTTCTCTCTTGAGGCAACTCAGAATTTGCTGATGAAAATTCTTTAGTGTCTCCCAACACATGTTTTTTAGAAATGTACTTTGTGGCATGTTTAGTCTCTGGAAGAGTCATATGCTCTCTTTTTAGGTTTGAGGAGCCAAAATTAGAGTAAAATAGCTTTTTAATTTTTTTGAACTTCATTTATTGTGTCTTTTATGATGATGTATGTGTATGTAGGTATGTGTGTGCCACAGCACTCATGTAGAGGTCTGAGGACAACTTCTGTGTGTGTGTGTGTGTCTGTCTGTCTGTCTGTCTGTCTGTCTGTCTGTCTATCAATATGCCATTGCATGTGTTTGGAGGTCAAAAGACAACTGGCAAGACTGTGTCTTTCTACCATGTGGGTCTGGAAGATAGAGCTCAAATGGTTAGACTAGGTGGCAAGCATCTTTATTGACTGTCTCACCAGCTTACATACCATTTTCACATGAGTTCCTGGGATCAAATCCAGATTATCTTGTCCAAAAAGGGCCTTTACTTGATGAGTCATTTCTCTGGCCCAGTAAAAAGCTCTTTTGAATAAAAACCCTAGGTGATATCCCAGAACATAGCTGCTTTTTTTTTTTTAAATTATGCCACTCTTTTTTCCTTCTTACTATAGCATGACCAGTTTTCAGAATGTCTGTTTTGTTTGGCTGATACTTAATAAGAAAAGAATGCTGTATGTGATGGAGCATACGTAAAATCCATCTATGGTGATGATAGTGGTGATAATGATTGTAGTGGTGATGGTAGCGGTGGTGATGATGGTGGTAGTGATGATGATGGTGGTAATGGTGGTGGTATGGTTATGGTGGTAGTGGTGATGGTGGTGGTGGTGATGATGATGGTGGTAATGGTGGTGGTATGGTGATGGTGGTGGTGATGATGATGGTAGGGGTGATGGTGGTGGTGATGATGGTGGTGGTAGTGATGATGGTGGTGGTAATGGTGGTGGTATGGTGATGGTGATGATGGTAATAGTGGTGATGGTGGTGATAATGATGGTATTGGTTATGGTGGTGGTGGTGATGATGGTGGTAGTGATGATGGTGGTGGTAATGGTAGTGGTATGGTGATGGTGGTGGTGATGATGGTGATAGTGGTGATGGTGGTGATAATGATGGTATTGGTTATGGTGGTGGTGGTGGTGATGATGGTGGTAGTGATGATGGTGGTGGTAATGGTAGTGGTATGGTGATGGTGGTGGTGATGATGGTGATAGTGGTGATGGTGGTGATAATGATGGTATTGGTTATGGTGGTGGTGGTGGTGATGATGGTGGTAGTGATGATGGTGGTGGTAATGGTAGTGGTATGGTGATGTGGTGGTGATGATGGTGGTAATGGTGGTATGGTGATAGTGGTGGTGATGATGGTGGTGGGGATAGTGGTGATGTGGTGGTGATGATGGTGGTGTTGTTGTTGATGATGATGGAAAAGAAAGGTATAGGATAAGAAGGTGTTGACATAATCTAAGATGGAAAGACAAGGATGACTAGGGAAGGAAACCACAAAAGAATTATTATTTTTTTTTTTCCGAGACAGGGTTTGGCTGTGTATCTTGGCTGTCCTGGAACTCAATCTGTAGACCAGGCTGATCTTGAATTCACAGAAATCTGCCTGCCTCTGCCTCTCAAGTGCTAGGATTAAAGGTGTGAGCCACCACTGCCTGGCCATAAAAGAAATTTTAAATTATGAGGGCAGGGATTAGAGAGAGCATCTCTGGGACTCCTGACTTCGTGAGTTGTAGCTGCCTTTTCCCAATTGCACTGTTGACTGGCCCCTTCACTTACAGAGGATGCTCCTGCTTTAAGAAGTGAGACACCCCTTCCATTCTACATCTATGTGCATATGTTTGCTCCTGTCTCTAAGGCCATCTTAAAGGATGGCCACCCCGCCCCATCCTTCAGCCCTACCCTCAAGGCCAACTATAGGCTCTGCTGGCTGGTGATAGAGATGCTGGTGACTGATTGGCTCTTTCCACTGGCCAAGTATGTACTGAACTATCACTCTGTGTCCCATAAGCTCACACAGTTGTCCTCTGCCAGTCAAAAATAAAATAGAGCATAAAACCTGCCAAAGAGGCTTCTCCTTGAAGCCACTTTACCAGCTGTGGGTCTTAGTCACTTCTTTGGGGGCAGATATGAGGAAGGAGAGGTTGTTTGCTTTCAGCACTGCGAGATGAAAGACAGAGAGAAGCCCTGCATTTGGAGCAGGGTATCCGTGTTAATTTTTGGTAGACCTTACTAAAATATAGTAGTTAATATTATGACCATGAGTTTAGTTTAGTTTTTGAATACTTGAGTCTAAGGAGGAAAGAGCCTGATGAGTCTTAGGTTGTGGCATGTGTCAGCTGGGCTGGCTGTTTCTGCAGTTGTTCAGGGAGAACGTGGTCACATCTGATCCCTGTGGGATGTTTGTTCAGTTGGTAGGTGGGCTGTCAGCTGTTGTCCTTGTTTCAGTCAGTGCAGGCATCAGACTTTTTCTTCTACATATCAGAAAAAGAAGGAAAAACAGACAAGCATAGAGCTTTGAATGCTAGAGGTGAATGTGATGTTTTTCACTTTCTCTACATTTACTAAGATAAATATTGTGGTTATCATGTCTGCTGCTGGGTGGATTAGCGAAGACAACAGTCTGTTCCTTCCCATTTTTTTTTTTCGATTTCCAACCCAATCAAATACTTTTAACATTGGGTTATGTAACATGAGGGCCTGCTTGTTGGGGTTTCTGTCCTCCCACCAGGCCCCACAGCCATATAGCCCCAAAGAAAATCACAGAGAGGTCTCCATAAGTTATAAACTGACTGGCCCATTAGTTCAGGCTTCTTATTAACGCTTATAACTTATATGAACCCATTATTCTTATCTGTGTTAGCCACGTGGCTCAGTACCTTTTTCAGCAGGGTAGATCACATCTTTCTTCTT
Organism: Dicrostonyx torquatus; assembly: GCA_028555095.1. NCBI lineage: Eukaryota > Metazoa > Chordata > Mammalia > Rodentia > Cricetidae > Dicrostonyx > Dicrostonyx torquatus. The sequence continues at coordinate 6,873,430 of JAQHUG010000045.1, forward strand.
CCGTGTCTGGGCAGGACTGGGAAGGAATGGGCTTCCTCCTTCCCAGAATTCTCCCATTCTCATTGCCCATCTCTACTTCCTGTCTGGTTGTCCCACCTATACTTCCTGCCTGGCTACTGGCCAATTAGCGTTTATTTAAAACATAGTTGACAGAATACAGAATTGTCCCACACCAGGGTTATAGTTAACTCAAAATTGCTGGGTTTAAAGTTTAAATAAATATGTAGGCTAGGTAAAAGGATCTCCTGTGAGTTTTTAGCACATCGTCTTTGAGGTGTGTCAAAAGAAAAAGGCCACTACCCCTTCTTCCTACCTTCCAGATCTTTAGCTCTAAACTTGATGGATATAGAGAATATTTGCCTAGCCATGCACATTTTTTCCATGTGTAGTTCAATCTTTAAGGTTTTTGTGTGTTTGATAACTTTTTTTTTTTTGAAAAAAGAAAATTCTTTTTCTTTTTTTTTCCCCTGAGGGTTTTGTTGTTGTTGTTGTTGTTGTTATTGTTGTTGTTGTTTGAGATAGGATTTCTCTGTGTAGAACTAGCTATTCTAGAACTCACTCTGTAGATCAGGCTAGCCTCAAACTTAAAGAGATCTGCATTCCTCTGCCTCCCAAGTGCTGGGATTAAAGGCATGTGTCACTACCATCTGGCAGCAAAAAAAAAAAAAAGATTTTTATATGATATCTTTTGGTCATGTCTTTCTCCTTCCACAGTGCTGCTCAGATCTTCCTTATCTCCCTACCTACCTATCCAGATTTATGTTCCTTTCCTTTCTCTTGCTTTTTTAAAACAAGAAATAAATAACGCAAAACACACACACACACACACAAAAAAAAAAGCAGAAGTCAAGATAAAAAACAAAAGACCAATAACACAAAATGCCCAAACAAAATAAAATGAGATTAAAGATCTATAAAAATACCATTGAGTTAATTTTGTGTTATCCAGATATTCCTGGGTGTGGGCCTACCCTAAGTATGGTTTATATACCCAGTGAGACTTGCCACTGGGTATCAGTTGCAGATAGCTTTTTGCTTAGAGTGGGAGCCTGTCTCCACCTATCCCTCTCAGTGATGGGATCCTGTCTGGCTTGAACCTGTGCAGGCCTTGTACGTGCTGTCACAGTCTCTGTGAGTTCATATGTGCAGAAGTCCCATTGTGTGTGGAAGATGCTATTTCCTTGGAGTCACCCATCACCTTTGTCACCATCTTTCTGCCTCCTCTTCCACATAGATCTCTGAGCCTTCAGGGGAAGGCTTTGATGAAGACATCCCATTGAGAATGGAGTGTCCTAATGTCTTTCACTCTCTCCATGTTGCTCAGTTGTGGGTCTTAGTTCCCATCTGCTGAAAGAAGAAGCTTCTTTGATGAGGGCTGAGGAAGGCACTGATCCATCAATACAGCAAGAGTGTCATTTGGAGTCATTTTATTGCAGTGTTCCTTTAGCAGGACAATAGTATATGGTTTTCCCCTAGACCTATGACTTAGCTAGTCTTGCGTTCTCAGCGGTGTCAGATACAGATTCACCTCATCGAGTGGACCTTAGAGCCGATCAGAAAGTAGTTGATTACTCCCATAATATTTGTACCAGTGTTGGGGCACTATTTCTGGCAGGCAGATCACTGCTGTAGGTTGTAGAGTCTGTGACCGGGTGATGTGGATGACCACCCTTCTCTAGTAGTGTGCAGACTACTTTCCAGTACCATGAATGCTAATAGTAGGGGTGAAGCTTCTAAATAGACATCATCTAAAAACTGTCTGGGATAACTTTAACCAAGCAAGTGGAAAACATGTAACATAAAAATTTTAAGACACTGAAGAAAGAATTGAAGAAGACACCAGAAGATGGAAAGCTCTCCATGTTCAATATTAATAGCATTAATAATGTGAAAATGGCCATCCTATGTCTTAGTTGCTTTTTTATTGCTGTGAACAGATACCATGGCCAAAGTAACTTATAAAAGGAAGCACTTAATTTGGGACTCATGGTTTTAGGGGGTGGTAGAATCTGACCATCATGGCAGGGAGCATGGCAGCAGGCAAGAGGCGTTGCACTAGAGCAGTAGCTAAAAGCTTACATATTGAGAAACTGTATGGTAGAAAGGGAGACAACTGGAATGGTATGGGCTTTTGAAACCTCACAGCCCACCCGCAATGACACAGCTCCTTCAACAAGCCTGCTTTCTAATTTTTCCCAAACAGTTCTAACCAACTGGGGACCAAGAATTCAAGCACAGGAGCATATGGGGGCTACCATACTACCAAAATCAATCCACATATTCAATGCAATTCCCATCAAAATTCTAACATAATTCTCAGAAATTCATAATCCTAGTCAGTTCCGGTTTGAATTAACATCAGGAGCTGCCCTCTATCCCCAGTTCATATTGTGACTATTACAGTCCTTAGTAGGCAGGATGGAGCTGGGCATGTCAGGATAGCTCACTGAGAAGGAGCAGCAAGGAAGAGGGACAATGCTCCCTTAACTGAACTCAGCTCTGGGATGGGGATGTCAGGTCTTAGGGAACCACTATACAAATGAGCCCTTCTGCAGTGGCCAGTTCAGGGTTTGCTTCAGTCAAACCTAACACCACATATCTTTGCCACTATTGTAGAGACATTCCCTTTGCTTACACACACCTCTTTTGATGCTTAGTGTGGACAAAAACCAGTCAGTATACTTACAGAACCCATGATACCAGGGATTTCTGTCTTCTTTGGACTAGAGTGAATCTCATTTGGTGGACTTACTAAGGCACCTTCTGTCACTTTTTTTTTCTCTCATAAATTCAGGAGGTTTTCCCCATAAGTTGTGTTCTTCTGGTTACATTGAATGAATAGGTGACATTTTTGTATCTACCTGCTACAGACATGAGATTAGCTACTGCTTCTAAGGGTGTGCTGTTCCATTTAGAATGTAAAGGAAAAGGAAAGAAGATCCCGTGCATGCTGAACAGTGGACTAGGCCTGGAGATTTATTGCTCTGACCTTGGTTCCTCCTGCTTCAGCAGGGTCATCCCCTTATCCATCTGTGTGACCTTCCCGTTAGTAGAGAATCAGAGTTTGCAGGACTTCATAAGAATTCTTCTGTGACGATTACGGTGCTGTGGTACCCTTAAGTTCGCTATCCAGTGTTACTCACATCCTAGGGACTGTGCTAAGTGTGTCACAC
>JAQHUG010000045.1:6877347-6905818 GCA_028555095.1 Dicrostonyx torquatus
ATCGCAGCCTGTGAGGAGGCTGCTGTCATCCTCATCTTCCACAATTAAGAAAAATGAATCCCAGGTTGATAATTTGCCTAAATCACAAAGCTGCAAATGGCAGAGACGGTGGTGAGCTTGTCCCTTTGCACTGAACTTGCCAGTCTGGTCCATCTTTTTCAGTTCTCTGATCTGGATGTAGACGAACTAGATCCATGTCAGAGACTTAGAGAAAATGAGTTGTGTGTGCCCTAAGGTGCCATTTTGCCTCTTCTACCTGTCCTAATGTTTTTAAACACAGCCTTTCCAGGGTTAAAGTCACACATGGGAGGGGGGGTTGCCTATGATCATGCTCTGCTTCTGCACTCCAGTCTGTCTGCCCAGCAGGAGTACCAAAACCTGAGGCTGACTGCCCTTCTCCAGAACAGGTGAAAAGAGGCCAGAATTCTCTTAGGCCCTGCCTTGGGTTACCAATGGCCATGCACCATTTATGTAGAGACTCCTTTGGTCAAAGCTAAATTGGTACCCAGATTTCACCTAGTCCAGGGAAAGTGATTGTGTGTGTTGAGGAGCATTGACTCATTCTGGGCCTCCATCTGTACCCCATATCATTCTCTTTGGCTTTCATCACTCTCTAAAACTTCCCCATCAAAGACTTTACAGGGGCAAGTTAGCTCTTTATGGACATCGTCTCGAGTGATTCTTTGGATATATATAGGTAAAGAATGTGGAAATGCCTGTGGGGTGAACAAGCTGTACACACTCCCTAAGTGAAAGTCCAGATTCCATCCAGCACAGAGGCGTGTTTCCACTTAGCTCTAGCAGCTAGCCGCTTTCCTGCACAGAGGGGAATGGAGCTGTTTTGTTGCCTTGTAGAATTAACAGGGCCAGAGTTCCACATCTTCAGCTTCATTAGTCTGTGAGGCGGGAGTTCTCCCTACCTAGAAGTGGGCGCAGTGAGCCAGGAGCATAATCTTAGCACTCAAGTGACTGAGGCAGGAGCATCACAAGTTTGAGACCAGCTTTGGCTCCATAGTAACCGTGTCTCAAAGAACAAACAGAAAAGTAGGCAGAGGAAGACTGAGCTGTGACTGTGCCACTGGATGATCAGGATGGTGTGTTAAATCTGAAATGAACCACCTTGCTGCCACTAACTAGAACTCAGAAAAATGCTTTGTCTTGTAATAAACTGAGATTTCCAAGGGAAAGCACAGCTAATAGTTGGTGAATGCCTGTCATCTGCCAGGCACTGTGTTGCTAAATTTATTCATCTCCACTGTTGAAGAGGGGAAGAAGAAAAAGAAGGAAAGCCTTCATGCTTTACTAAATGCAGAATTTACACTAGTGAACCATCAATTGAGTTGCTCCAGGCATTTCACAGTAAAATGGGGTCAGGACAGGGAGAGTCACAGGTTGTTGTTTTTCTGTATACTAGGAAATCCCACATAATCAGACTTTGAAATCTGATACTTGCTCTGTAAATTGCTCATGCCTAGGAACTAAGCCTGTAAGTCAAGGAGGGATGGTGAAGTGTTGAGTTAGGAAAGCAGCACCCAGCCAGGAGCATGTGCTGTGCTCCACTGGGTGAGTTACACCCACCATGGCTGGCATGGTTGCACAGAGGATGGCAGGCATCCTCAGGCAGGGGCTGAGTTTCCTCGCAGACCTGCAGGACAGTTTTGAGTTGAGCTCACTGGTGCAGAAGCGCTTTACAGAGTGTCTGCCAGGAGAGGTAAAATTCAGGGCGGAAAGGTCCTAAGACTGGTGATTTGGACTTTCTGTCCTTGTGACCCCATGTGGGAGTTGGAGCAATTTAGAACTGCTAGTGCCGTAAAGGTCTGAGGAGGATGGTGCATTGGTGGGAGCCTCCCCTCACACAACTGGGACTGCTGAACTTAAGAGTCCCTCATGGAAGCCACCCCTGCCTGGGGTAGGACAGGGTGTTCTGACTCCTCACAGAGCTAGGTGAATAATAAAGACCTCCTTTTATTCTTCTTTCAGAATCTCTCTGGCCTAAAATCCGTGTTCCCTTGAAAGTTGTGAGGACTGCAGAAAACAAGCTGAGTAATCGCTTTTTCCCTTATGATGAAATTGAGACAGAGGCTGTCCTGGCCATCGATGATGACATCATCATGCTGACCTCTGATGAACTGCAGTTTGGTTATGAGGTAAGGCTCTTTTCAGCAGTTCACCAAAAGGCTAGGTGTTTCCTTCTCTAGAGCTGTGATTGCTAACCTGTCCTTCATATGCCTGAGAGTGGGCTAGAAAGCTATCTTTGAAGTCCTGGGGAAGCCCAGTTTCCTGGTGACAACTGTACCTAGTTTGGGGAACTCCCAGAGAGAGTCCCAGGGGCCCTTTTCTAAAACCTGTCTTTACCATTGAACAGTTTAATCAGTGTTTCCAAGCATAGTATTCCTGTGCCCCCAGCCACCTGGCTCCACAGCAGTAAAAACGTGAGTAAGTCCAGAAGTGGCAGCATTGGCGCACATTTGGAAAGCAGCCTGTGGATGGCTTGCTCTCTGAGCTCTACATGGACAGACTGGCTGCTTGTCTCTGTCACTGTTCCTTTGGGGCAGCTGATGGATTAGGCTGAGTTCAGGGGTTAAGCATGGAGACCAGGAAAGGTCTCCCCAGGGGAAAGTGCCAGAGTTGAAGCTCGGCGTGCAGCAGTGGGGCTGACAAGCAGTGGGAGGATGTGTGTGAGATGCACACTGATGACAGCAAAGGCTCACACTGCAGGGGTTACCGAGGTGTCCCACAAAGCCCAGTAGAGTATACAAATCTCTTAGCTCCTACTGGACAAGGCACAGTGCTGAGATTTGCCCCATGGTCACACTGCCTTTGGGAGAAAGGAAACATTTCCTTTGATTTCTCAGGACCTGTTGAATTTGGGGTTCTTAAGAAATGAAAATTCAGACAGCATGATAATGTACATCTTTAATTTTGGTGGAGGAAGAGATAGGGAGGCAGAGATAGGAGAACCTCTGAGATTGAGGTTTGTCTACATAGCAAGTTAGGAGCATCCAGAGCCACACAGTGAGAACCTGTTTTTTAAAAAATGAAAACTCATTGAATACAGCCATATTTTTGCATGTGTATTTATTATGTAAATTTCTTTTGGATTTCTTAAAGATTGATTTAAGAGGGAAGAAAGAGAAACCCACACACATATACTACCAAAAATTAAAAGCTAAGTTTTTCCCATTTTATGCTGCTTTTAAACATAGTCCCATCTGAGTGTGAGAGAAAGCCATTCTGGCACAGATGAACTTGGGACCCTCTGGTCAGGTGTTCGGAGGTGAGAACTGGGGGAGCACCTGGCAGAGCCTGCTTTCTTTCATCTTTCAGATTTACTTTCATTTATAGGAAGTAGCTTAGGTCATCATACCTAGGATATGAGTGACATTTGCTGTACCACATTGGCTGGCCAGTTTTATGTTACCTTGACACAAGCTTAGAGTCATTTGGTAAGAGAAAACCTCAGTTGAGGAAATATTCTACCAGATTAGTCTGTGACCTAGTGTTTGGTGCATTTTCTTGATTAATGATAGATGTGGGAGGGCCCAGATTATTGAGGGATGTGCCATCCCTGGTCTTGGTCCTACATACTCGAATAAAGCAGGCTGAGCAAGTCATGAGGAACAAGCCAGTAAGTAGCACTCCTCCATGGCCTCTGTATCAACTCCTGCCTCCAGGTTCCTTGACTTCCTTGGATGATGGACTACAAGTTGTAAAATGAAATAACTTGTTTCCTCCGCAAGCTGCCTTTGATCATGGTGTCTCATCACAGCAGTAGATATCCTAAGACACCATTTTTCCCACTTATGTAGAAAGAAAATTGTAAAGTGTTTCTCTCGGCAAACCAGGGGGAGAGGACCTCTTTATCAGTACAATAGTTCCAAATTGTACCTGTTTGCTCAGTTTCTTGGCAAAAGTGGAGTGGGAACAAGGATATTCAAAGATATTGCCCAGATAGGCAGACTCTATGGGTCACTGTCTCTGGTTACTGTGAAGGAGATCTAATCAAGAAAACTAAGCTAAATGTATTTCCAAGATCTCTTTCAACTTTGAGATGAAACCTGCTTCTTAGCTTATTCTTTCCTACAATTGTGGTGACAGTTTTCCCCCTCCCAGGATAAATATCATAGTTCCTGCCACACAGCCAGCTCAGGAAGCACTTGGCAGAAGCCACAGTAGTGCCACCAGGAAGCACTTGGCAGAAGCCACAGTAGTGCCACCACCCTTACTGTAACTGCAGTCCTCACCATGACCATGCCGTGGTTCTCCTGGGGCTTCTGAGACTTGTTCCTATTGACTTCTCTACTCAAAATATTTTTCTGGTGAGGGTGCTCAGTTGAGTATGGATTCAGAAGATGGAGGACACTGTGCTTTTAAGTCCAGCTTCCACTCCAAAGCCTAGAGTTAATTTTCATGCAGCAGTTAGCAACCTCAATTAAGTAAATAAATAATACCGTTAGGAAGTTTTCCTAATGTGAGCTCTCTGCTGATGCAAAAATCCCAATCAAGCCAAATCACAACAAGCCAAATTAACAAATATTCAGGTTTAATGGGATTCCTGCACTCTCGGGTGCCCCTAAGGGGGAACCGGGAGGCCACAGACTAGACCACCAGGGGGAAGGAAAGAGACCACGTGTTCCTCTTCTGGGAGCTCTCCTAAATACCCTGTGGGAGTGGTCCTGACCCCCCCCCCTGGGAGGGGTCAAGACCTGGCATGCTGGGATTTGGAATCCAGATGAATACAACTCTCAGACCTGGGGTCTATGCTCCCAACTTAACATTTCCTAGGGAAATTGTATCAAAGCCCAGACCATTTCTTGGCACTCAGCAGAGTCTGTTGGGATTATGGCTTTGTTAGTTTTCACTCTTCCTCTTACCTGATAGCTCAGAGAAGCTTCCAGTCTCAGTCTAGGTGAGCTGCAGATGACTTGGTACCTCTTTAAAAAAAAAAAAAAAAAACAGGGGAGTTATTACCTCAGAGATTTGCTGTTTAGTTTCCATTTTTTTCTTCTAGAATATGAGCACCAGAGTAGGAACAATGGAGAGAGAGCAGCACTCTCCATGTTTAATCCAGTGACTTTTTGATGAATGACTGATCCCCATTGCCAAAGTGCATGTGCACAATAAGGCACGGACTCTTTAGCTTCTGCTCTGTGCTGATTCATAACCTGGATGCAATGGTGTGATGAAACAGAATTTGAAATGTTATATATAAATAATAAAATAATACACACACACACACACACACACACACACACACACACACACACATATATATATATCAAGATACCTGAAGCAGACTACCTTGGGGAGGGGGGTTGTTTTGTTTTCTTTTGTTTGATGTATAATCTTATGTAGCTAGCCTCAAACTCAGTACATGGTTAGAGGATGACTATAACTTCTGGTCCTTCTGCCTGCACCTCCTGAATTCTGAGAATATAGGTGTGTACCACCACACCTAGCTGAATGGCTTTATAAAACAGAAATTTAGCTTCCAATTTTAGAGACTCAAAGGCAGGCGCCAGCATTGGCTTGCCCCTAGCAAGGACCTACAATGGGAGGAGCACGTATGGGAGAAGCCATCACATGTCAAAACAGGAAGTCAAAGAGTAGTTCATGTGTCAGGTCTTCTAACAGCTCATCTCTACAGAGCTCTGGGACCTACCAGAGTTCCTTTAATTCCTTCTGATGACTCTGCCCCTGTTGACTTCAGAACCTCCCACCAAGTCCTGTCTTTTAAAGTTCCCATATCTCCTCTGCGCTGTTAAACTGAGGGCTAGGACTCACCATGTGAACATTAGGGACATACCACATCCAAGCCGTAGCAGCACCTGCCATATCATACCATCATTCTTCCCACATCATCGAAGTAATAAGAGCCTGTGCTTATGCAAATGCCTGTACACTGATATTCATAGAAGCTTTATTCAGTATAGCCAGAACCTGAAGGAAAACAAAACCAGTGTCTGTCTGTCAGTCCAATGGGTAAGTGAACAACAACATATCCTGCAATAGGAGTTGATTAAACAGTAAATAGGATTTGTTGGGGGAGGGGTGGGAGGCATTGCAATGTTGAAGATCAGACCTAGAGCCAGGCCAGCACTCTACCTGATCTATATCCCTAGCCCTCAGTAATAAATAAGAATAAACTATTGTTATATGCAACGCAACAGTGTATGTACTTTTCAGAATGATTATGCTCAGTTAATGAAGTAAGATGAAGATGAGAACAGAGTTTATTTATGAGTTTACATGTATGAAAGTCTATAAAATGAAGTGTTGGGGCAGCAGATCAGTGGTTGCCTGTCTCTGCTCCCCAGTGCTAAGGTTGCAGGCGTGTGCAGCCAGGGCTGGTTTTTATTCATCTGTTCTGTGTAAGCATTTGGGATCCAAACTCAGGTCCTCATGCTTGCAGAACAAGCCCTCTTACCTGCTGAGCCACAGCCCCAGATTTCTGAACTTTTAATGGGAATACAATAGCCTTGCAAAAATCAAACCCTTTTTGGAAAATAATTTGCAGTATTTACACTACCTTGTTTTAAGACTTACCATAAAGTTGCATCAATCAAGACACTGGTATTGTTAAAATTTAGACATGTAAATCAGAGAAACAGAATTTAGAGTTGACCACTGTTATGTGGACAGTCCTGGGGAGACAAGAAACATCTGTTCTCCATAAATGGACTCCAGCAGACCAAAGTAAGCATTCCATTCAAGTCTTATCTTGGGGATCCAATTAATTTATTTATGATTACTTACAGTAGTATGGGCAACTTACCAATACTACGCTAAAGAAGAAGACGTTAGTCACTGTCCTGGCGACCATTAACTGCCTATCTATTGTTGTGGGAGAGGGCGGGCCTCATGAATCTCTCTCTTTCTCCATGATGTAATGTTAGCCAGTTCTGTCTGTGCAGGTCTTGTGTAGGATCATCACAGCTGTGAGCCCCAGGGGGTACAGCCAGATGCCAGCGTTCCACAGGACTTAACACATGGTAGGTAATTGTCAACAGAAGAGCCAGGTCCGATCACTACAGATGATAAGGTCTTTTTACTCAATGGTTTGCAATATTTCATTTTTAAGATGACCATACTTCTACTGTAGGTAAACATCTAACACAAAGCAAGGTGTAGCAACTCACACCTGTAATCACAGCCCTTGACTGAGGCAGGATGGTTACAAGCTGGAAGCCAGCATGTACTCCATAGTAAGTTCCAGGCCAATCTGGGAAATATAGCAAGACTCTGTCTCAAAATTAATTAATTAGTATTTGTAAGTTTCAAACTTGGAAAATCAAATTACAGAATACAACTAAAACAGTACTTAGGAAAAAAAATATATCATAAATTACCAGATTAGAAAAGAATAAAAACTTAAAACTAGTGACCAAAAAGAAACTGGGGAGAAAAGTAAAACTTGAGGCAAGTGAGAAAAAGGAGAGAATAAAGTTAAAAACGGTAAAGTAGAAAACTGACCAACAGACAAAATTAACATGTCCAAAACTGGCTCTTTGAAAAGATTAACAAAACAGATTAACTGCCAAGTTTGGCCACTCAAAAAGAAAAAACATGAATCGTCATTATGAGGAATTGTAATAGTTTCCATAGTAAATGTCCCCTTTCTTCTTCATCCTCATTCTTTTCCCTCTCTCCTCCCCTTCCCTTCTCCCTTCTTCCCCTCCCTTCTCCCTTCCCCTCTTTTTCTTCCCTCTACTCATACTCTTCCTGTCATGATGTCTTGGCCAAGTTCCTGGAGCCAAGCCACTGTGGGCTGAAATCTGGGAAGCCCACGAACCAAAATAAACCCTTCTGCCCAGAAATTGTTTCTGTCAGGTATTTGTCTCCTTGCTGAGAAAAATAACTAATACAGAAAATGGATACCAGGAGTGGGGTCCTGGCTGTGACTGATCCTGGCCATTTGACTCATGAGCCTTTGGAGCAGGTTTACATGAGGAATTGCAAGAATTTGGAGAACTACAGAAGCTCTAGGATGGTGTATGCAGAGCTTTTCAGGCCATACTAATGGATCCCCAGAAGAGACGGACACTGATGGAAAGGTAGACAGTAAATGCTGAGTTCATGAAGTTTCAGAGAAACAAAATCTCAGTTCAGAACTGGACCAAAAGCCATTTGTGTTACATTTTGGCAAAAAATTTGTCTACCTTTTTCATGTGTCCTAAAACTTTGGTAGAGAAAATTTCAAGACAGTGTAGTGTTAAGTATTTCCTTAAAGACGAACCTTTACGCTGATGCAAATAATCCCAATCAGACCAATACAAACCGAATTAAAGATGTCCATGTTTAATGGAGTGCTCCTGGGTGGCCCCAGGAAAGCATGGAGATGGGGAGAGAGAGAGAAAGAAGGGAGACCATGTGAAACCCAGAGACTACTTGTTCATTCTCTGGGGGGCAGTTAAAATAGCCTGTGGGTGTGGTCCCAACCTTCCCTGGGGAGTGGTTACCATTTGGCGGGCTTTCTTGACCCTCCCTGGGGAGGGGTCATCGTTTTGCAGACTTTCTCAGAGGTGGAGTTTGGACTGAGGCAACTCCCAGAGGAAGGAGCTCATGCCAGGAGCTGGGGTGAAGTCCCCAGCCAAACATGTAGCATTTCAGACTGTGGAATTACTATTGGTAGCTGCTTTCAGCTAGATTTACAGCAAGAAAGAGTCATAAAAAGTAAAGCAGATTGATCCAAAAACATTGTGCAGTCTGAACAGAAAAGGAGCTCTTTGAAGGTTGCAGACAAGGAGGGTGTGGTTGTTAATGGAACTGGTATCATTAGAAAGAGGCCAAGCTCTTTGTGGTTAGACAATAGAAAGATACCCTGAGGGAATTATCAGCAATTGGCCAGACCCCCCCCCACACACACACAAGGTTCTGAGGTACAGAATTGTAAACTCATTTAAAATACTTTCCCTTGACAAGATCATGCCTACAGAGCGTCCTGCATAGGGCTGCCTAGAGAAGTGTGGAAGGCCTTGGTATTGTCCACCTGATGCTTGTTTTGAAGGGATGCAGAATGCAAGAGTTGGGAGTCTTCCACCAACATTTCAAAGAAATGAGGGGGGGCAACGTGTAGCAGGCTTGGTATTCCATCAGGCAGCTGCTAGGAGGGCAGTGCAGGTGATTGTGGGGTGATACTAAAATGTAGTGGCTCCTCAAGAGGGTTAAAGTTACGAGGGACCCAGTACATGTGCTAAGAAAGCCGTAGGCAATAAGTGAAACTTAGGACAGAGGCCATGACAGATGCCAACTCAAGGTGGTAGAGCCAGGAATTCTGCTGGATCACACATTCTGCTGCCACATATCCAGAGCAGCAGATGAGGAACTGCAGAAGGCCGTGTTTGCCCTTGTGCATCTCTCTTTGATCCTCCCGTGCTGCTGTCCTGTGTTCTGTGATGGGAATGTTTATTCCTTGTCATTGTAACTTGCTGTTTGCTTACAGCAAGCAGCTCACAGCTAAGGGTTTGCTTGAGACGCAGAGGAGACTTTGAACTTTTAAACAGTGTTGGAACTGTTTAGATTTTGGGGACGCCTAGAGATGAACTAAATACATTTTGTATTATGAGATGTCCATGAGCCTTTGGGGCCCTGAGGCAGAGTGTTATTATGGATTGATTATGAAATGGACCCACACGCTCTAGTGTGGACATTGGATTCCTAACTGGGGGTGTGGTATGGGAGGCTGAGGGCTTCTCAGGGAGGTAGAACCTAGGTGGAGGAAGTAAGTTACTTGGCATGCTCCCAAGGAGCTCCTTTTCCTGCTGCTCTCTCCCCTGCGTTTCTGAGGCTGTGGTATTTTACCTCAACTCATGGGATCACAAAGCCATAGCTTGAAATCCCAGAACCTCTGAACCAAAAATAAATCCTTCACATCTCCCCTTGTGCTCTCTCAGGCAGTAGGTAGCACATGAGGATGAAGGACAGCTAAGCTTTGAAGAGTTGTGAGTACAGATGTCAGTCACTGGTAGACGATTACAAACCTCATAGAAATCGATACAAACTTTGTGGACAATTATAACTTGCAGAATATGTTAAATCAAAGGTGTGTGTGTGTGTGTGTGTGTGCACACGCATGTGCGTGAAAGGGCATGTGTTTGGGTTTGTACAAATGTATGTGTGGATGTGGGTGTGTGGACACATTTGGAGGTCAGAGTTCAACACTGCTTGTCTTCTTCAATCATTATTTATAGATAAGGTCTCCTTTTAGGCCAAGAACCCAGTTGTTTGTCTGTGTTGGCTGGCTAGTAGGTCCAGGGATCTCTTTGTCTCTGCACACATTAATTCATTGCTTTCTGCTGTGTACTTGGATGCACTATGACCAGTTCTCTCGCATTCCTGCCGCTGGGACTTCCCCACCATGTTGGGCTGTAACCTGGAATTATGAGCCACATTAACCCCTTTCCCTTAGCTGCTTTTGTTACAGCATTAGGAAAAGAAATGGTGACAAAGGAAATACTGAGATTGCTGCTGGGGTCTTCCTACCACTCAGAAGACTGCAGCCTTCAGGAGGAAAGCTAGCTGAGGACAGGCTGTTTGTTAGGGACGTTTAAAGGCAGCTGGTGCTGAAAGAGCTGCATAAGCAGGTGAAACAAATGAGCAAACAAGCCCCCTGCCAAAGAGAGAGACATGAGGAAGATCAAAGTGGAAATGACAAAACTAAAGTTATCCACTCCCAAATTCAGTGCTTCTTAAGAGAATGGAGGCACAGGAGAGAGCAATGGGCTTGAGGATAAGTCAGGAGCACTCGGTAAGTGCAAAAAAAGGGGACACAATGCAAAACAACAACAACAATAACAACAACAAAAGCAGAACCTGGGGATCTGACGGATCTGAGGGACAGTAACAACGTATTTAACAGTGCCATCCATTGGAGTTTCCGGAGAAGAAAGTGGCTAAAAAGTATGTGAAGAAATGAGCTGATAATTTCGGGAACTTAGACTCAAGAGGCCCAGCAGGCCACAGCAGGACTTGTAGAGATGTCAATAAATTTCACAAGCTGAATGCATCAAAGCAGTATTTGTGCTGAAGTGGTCATCAGAAAGCTGAGTCTGTTCGTCTATACAAGCACATACAGGAGCAGGTGCGTTTGTGTGTGCCTCGCTCACCCTGCTTCTGTAGCTGGGGCAGAGGCCTCCTTGACGGTGGTGGGTCCTCCACCCCTTGCTGCTCCGTTCTTCATCCCAAAGTACAGCCTTGGTGCCTGACTTCCCCCACATGTCCAGTTCCAGTCAGTCTTACTCAGCTTTCTTGCATTTGTGTTGATAGATTATGGACATGTACAGTAGCTTCTAGCATTTGGAATGACGTGTCTCTCTTATTCTTGATACTGGTCATTTCTTTCCTCCTCCCTCTTCCACAGAGTCTCACACTGTAGTCTAAGTTGTCCTCAAGCTCATGGTCCTTTAGCCTCCACCTCCTGATTGCTGGATTGCAGGTATATTCAGCCACACTGATTTCTGTTTTCTGGTCTCTGGTTAGACTCCTTTTTAGACCTGATAATGCCATCATTCTTTCAGACAACTAGCTTTGTTGGGCTTTCTCTGTTTTGTGCTAATCACCACTCTGCTTGACTGATTTCACACTCTGCATTCATAAATCTGAATTGCTGATCTTTTTCTAGTTTTTTTTTTGGCTTGAAAGCACAGATTATTAGTTTTAATATTGATTTTTTTTCTGATATATGCATTGAAATTTTTCTTCAATTGTTGCTTCAGGTATATTATGAATTTTTGTTGGTGCATTTCTGTGTGTGTATGTGTGAATGTATCTGTGTGTTTATGTATATGTGTGTGTGTGTGTTTGTGCATGTCTTTGTGTGTTTGTCTATGTGACTATGTGTCTGCTTTGTGTATGTATGACTGTGTGTGTGTGTGTCTGTGTGTTGCAGAGGCCAAAGAAGAATGTCAGATGTTTTCTTCTGTAACTCTCCTTTTTTTAACACAGACTCTCACTGAACCTGCAGTCTAGCCAACAAGCTCCCTGAACTCACATGTCTCCTTCTCCAAAGCTGGACTTAACAGGCATGTTCAGTCATGCCAAAATTTTACATGGAACTCTAACTCAGGTCCCCTTGTTTTAACAGCAAGTATTCTTATCCACAAACTTAGGCGCCCCAACCCTCATTCTCAAGTTTGGATATGTCATATTTCTGTTAGCCTGAGGTTCAAAATATTATGTGATTTCCTTTATGTTATCTTCTTTAATCCATAGTCCATAAAAACACACTGCTTGCTTCTGTCACATTTTTAAGTTACCTTTTCTCTCTTGTTACTGGTTTGATACAACTGTGCTGAGAAATCCGCTGCTTGGAAATGCCTTGAGACGGGCTTAGCATAAGGCTTGTGTTGTTAATGTTCTGGGTGCACCTGGGAGGAAGGCTCATTCTGCATTTGTGAGTTCACTAACTAAGGCAGCTGGTTAGGTTAGTAACCCCAGTGCTTCAGATATACACAATCAAAAGTTCCTTCTATGAAAGCAGCATCTTCATTTCTTCTATTCTATAAACCTTGTGTTAGTAGTTAAATCCATTATCCTAGCTTAACCCTATCCTCCCAAAAAAAATTCAGCTAAAACACCATATTGACTATGTGAGAGTCGAAGAGAAAATGTGCCAGAGGTCTTTTTACTGTTGTGCCAAAGAGACTATAGAAAAACCCAGTGACAGTAGGGTCTCCCCATCTGGAATTCTTGCTAAGGAAGAAGCCAGCAGCAGAGGCTTCTAGAGTTTTTACCTTTTTGTCTGGAGACAGAACTTTAGATCAAAACACTTCCTGCAGCCCCTGAGGAATCAGAAATGCAGGTAAACCAAGCTATGACTCCACATGGGAACATGCCAAACTGCTGGGCATGAAGAGTAACATCTGGAGCAATCTTGTGACACTCAGACCAGCTGCACATGAATTGGACATTGAGAGGAGGGTGCACAGGTTATGTTATTAGAGACAGAGCAGTCTAAGGTGACCAGGTCCTGCTTTGTTCGTGGTTCTGAAAGCACCTCTGCTGAGGTGTCACATGCAGCCCCAGGCCCCAGATTTTGCCATTTTCACAAGTGAGTAGGTACTCTAAGGTAGTGCATGCCAAAGAGCTGGAAGGCTTGATTGACAGAGACCATTGTGATGGAAGCTTCACACCATGCTTAAGGGTTATAGGGCAGACTGTATGCCAGCTCATAGAACACACTTCCCAAAGACACAAGAAAGATTCACAGGTGAGTGATGGGGCAATCTCCCTGTACTATTAGCTTGGAAACAAAACATAAACTCTGCAGTCCCTTTCCAAGAGGAAGTTTGTAGAGCCCTGCTGTGCTCTGTCTGGCCTTTGCCTAATCTTGGCACCAGCAGATGATATAAGCATACAGTTAAGGCTTCATCCACCAGGTGTGACCCTGCCCCAGCCTCGCAGCTGATCAGGCGAGAGGCTCAGATCTCTACATGCCACATACCCTATCAGCATTTCTGGTTCTGCTCATAGAAACACAGTGAGAATGTAAAGAGAGGACCCTCTCCCTTCATGCTTTGCTGCCAAGGACTGGAGAACTACAAAGAAGTCAGTTTACGTCTTGAAAATGTTAAATGAGCATTGACTCTGTAAGACTTTGCGGTACAGAGTAAGGTCTGGGGAATGAGATCAGGCCAGTTTTTTTTTTTTTTTTCCCAGTCTTGTGACCTGAGTACACAGACATTTGGATCCAGTGCTAGATGTAATCATTTCATGGGTTATTTGCCTGTCTTGGTGGGGCCACTTTCCCTCTTGGAAGGCAAAGGGCCCTGGGAAACTTTCCCTTCTCTCTCCATCCCTGAAGTCAGGAGCTTGGAATGATCCTCTCTGGCCTTGCGTGTTTCTGACTTGTTTGACAAGCTCTAGTGAGCTACCAGATGGGAGATTCCTTTCAGCCTGGGATAATTTATTTATCTGTTTATGTATTTTACCAGGAAAGTATCTATTCAGTTCTCGATACTCATTTGCAAGGGACTCCTGGGGGAACGGTAGCAACGTATAATGTTACTTGGATGTTTGACCCCTCCCCCCATCTCTGCTTTTATTTCAGACACTAAAAAGCATGGAAATAAAAAGCAACTTATTCCTACTCCTCTCCCCCTTCTCTAAGAGACAGTTTAAAACATGTGGTTGAAAATGAGCCATGGAGACTTGGCTGAGTGTGCAAACCTGTGGATTTATTTTTCCTTTCATACTTTGATCCACATTTCCAACCATAAAAAATTATTAGTGGCACTTAAGTGTTGACCATTTTTCACCTGAGAGAGGTGAAATGCTCCTGGCTAATGATGTTGGCTATAAATATAGTTAGGGCTTCATGCGGGAGTGAGAAGGAACAGAGCGGCTGTGTGTTGTCAGGCATGGATGCTGATGCTTGGCCATCCATAGGTGGCAGAGGCTGCTCAGGCCTCTTGGATGCTAATAAATTATATGAACTTACTTACATTACTTTGTTCACAGCTGCCCAATTACATACTTTCAAAAAACAATCACAGAAGACAGCAAAATATCATGGCTTACCCCATTCTTTTCTCATAGTCCCTTCTCCAACTGGGTTTTCTTGATATAGGAGTTACCTAGAGCAAGGCTTGAAATTGAGAATGAGTGTGGCATGGGCCTAGAAAGTTCTGTTAACAATGGATGTTAGGTTAGCTAGTCAGTAGAGGGCCAGCTGAGAAAGGAATGGACAGACTCTGAGGCTGATAGAAGAGTCTCTTGGGAGGTGTGTGTAAAAAGAAGTTGATCTCAGGATAAATTTGTGGTGACAGAGACTGGAGACAGGAAAGCCAGTGAGACCCAGGTGATGAAAGTCTAAAGACAGTGTTGGAATGATTGTCGAGAAGAACAGCACCTACTCACTCAGAGCGTGGTTTTAATGAGTGATGGGGGACCTGGCTAATTGAATAAATTAGAGATGGTGTGATGTTTATATTTTAAACAGAATTAGTAAAATATAGCCATCTATATGTTCATTCAGGGACAGCAGGAGAGAAGATACAATCTGTGGTTCTAAATAAATTCTGATTTTTTTTTCTTCTCATACAATGGCTACAGATGGAAACTGACTACCCTACAGAATTACAGATTCTGTTGTCACTGCCTTTAAAAACATAAAGTTCACCTCTCTGTCTGTGTGTTGCTCTACCTAGAGTGTCGGTCTGTCCGGGATCTCACAGATGCTAGATCTGGAAACAAATGAGTACAGAGCAAGTCTTGGGCTCATTCTGTCAGGCGTGTGGTCCTCTGCTTTCTGCTTACCTCCCCAGGAATCCAGTCTTGCTCTGGAGGTGGACCCAGCCAGGCTTGTTGGAGATTCAGGGAATGCTACAGAAAGATGTTTCTTTATGGCACTTCCTACTGTGGGTTCTGGGCAAGCTCAGTCTAGGGCCCTGCAAAACTCAATTTTTATATAGCTGAGACAAATATGGAGGAATCCATAAAGGAATGGAAATAGAGGCTATTTCTTCTCAGCTGGATATTACAGTAACCATCAAGAAACAGTGGCTGTGGGGACCCACAGATACTGTGTACTTTGCTCATATCAACAAGTTAAACAGACCAACAAAGCTACTGGAGTCTGTGGAGGTGATGAGGATGCTAATCCTTGTGGAAGAGTAGGGAGTCTCAAGACCCTCCCCTGAGAATGAGGTCACCACTCCCTGCCCCAGCTACCGTGATCTTGGGTACTTGACTATACAGGAGTTGAGAGGTTGACTGGGTGGGTGGGACTTTTCAGCATTGCAGCTGTCACTGAGTTATCCATGCTCCAGTAAGTAACCCCAGACAACTCCCTCAAGATGGCCTTGGCAGAAGCTTTCTTTGGTCTGCCAGCCAAATAGACCATCTAGAACACTCAGGTGAATAGACCTTTCTTTCTGTCTCCCCAAGGAACTCACACAACAATAGGGCATACACCACAATGGTTGAATAATCTGGGTACTGGAGACTCACAGGTTTTGGTGAGAATTGGCACCTGAGATTTCCAGTCCTTGACTCTCAGCTGCCTCAGATTCCTGAGCTTTCTCAGGGTCTGGCCAGTAGTAACTGGTTGGGTCGAGAGCAGTTATCTTCTTCCTGATGATGGTGACAGTCACAGGATCCCATCATGGCTCCTTTTCCTGAGCCTGTACATAAAAGTCAGGACTGTATTGAAAAGGATGTCTGTCTGCCTATCTGATTATCTGTCTGTTACTCTGATTATTACTTTTCTTAGATGCCCTAAGAGTTGCTGTCACCCAGACTCTTGTCTTCAGCAGACAGTGTGGCCAAGTGGTCCCACCTGAAAGACTGCACTACCCCAGGCAGACAGGGAAGGCAGTATTTAGAGGCAAGTCATTGCTTGGAAGGTCTGTCCTTTCCATAGTATATCCAGCTCCCAGTGTCAGCCTGCAAATCTGATCACCCTGTTCTTTCTCCAGTTTGCATTGATTTCTACCTGAAAGCATTGTGAGACAGAAGGGAAAACAGCTTATGTGTGCTGCCAGAGTGTGAGCACTGCTGAAAGAAGACCCAGAGACAAGCCAGAGGCTGAGGAGGTGCTGAGAGACACCACGGCATGGCTTGACCTTGCCAAGCCCTTCCAAGGCACCCAGACCCCACTGGAGAATAAGTCAAACAAATATTAAGGGAAGGAAATGGAATATGTATACTGAACATTGAAATAACAGCCAGCCATTTGGAAAAGCACTCAGATGGGAATTATAGTGGAGTGGCACTCTCTTCCCACTGAGTCAGTGAAAGCAAGTCCAGAATGTGTTTGCACAACCATCAGTGGAGCATCCCTGGGGGGGGGGTGTCCCTGTCCCAAGGAAGAGGGCCCACACTTGTGCCACACTTTTACTCTCTGACCTATCCACACAGGTCTCCCTCCCAACACACTCATGAGGCAAGATAGTGACTGCTAGGGAGGGCTGGTGAGGCAGCTCTGGCATTTCCCTGGGCAGTCCTGGGCCTCTACAACTAGTGCTGATGGTTTAGGAAGGCCATTTTAAAGAGTTGTCTGTGTGATGCACAAATGAACTCCCCTTCCCCACCCACCTCATTGCTCAGGAGCGATCTGCAGTGATACCCAGCTCTGAGCAGATCCATGTGTCTGAGGGCTGTTGTCCTAAATCTGCCTGTTGTGTCATTGAGATTGATCAGAAAACTCTGGCACTTCTGGAATCCAGAGTTTCAGACTCTGGCTTTGGTTTCTAGATAGGAGGGACTTCTCTTCCTGAACCACTTGTCTGCCTTGATAGCTAAATCCAGGTACATGGGCAGGATGTGGCGCAGGGACAGGGAAGTGAAAAACACAGCACAAGGCCCTGAATTACCCAGCTCCCCTTGAGGGCAGCGTCCAGAGCTTCCAGGAAAGCCACATGGGGTTTCCCAAACATCAGACCATGTCATTCCTTGTCAGAACACACAACGATAGCCTGCTAAGGTCTGTATCTAAGATAGGGTTCTGATCCCAGTCACACATGAAGGAAGGAAGAAAACCCTGGAAGCCTCAAAGTGACCCCTGCCCTTGAAGACACCACAGCTGTGGAATGAATCTCTAGAAAGCAAGATGAGCTCGCCAGCCTAATACATACAGCTTACTTCTCAGATCATATTTGTTTCTCTGTGCCTGGAATTGGTGCCTAGGGTTCTCATTAATCATGGTTGCTGTGTATTTGCTACTATCTGCTGGCTGGTTTAGATCAAGACTTGGCAATCTTTAAAAGTAATACTTCTTGGTTCCCTAGTAGCCTTTGATTAGGCTGAGGATTTGAGGGTTTGGGCGGAGGTCATAATCAAACGCTGACACTCAGCTTTTGGAAGGAAAGGAAAAGGCCACTTTTCACAGCTAGAGCCACCAACCACGTGTGCATCAGACATGCTGGACTTGATGATAAACTTTGGCGGTAGTGTGGTCCTTTCAGCGGGGTTATGGCGCCTTTTCCCTGGCTCTGCCTAGACGCTTGGCTCATAGCTGTTATACAGTAAATACTTGCAGGCTGACTGGAGTTGAGGTTTGGACATTGAATTGACTTCTTGTAAGTAGAATTATAAAGAACTGTTGGAGTAAATGCCCCGTAATCCCTGTGCAGTGGAGGGTTGGTCACCTACCTACCAGCCACTGAACAAATGACAGAGAGGAATTTTGTCCTGTACTTACCAGGCTGTAAACTATGGGGATCTAAATCCCAATTTTATAATTAACTTTCCTTCTATAGAATGAAACCCTGAATGTTTCGGTCTCTGCTTCCCTGTCCCCAACCCACAAGTCCCCTTTCCACCCTGGTAACTGCCTCAGCTCTTTCCCCATACCCTCACTTCCTAGGGACCTTGACTTTCTAATGGACATGCCACTGGTTTTCCTCTGCAAGCCCCCTGTTAACAAGATAGATGCCTTATTTTGCACCCTCTCTCTGAAGTATGGGAAATTCCAGGGTCTATCTGGGACAGCTGGATTTTGACAAAAGGTACAAGCTCAGTGCCAAGAAGAGGCAGAGACTTCCAGAGTCAGTTCTACAAAGCTGGGTTCTCCACACGCAGAGGTTTGACTTAAACGTTACACCCTCTACAAAATTAGCCAAAAGCAAATCACACACTTAAATGTAAAGCACAAAATTGGGCTGGGAGTGGGAGTTCAGACTCTAGGAGTCTGCAAAGAGATCTGAGCTTGACAACAAAAGGTCAGTCCATAAAAAGACAGATTGGTAAATTAGGCCTTTTCAAAATAAAAATATTATGCTCTTTAAAAGACATTGTAAAGAAGATGAAAAGACATGCTACAGACTAGAGAAAATATTTGTAAACCACATGTCCAGCCGAGAAGTAAACATCTCAGACAAAGAACTCTCAGAAGGCAGCAGTGAAATCCCAGCAGTCCAGCCCGAAAGAGAATGAGGGCATGGATGGACTCCCCACTGAGGAGCGTTCACAGGCAGCAAGTGGAAGACACCCACAGGACAGTGCAGAGAGAACACAATGGCATACATAATACACCTTTCAAAAGGTCTAACATTAAAAAATAGTAAAAACGGGCTGGGGGTGGCTTAGAAGGTAAAAGTATGAAGATTGGAGGTTGATGCCAGTATCTATGTAAACCCAGAGGCAGAGAAGCAGAGACAGGAAGATCCTTGGAGCTCTCTGGACAGCCAGCCTAGCTGAATCCATGATTGTTGGCTTCAGTGAAAGCCCTGATCTCAAAGAATAGGTGGAGCTCAAATAAGGATGACTAACCTCCATGTGCCTGCATGTGCATGTGCAGACAGACAGACAGACAGATGGGAGGAGCTGGAGCTGGCTCTACAGTTAAGAGCACTTGCTGCTTTTACAGAGGACCTGAGTTTGATTCCTGGCTCACAGTCACCTATAACTCCAGCTGCAGGGGCTTCAGCACCGTCCTCTGGCCTTTAGACACCAGCGCGCGCACACACACACACACACACACACACACACACACACACACACAGCTTATATATACTATATGTGTAGTGATAGTTTGTGTTTTAACAAATAAAGCTTGCCTGAAGATAAGAGTGCAAAATTAAGCCACTAGAGGCCAGGGAGTTGTGGCACACACCTTTAATTCCAGGACTTAGGAGACAGAAGTAGATGGGTTTCTGTTAGTTCAAGACCACTCTGAACTACATGAAATTGATCCAGTCTAAACGAGAAGCAGAGTTAACACAAAGGTGATACTTGAGATCCCATGCTTTTAATACCAGAGCTAGGGAGGTGGAGACGGGTGATATGGCTGGGCGGAGAGAGGAATATAAGGCAGAAGAAGACAGGAGCTCAGTACAGTCTGAGGATGCAGTCTGAAGCAGTCTGAGGAGAGGATTGCCCTTTGGTATGAGCATTGGTAGAGGCAAAAGGTCTCTCTAGTGGCTGGCTGCATTGCTTCTCTGATCTTCAAGCAAACTTTATTTGTTAAAACACAAAATATCACTATATGTGTTATATATATTTAAATCTTTTAAAAATATTGATGGGAGCTCAGTAAATAACCAAGAGCCAAATATAAATAAAATAGAAACATCCCATCTCCAAGCTGTGGACTTTAATATTTGTTACTGGATTTCCTTTCTAGAACTCAGTGACAGTACAGACATGTATGTGTATTTCTGTGTGTGTGTGTGTGTGTGTGTGTTGTAGTAGTACTAGTAGGTCAACCTCAAATGCCATGCCTTAGAAGCCATCGACATTTGTTTTTTAAAGATTTATTTATTTATTATGTGTACAGCGTTCCTTCCATGTGTGCCCGCATGCCAGAAGGGGGCGCCAGGTCTCATTACAGATGGCTATGAGCCACCATGTGGTTGCTGGGAATTGAACTCAGGTCCTCTGGAAGAGCAGTCAGTGCTCTTAACCATTGAGCCATCTCTCCAGCCCCCATCAACATTTTTTTTGAGACAAGTTCTTTTCAATGTCCTTGAATTCATCCCGTACTTCATTCTAGGTGGCCAGTGAGCCCCAGAGATCCCAGAGACCCACACGCCTCTCCCTCCAGTGCTAGGATTGATTGCAAACACACACCAGCACACCTTGCTTCTTACAGGGGTGCTGAGGATTGAACTCAAGTCCTCATGCTTTTATGGCAAGCACATTACCAGCTAAGCTAACTCCCTAGTTTTGCAACTGATATTTTGAAGCTACTTGCTATTGTTTGCTTGTGTGTTTGTCACAGGGTCTATGTAACCTAGACTGGCTTCACACTTGTGATCATACTGCCACTCCTTCTGCATGCAAGCATCACCCATATGTACCGTCTCACCAACTCTAATTTGTTTTTGTTTTTGTTTTATGCCATGGAGTACATCCTCTGTTGACAGTTTAGATCCTGTTAGTTTTGCCTTTTTCTGTAAACTGTCCTGAATCATTGTTTGGGACATAGGTTGGTATGGAGGGTCTCTGCTAGCTGATCGTGGATCAAAACTAAACAGAGAGCAGAGTAGTGAGATTGCTCAGGAAGTGACCATTTGGAAGTTCATTCATGGGGCTGGAGAGATGGCTCAGTGGTTAAAGAGGACTAGCTGCTCTTCCAGAGTACCTGGGTTCAATTCCCAGCACCCACATGGCAGCTAACAACTGTCTGTAACCTCAGTTTCAGGGGACCTGACACTCTCACAAGGACATACATGCAGGCAAAACACCAATCAATGTTCATAAAATAAAAATTTAAAAAATGAAGTGATTTTTTTTTTTTTAACAGGAGTTCCTTCATGCTTTGAAGTTAGTTGGGGCCCAACAGTTTGCAAGTATCCTTTCTTTCTCTGTGTGAGGAAAAGAAGGTACTTGTCAGGTTTGCTCTTGCCAGTGTCCCTAACTCAAGTGAAGAGCACCACCTCCACAGCTGCTGGAGGCAGCAGAGCTCACTCACTTCTGGGGCACAGAGTTTGGGCCTCTGGTCCACACATTCCGAATCCTGAGTGGTAGCAGTCTGTCTTTCCTCACTTTGCAGGATTTAGGAAATAGCCATTTGCTTGCTCATTACAGTTTCACTTCACTGAACAGTAAGTAGTCTCCTGAGACCAGGCCAAGAAACAGTGTGACTGGAGCTGTGGCTCTGCAAAGAAACTCAGTCGGGGGTAGTGGTCTTAGGGGCACAGAACTAGCGAGAGCATACTCCATCCTGCCCTTCCTCCCGCCCCTCACTCGCACCCTCCTCCTTCCCTCTGTTGTCTCTAGGAAGAGATTCCTGGCCTCATGAAGAATCCTCGGGTTTAATCTTTCATTCAGCTGTTCTGGGCTTGCGCTCCTCCTCTTCCCCAGTGCCTCATAGATTCTGAGGTTCCAGGAGGCACTCAGATGTGGTGTGGAAACACACTGGCTTGCACACAGCTGACAGGGCCTCTTCTCTTCATGGTATGAGGATGTAGCTGCTGATCCTAAATGGAAACCACATTCACAGTGAAGCTTCCGCTTTAGGAAGATGAGTGCTGATGGAAGCCAAAGGCCAGCCATGGTCCCTGCCTTCGCCACCTGCAGCCTTGTTCCGCTGCCCACCTGTGTGATCAGTGCACTCTGCAGCTGTCATGGTTCCTGTCCTAGGACGCAAGCTAAAGAGCCCAGGTGCAGTGGGTGATTAGACTAGCCTCAACCTGGCTGCCGTATTTCACCAGTGAGGGCCTGAGCTCGGGGGTTGGGTACTTCTTAGAATGCTGGGAAGCCATAAAGGTTGATGAGCAGGGCTGCCTTGGGGCTTTGGATCTACCATGCAGGCTCAATCTAGCAGTGTAGACTTAGACAGCTACTTCCTCGTCAGGTCAGTTTTCCTACCTGTGGAGGGAAGAGATGAGCAATTGGATGACTGACCTCTCCCTTCCAGATGATCTTGAAGGCTGCAGCTCCTGGACACAACTTGGACAGGGCCTCACAGCTCCAGATCACTCAGTATGAGTCTTCTTCCCATAGGTGAGCTGTTACTGACTCAAGGATGAGGCAGGTGTCGCAAAACCCACTTTTCCTAGAAATGCCTTCCCAGTAATGACCACCACTGAAAGATGGACACAATCCTGTGCCTATGAGAGCTAAGCACAGCCCATCCCCAGGCCTTCAGCACTGACCCTGGCCTGAAGCTATCACTTAAAAGAAACGCACATCATGTACTCATGACCAAAGCCCTGTCCCCCCAGTCAGACTGGACAGATGAGAAGCACACATCATGTAGCTACTGCCAAAGCCCTCGCAAGTCAGAGTGGACAGATGAGAGTGCTGCCGAACCCCCGGAGGGCTCCCATGCTCCTAGTTTTCCTGCTGGGTTGATTGATTTTAAAAAGAACTCTTCCATGGCTTGAAAGGGTCCTTCAGACAGACTGAGGTAATCTCACAGGTTGATCTTAAAACACGCTGTTTACCCATGTATCTGTCAATGCTGGTCAGCATTAGGAAACTCTGGGTGACAATGTCTGGGCTCCCCTACTCTAGATATCTCTTTTATGCCTCTAATGTGAACCAAGGTTCTCAGCTTTCCACAGAGCTCCCTCTTAACAAAGCACCATCTGTGGGTATGATGTAGAGTCTGGCCTAAGAGTGAAGCCTATCAGCCCCCTTTGCACTTCTCCTCAGCAAGCTGCAAGTAAGGTGGGTTTGGGGCCTCGAGAGAAGGACTGGTAGGGAAGAGCACTAGCCAAACTTGCCATACCAGTGTGAGGAACCAAGTGAGACTCCCAGCACCCACATAGAAAGCAAGGTGGGACCACACACATGCCCATAGCACTAGCATTGATGGAGGAGCAGAGACAGGGTTGTCGGGCTTGCTGGCCACCAGCCTTAGCTCCATGTTCAGTGAGAAACCTTGTCTCAGAATACACCCAGTATTCTGGCCTCCATATGTGTGTGCATGGACACAGAAACACATTCATGAATGAATCCTGTAACTGGCTTCTCAATGGAAGCCAGCCAGCTACTGCCTCCACATCTGGTCCACATGCAGGACAGAGCATACTCTCCTGAGGGAAAACATGCTGCCCTAAAGTACGAAGGATGAGACCACTCATTAAAGACCTTTACATGTTACTGACTCCTTTTAGCTCTGCCTTGCCTTGCCCAAGCATGAGACCATGAGACCACAGGGATTGAGCTAGTTCATAGAGTTCTGTGTCACTGTGATTCTTAGCAGTTGACACAACCTAGAAGTATGTGCAAGGAAAAACATGAAACCTTTGGAACCATGTTTATACATATACACTGCCTCTTACCCGTAATGCTTCTTTCTGTCAAGGAGAGACATGGATCTTGCTGTGTAAACGAAGCTAGCCTCTTAGTCATGGTTATCCTGTGTCTGCCTCCTTTATCCTGGAATTACAGGCATGCACTGTCCTGCATAGCCTCCCCTTCCTGCACTTATGTCTCAGTCGTCCTGAAACTCATCTCTGTAGTCCAGGGCAGTATGTCTGAGGGACTGTGCCTTTGGGAGGGGGAGACTGTAACAGTCACTTCAGAGAGAGCCTGTTTTGATGTTGGTGTCCTGATTGCACCTCCAGATGGACACCATGTGTGGCTGCATCCTTCCCTCCCTCTCCTTTATCTGATTCGCAAGGCTGACTCAGAATGTAGCATGGCATCTCTCTTCAGGAACATTTATGGACCGCCTTCATGTATATGGCATTTAACAAAGTGCACTGATCCAGACCAGTCTATTCAGAAATCCACAGCCTGAAACAGATCATGAAAACAGGCATGAATGAGGAGGAAGGAGCAGAGAGGATCTTTCTCTAAGAGGACATTAGCAACCAGCAAATCCAGATGGAAAGGGAAACAGAAACGTGTTGCTGTGACTGGACCAGAGGGGCAGCAATCTTCTTTGGCCCTGTGCCCTGTGCAGTGTCTATGGATAGGAGGGTCCAGTTAGGCTGCCTCTTGAGACTGTGAAGAAAGGCAGAAGTGCTTTGCATTACCCAGTGGAAAGCCACAGAAGACCTCATGGCTTTCAGTTTGGGGAACTGTGTTATGTTTTAAACAAAGTAGAAAATGGTCCAGGTAATTGCATCTGTTAGTCCTGAGTATAGAAAAATCTCTGATTAGGAAAAGGGTGTTTGGGGTTAAGAGCACGGAAGGAGCAGTGGTAGGAATATTCTCGAGCTGTAATCTGTAATCAGAAAGTCCAGAGTGTTCCAGGCTCTTCTTCCTTAGGTCTATGCTGTTAACTGCCCGTGAGGGTGCTCTTTAGAAGGCCTGTGACTAGACCGGAGTGGGGTAGGAAGCATCGCTGATGTAGGCGGGAGGGGACACCTCAAGTCCCACCCTGCAGATGTAAAGGCTCTGATGCCAGAGGTGAAAGGAGTGGGGTGCTCCACGAAGAGAGGGGCATGGATTGGACACTGCTGCTGCTCTGGCCTAGAAAATGTTTACTGTGTGCATAACCAGTCTGGTTTTATACTGGCTGATTGGGAGGGGGCATCCCATTCTGCTTCCCTCATTCTGATCCTGTAGTCAGCTTCAGAGTTACAGATGAAGTGCCAAGGATGGCGTCTTGATTGGATCCAGCTGCCTGGAGTAAGTCAAGGACAGGGGCCTAGAAAGAACAGAGCTCAGGCAAGGCTCCAGAGGAATCCAAGACTCGGGACAAGGACTCCTCTGGTGCCTTTCAGCACACTGCAGTTTGGCGGTCTGTGACTGGATGTAGTGGATTAAGTCCTGGAGAGAAGGCTAAGTGACTCCAGCCAACAGGAAGAACTCCGTACTGAAATCTTAACAGCATTTGACCCTAAAACTAAGAAGATAATAATAACAATAATAACGAAAAGGGGATGATAATGATGATGGATGATGGTGGCAGGTGGGTTGGGGGAGGGCACTTGGAAAGAAGAAAGGGACTTGCCTTCCTTTGATTTCGGTATAGAGCTGTGTTAATTCCAAGTCAACAGGAAAGGCAGCTGCTGTCTTCAGCAATGCCGGTAGAGTTGGATACAGGCCTGCATCCTGCCATTCCAGCTGCTTAGTTGTGCGTGCTCGGAGTCATTCAGACACTACTGTCCACTTAGGCAGGTTAACCAGCAAGGTGCTGTGACTTGGGTGTGCTGAGGAAAAAGGGTCTGTCCTGGTCCACAGATAGAGTTATGGCTTTCACAACTATCCGTGCCCTGCCTCTATAAAACCATAATAGCATCATACTATTTAATCTGCTGAAATACAGACTCCATACCAAAGAGCAAACAGCAGCTCACACAGCCCGGTAACACTTGACAGACTCATTTGTCTGCAGCTATTAGGATGATCTCTGTAGCCCATTAGGTCTGTTGGTTACAATATGGTGTTAATGAAGCCAAGGCTGTGAGTCTGAGAACCCTATTAGATGCACTGGTGTCACACCAGGGTAAGCTCTTTTTATGACCCCCCAGGCCACACCCATGAGGCAGGTTAGATGTCCCATAAAATCTGGAGATGATTGAGGAGTCCTGGGTAGAAAGTGTAATGTCAGTGTAGTAACTCAGCAGATTTTCTGCGTCCCCGCGTCCCCCTCCCCCAGCTTCTGTGACTTGCTGTGGGAGACTCTTCCTGTGCCTGTCACACTCAGAGCCCTCATGCTTGTCACTGACACGAGTGTGTACTGTGCAGGCCTTCTTCCATGGTTGAGTGCACTCTTCTGGCTGTGATAAAAGTGTAGGTCCCACCTCCCTTCCCAGCCCCTTTGTGCCCTCAGCAGCCAGTGAGGGGTGCTGCGGTGTGGTGTGTGCTGCTGTTCTTCGGGCTAGGATACCACAGTGAGCCAGTGGGAACTCTCCTAGAGAGAAGTAAATAATAACTAGCTAAAGTGATATCACAAGTGAAAATTTAATAAAGAGAAGCAGGGGCTGCAGGTATGTGACGGGAGGTTGGGTGCCAGTGGCGTTTGTCTGATATGAGACGCTAAGCAGGCCTGTTGAAGGTGTTGATGCTTAAGCAGAGGCTCCATTGGTGATAAGGAGCAGCCTTTTGAAGCTAGAAAAATGTTCCAGAAGACACAGCAGGAGACCACCAGGGCGGGGCCAGAATTGTGAAGACGGGAGTTCGTGCATACCCGGAACTTGGACAGGCAGACTTGACTGAGGAAACTTGATCCTGTAAGGATGGAGGGATAGTTGATGCATCTGTTGGCAAAAGAAGAAGAGGAGAAGGAGAAGAGGAGGAAGAGGAGGAGGAGGAAACAGAAGAACTGATAGCCAAGCACCACAAGGCAGGGGGCCGGGAAGGGTCTTTGCCAACAGGTATCAGTGGGACATGGCACTGACAACCTTGACTCAGGCTTCTAGTCTCCTGGACTTGAGAAGTTTCTAATCTAAGCCCCCAGTGTGTGGTTCTATTATGAGAGCCCCAAGTAGCTCCAAGGGAGGGATATTGCTGCTAACAACCCAGCTGTGCTCTGGAGAATGGCATCCACATGTTCTCCTTAAGCTCAGTGTCGTAAAGTGATGGGAAGCTGCTCGTCACTCTGGAACATGACCATATTGCTTCTATAGATAAATGCATAACAGAGATAACATGTAACACTAGGAAAGAGCCCAGTGGCCCGGAATACCTGTAGTTCTTCTAGACTGGTACTGTTAGAGATGCTGGCTGGTTCCGGTTTGAAAGGAGAGGAGGTGAAGCATGGAGATGAAGAGGTGGCTGTCCCGGAATCTGGTTGGAGCTCCAGGGAGTGGCAGAAGTAAAGTTAGAGGTAACCGGAAGTAGGGCCAATAGGACATTGTAATAGATCTGGAAGGGAGGACAAAGGCTGCCTGGGCATCTGGGCTTGAGCCAGTAGGGAAACTGAGAGAGAGAAGCTTGAAAGGTCTTTCTGGGATGTGGGATTGAGTTTTGTTTGAGCCATTGTTAACTTTGTTAACGTTTCCTATAAACATCATCCTAGATATGGAACCAGTGACAAAATGAAGAAACACTTCTACTCAAGTTCTGGCTGGGTGAACTAATGCTTTTATTGGACTTAACAGGAGCATGAATGACCCCAAAAACTGAATTGTAGGGTAGTCCCACCCCAGCATGGATAACTGCTTCCCAAAAGCAGTGTAGAAAGTGATTTAGCTAATCTTCCACTTTCCATACACAGCAACACCTCCTGAGACCGTGGCAGCTTGGGAAGGATTGTGCACAGCTGGGAGGAGCAGACAGAAGAAAGGGAGTAGCTGTAGTCTCAGGGAAGATGGGTTGACCTTCCCAGTCGCTCTCTCTGTGGAGGAACTTAAGCTTCAACAAGCCTTGTCTGGTGAGGTCTGGTGCAGGAAACCAGTGCTGTTCAGATCACAAGGTGGAGGTCATGTTAACTCAGAGTATAGTTCAGCATGGTAGGTAGAGAGAACCTTTATTTACCTAGGCAGGGTAGCCGGAAAGATGTTGGGCATCTCAGTGGCCTGCAGGGCTGAACAGATGTAAAGTGATGAAATTAGAGCTGGGATTTAAAGTAATGAGATGAGATGATATTCCCTAAAGAGAAGGAATGAGGAAATCGGTGGGGCCTTTGGGGGTGCCATTCTTTAGACTCTGCTGAAGGTTGGCCCAGCTGAGAAGACAAATAAGCTTCACAAGTGGGCAGAAAGTTATCCCCCATTTATTGAGCTCCTTATTATGTATAGGTGGGAATTGAGGGAGTAATGTATGTTTGAATTTAAAAAAAATAAACTTTTTATTGCATTTTAATGTATTTATTATGGGTACCATGATTATCATGATGTTCATATGGAGGTCAGAGGCCAACTCACACAAGTCACCTCTCTCCTACCGTGTGAGTCCTCAGGATGGAACCCAGGTCATCAGGTGTGGCAGAAGACACCTTTGCCCACTAACCTATCTCACTGGGTCCCATGTGTACATGCAGGTGCATGTATCCGAGGCCTATGTGTACATGCAGGTGCATGTGTCCAAGGCCCATTTGTACATGTAGGTGCACATGTCCAAGGCCCATGTGTACATGTAGGTGCACATGTCCAGGACTCATGTGTACATGCAAGTGCATGTGTCCAAGGCCCATTTGTACATGCAGGTGCATGTGTCCAAGGCCCATTTGTACATGCAGGTGAAC
>JAQHUG010000045.1:6915552-6953590 GCA_028555095.1 Dicrostonyx torquatus
CAAAGAAAAACATATATAGATTTTCCTGGAAGTCGGAAGCAAACAAGATCGTCAGACAAAAGTTCAAACTTATTTATTTATTTAGCTAGCTTTTACACATCAGCCTCTTAGTGTCTCAGCCTTCCCACTAGAAACTGGGCTATTGTGAGCACTCATTCCCTTGTGGAGCATCTACTGAGCGTCACCTCGTTGTGGTGTGGGTAGATCTGTTGACATTAGTGACCAAAAGTCCGTGATGCCGTGTGCAAACTCTTCAGAAACGCAACAAGGACGGAAGACCTGGTGATGGCGGCCTTCACTAATGGACACCTTCCTGAGC
Organism: Dicrostonyx torquatus; assembly: GCA_028555095.1. NCBI lineage: Eukaryota > Metazoa > Chordata > Mammalia > Rodentia > Cricetidae > Dicrostonyx > Dicrostonyx torquatus. Next base: position 6,915,872 of record JAQHUG010000045.1, read on the forward strand.
CCGGAGCTCTTCTCTGTCTACACATTTTGGAAGTAGCTTATGGGGCATCTGGAGATGGTGACAGCAAGCACCTCTTGGAGCTGGCTACTGCCCTGTGGCCACTCTCTCATCAAGCTTCCTCCGTAGCTCTCGGACAGTTGCCCAGCAGGCACTGACCCTCTGAAATCAATCCTTCTGGGCCCCAGCTTCAAAAGGTCTTTTCCCAGGCTGCTTTTCCCCTCTGGCTTGATGCTGAGCGTCCTCATTACCCAGCAGTCACACTCAGTTGGCCTGACTGACCTGAGCCATTCCTATAAAGGGGCCTGACCCTTTCCTCTGAAGAAGAGGAAGCTCTGCTTTACAGTGTTCAGCTCTTGTCACTAAGTTCCTCTTTCTCCCAGTTCTAGTGTAGGAGTAACAAAAATCACACCAGTTATGCAGAAAGCCCTCTGTGGGCTCTGGCTATGTCAGAAGAGCATGCTTATGGCTGGATATTTACAGAACATCAGAGTCACCAATCCCTCTACTCCTCTGCCTTGCATGGATAGGACCCTTACATTCACCTCTTCAGTTTAAGCAAGCAGAGCCTTTTTTCTTTCCTTTATCCTCCTTCCCTATAACTGGCAGAGATGGGGTTAAGGATTGCTGGAGCTAATCCACCTGGGTTTGAGGCCTGCTAGTGCTGGAAAAATGACTGGAATTTAAGGGGGAGGGGCAGGTACCCTGACCTGCAAGCCTGCAGACAACATCCCCTATTCACTTTCTCCCTCTGAATAGAGCCAGGGATCTCCCATCATCTTGCTTTCCATCACAGCCCTTTGCAGAACCCAGCAATGGGCTAGGTACCCTTTCAGCACCCTTCAGTTCTCTTGTGGACAATGGCTATGTTGGGCTTTGCTGTCTCTCAGCAGCTAACCACTTCCATTCTGCTTGCACCCTCAGGTCTGAATGCATCAATAAGTTTGCTTCTGTCTTTGGGACCATGCCCCTCAAGGTGGTGGAGCACCGAGCTGACCCAGTGCTCTACAAAGACGACTTCCCTGAGAAGCTGAAGAGCTTCCCCAACATTGGCAGCTTGTGAAGCTTGCCACAATGAGCCAAGGCTGTGGAGGAACCCAGCTAGGCCCTGCAGCACTCACTGTGGGGTAGAGGAGGACAGCCTGGGTCAGACTTCCCAAACACACTGGAGCCTCTTGAACTGTGCAGCTTGCTTTGTTCTCCCGTCTCGGATGGACTCTCTGGAAATGCCAAAGCAAGGAAGTCTCAGGGACTAGCTGCAGTTTTGAGCCCAGCGTACTGGTTTTGGCTTGCAGACCCAGTTTACCAGCTCACTGGCCCTCCAGTTGCCTTAGAGGAGAGGGCTGTGATGACTGTCCACAGTTTAGATCCAGGAGTCACAGCAGAGGAATGCAGTTATTTCACGACAGCAGAATCTGGAGGAACAGCCAAGCCTAAAACGTGCTGCAGATCCCAATACCGCTGAGGGTGAGAACTATGCTTGGACCTGAGTTACAATCCTGGGTACATAGCAAAAGAGCACAGGCTGCCAAGAAATGTCCTGACAGTCCCCAGACAACTCCTTGTTGTGGCTTTTTGATATTAAAATTATTTTTTATTCCTTTTTCTTCTGTCTAGAGGCTGGTCCTTAGCTACCCAAGGACCAGTCCTTGTTCCGTGCATATAACCCAACCTTCTGTCCTAACAGTCATCTGGGAAGATGTAGCCAGGAAGGATACCCAGCTCCGTATGCATCAAGTATGTGAAGGGGCCATGACCATCCTATGAGCAGATAAGTCCATCAGAGGTATTCTTAGCCCTGGGCCTGGATATTTCAAGGTATACTCAGGGAAATTAGTGTCCTCTGACTGCCACCCTGGAGTCATTCTAGCTGCTACCATGTTGTAAGAGCTAAGGACATTGTGACCTCCCACCCCAAGGGGATGCCCAGGATCCTCGTTCTTTTGCTGTGGCTATAACATTGGCCAAGGGGTTCTGGCTAACATTAAATACTGCCATAGCAACCATATCCCAGCAGTTGCTGGTATATTTAAATCATTACATTTCAGCATTTCCTAATACTGCACATGTGTGAATTATACCTCTTTAAGCCTAGTTGATGAACAAATCTACTCTGGCAAATGTTAAATGTTAAAGATTTGAAACAGATTTATCTGGGTCTAATATTAAGATTAGCCACAGTTTGGGCTTTAGCCATAACATATGTCCCCAGAACACAAAATACATAACAATTTGCTTAGAATATGGATATAATTACAGAAACCTCGTCGTATGCCAGTCATCGTTGCTCGCACCACCCATTGTTCTGTTGAGCAGTGTGGTGAACCCTGACTTATCCAATGGTCCTGCATCATTTTGAAGATAGCACAATGGCTCAGCAGATAAACGTGTTTTCTACACAGGCCTGATGACCTGAGCTCAATCAGCAGAATGTGAAATGGAAGGAGGGAACCACTCCTGTACGTTTTCTCTGACTTTCATACCATATTGTAGCATGTATGCACTCATACTCACACATACATGTATGTATCCGTGCATGTGCACCCACGCGTGCGCTCACACACACAGAGTAAATCAGTTTGTTAGAAGGTCCACTCATATACATTCCCACCAATGGAGAGGCCAGAGGAAGATTTCTGATGCAGCAGAAGTGGAGGTAGATATCTAGGAAGTTCATGTTAGCAGAGGGTAGAATCTGGGGCGCTGGTGGAATAGGCTACGGCACATGTTGCAGATACACACTCCAGCTGTGCATTGTTGCATGAACTGCAGGTGCTTACGGTGGTGAGCAGATGGATAACATGGGAAATTTTGTGGTATCACATGCACAACACTAGAGGCCATAGGTTGAAGCCAAAGAAAAGGGTTTCTTTTGTTACACAGATCCTTGAAGTTGCAATATTATATGTCTCTATTTTTTAAGGGGTCACCAACCTGTTTCCAGGATGGGGGATATGGGAGGAGGGAGACACATTGAAATCCTTGCAGAGAGCCTGGGACTCTTATGGTGGGCTTATGTGGAATCACCCTCAGCCTGGGTACTGCAGGAAAGATCCAACTTGTAAGAGTTGTCTCGTGACCACACATGCACCACAGGACATATTTACCTTAACCCTCTCACACAGACATGCATCCATATTCTTTTTTTTTTAGTTAAAGGGGTTGAGTACTTGATAAAGTGCCCTTAGCACAAGCATGCAAATCTGAGTTCAGTCCCCAAAACCCACATAGAAAGGCCAGGTATGGGCTGGGTGGTGATGGTGCACGCCTTTCATCCCAGCACTCAGGAGGCAGAGGCAGGCGGATCTCTGTGAATTCGAGGCCAGCCTGGTCTACAAGAGCTAGTTCCAGGACAGGCTCCAAAGCCACAGAGAAACCCTGTGTCGAAAAACGAAAAAAGAAAGAAAAGAAAAAGAAAAAAAGGCCAGGTCTGGCAGTCATGCTTGCAATCCCTTTGCAGGGGAGAATCCCTGAGTGCCGGCCAGCCATCCTAATTAAATCACATTCCAGGAAAAAATCAAGACCCTGCCTAAAAAGACAAGGAAGGTAGAGATGACACCAGAGGCTGGTCTAGGGGTGCCATATGCACATGTCCATGCCCACATGTGACCTGTACACTCACATGGGAACAAATACACCATAGAAATATTAGTTAACAAAAAAGAGAACTTTGGGTTTGGAAGAGGAACTATAATCTTAGATGTTGGGAGCCCCCAGGATCATAGACTCTGTTGGATTGTTGGACAGTAACATTCCACAGAAAGTACCCCACTATTTCCAGAAAAGCTGGGGTTAGGGCTTACAGCGTAGCATAAAGTCAATGTTATGTTCAGAACTGTGCCTTAAACTCAACACAAGCCTCAAAGGTACTGTCTGAAGGACAGGTGGTTCCCTCAGTAGAAATAGGACAGAAAATGGAGCGAGTGGTCTGGATTCAAAATGGGAAGGGACTGTACCCTACCCTTTGTGTCTTAAGCTAGCCAGTGAGCTTTGCCTAAGCTTGGGTCAGGACCATCTGCCCTTGGGACGCCACAGGGCCTGGTTTCAGAAGCAGAACAATAATGCTAATTAAAACGCCATGTTCTGGCCTACAGCAGACAACAGCTGGTTCCAGAGTAAGACATCTTTTAGAAGGAACTCCAGCCCACTGGCTTATAGAGAAGGGGATCTGAACTGACCTTGGATCTGGCCCAGCTGTGTGCACTGAGCCACTGCTTCCCTGGGGACTGACTGACTGAGCCTACTGCGAATGGCAGTGTTGCAAAGACATTTTTTTTCTGATTAACTTTACTTAGATACTTGCTCTTAGTTTTTGTTGGTTGGTTGGTTGATTTGTTTGCTTGCTTTTAATTTTTATTTTACCATGTCTTGAATTTAGGCCAAAGCCTTTATCTGGAAAGCTAAAATGGAAATATCATCTTCTTCTCTGACTTCTTTTCACCTGGTGATGTTCTGCTGATCTCTCTTTACAGTGCTCTAGCCCTTACTGCTCTGGCTTCCCAGCTTTGTCTAATTTACACAGTGCTTTGACCTTACCATTTAGGTGCTAGTTGTTGGGTTCTGCTCTGTTTGTGGGGAAAGGAATCTCTCCTACAATGTGTTGGGCAGAACCATCAGAGGCAGACTCCTCTGCCCATACCAGCTGAGGGACTGCCTAATAATCCTTGGGTTCCAGTCTCTCCCAGGATCTGACCTCAAGTAGCAAGGAAGCATGATTTGGGGTTCAAGTCAAGAACCTTGGATGGTTTCAACTAAAGCAAAATCAAGAAGCAGAGGTCATGTTAAGGATGTGATTGGATTTGACCAAAGTTTCTGCTGGGTCCACAGCTTGTGGCCCTACTGGGAGATCACCTGTAATGAGTCTTTCCCTATACCACCAACCAGCTCCCAAACAACAACATGAAGACTTCTTGTTAATTCTGAAAGCTTGGCCTTTTATTCTGTATGTCCGACTCCCTCTATGTCTCCTCATGTCTCCTCGGTGTCTCCTCCACGCCTAGGTTCTTCCCAGTTTCTCTCCCTCTGCCCTGGAAGTTTTGCTTTTACCTCCTGCCTAACTATTGGCCAGTCAGTTTTTTATTACACCAGTCATAGCAACACATCTTCATACAGTGTACAGATATCCCACACCAATTATTTGTGGCTTGGGTCCAATCAGCACCATTGTGTGGCTTTTTTTTCTTCTGTGGGAGGGGTGTCTTATTTTGGGGGGTAGGTCTCATGTACCCCAGATTAGCCTCCAACTTAATAGGTACTTGGAGGGTGACCTTGAATTTCTAATCCTCCTCAGACAAACCTCTGTCAAGTGAGCCATACCTCCAACCCCCATCCACACTGCAATGCCATAAGCCTTCTTTGCTCTATGGCAATGGCCTCTTTGGAGGCTGCTTTCCTCCTTTCTTAGGCCCCAGGTAGTCTTCTGGAGCAGCCAGAGCATCTACCACAGGCTGCCCAGAGAGGCCAAGATGGAGACTGCTAAGCTGACCCAAGCTATGCCCATCTACTTCCTGAGCGACTCTGGCAGGAATGCTCATCATTCTGGCAGGTGAGACTCTGAGCTCAACTGGAGCAGCCACCCACCCCAGAGGTTTATCCAAGCCCTGGGGCTCCCAGCCCATCCACAGTATACTGTGACAGAATGAAGACCTGGGACAAGCTCCCTGGTGCTGTCCACAGCAGGGTAGGAGTAAGCAGGACTCACTGTACACTGTAAGCCTGGCCCCTCTCTTGTGAGTTCATCTGAAGACTTAGATGCACAGAGCCATCTTCAACCTCCATTAGCTTAGCCTCCAGGTTCTCTGGGAAAGTGTGGGATCTGTATGGGGTAGCCTGCTGATGCTAGCAGCTGTGAGCAGATGGCTGGGGTGAGTCTGACATCCTACTTCCAACCTGACGCCCCCCGCACCGGCTTCCAGGTTCCTTTCTCATAAACAGAATCTGTCCTGCTTTTGGTTTCCTCCAATGTGCAGCCTTTCTGGAGTTTTTCCTCTCTTCTGACTTGGATGGACCCCTGGAGAAACTTCCTCACTCTCCTAAGACAAGCTGCTGCACCTGCTTGCTCCGCAAGCTCCATCATTTGTGCCACCTCTCTGGAGCTGCATACGGGCGAGGTGTCACTTAAACCAGAGCCACCCATTGGGCATTACCACCACTCAGAGCTTTCCTGGCAGAAGGTGTCAACATGAGCCTTTTTCACAGCTGCAAACTGTTGTTGCTGTCTCCTATACCAAAGATAAACTCAGAAACCATGGTTTTCTGGGAGCACATATGAAGAGCAGCCAGTTCTGACCCAGGGGCTCCAGAAGAACATCCACACGGACTTGTGACAGGCATTGTGCTATTCTCCATGCTATGCAGCTGGCAGAGATCTGGGCTGTAATATATATATAGCTTGTACCCAGTGTACACCTCAGCCTTATGCCTCCACTGTACGTGGGGATTCTGGTGTCTGTCCCAGCTGTATGCGGGGAGTGGATCTCTCAGCTGTATGTGGGGACTCCAGTGTCTGTCCCAGCTGTATGTAGAGACTCCAGTGTCTATTCCCGATGTATGTGGGGATTCCAGTGTCTGTTCCAGATGTACGTGGACTCCAGTGTCTGTCCCAGATGTACGTGGGGATTCCAGTGTCTGACCCAGATGTATGTGGAGACTCCAGTATCTGTCCCTGATGTATGTGGGGATTCTAGTGTCTGTCCCAGATGTATGTGGATACTCCAGTGTCTGTCCCAGATGTATGTGGGATTCCAGTGTCTGTCTCAGATGTATGTGGGATTCCAGTGTCTGTCCCAGATGTATGTGGAGACTCCAGTATCTGACCCAGATGTGTGTGGAGACTCCAGTATCTGTCCCAGATGTATGTGGGATTCCAGTGTCTGTCCCAGATGTACATGGGATTCCAGTGTCTGTCCCTGATATATGTGGGGACTCCAGTGTCTGTCCCAGATGTATGTGGGGATTCCAGTGTCTGTCCCAGATGTATGTGGAGACTCCAGTGTCTATCCCAGATGTATGTGGGATTTCAGTGTCTGTCCCCGATATATGTGAGGACTCCAGTGTCTGTCCCAGATGTGTGTTATGACCCAGTGGATGAAGATACTGGGAGGTTCCTTTATTTGCTCCCCCATACACCTTCCGTTGAGGGCTTGATTGGAGTCCACTGCCAGGCTCTCCTTCCTTCAGCCATAGCAGAGACAGCAGATGTCTTAGGTATCTTCCCTCTCTTACCTGGGTCTTTTCCAGATTGTACCTGTTGATGCTGGCTGCCAGCTCTCTTCTGGTCCTCCTTCCAGTTTACCCTGTTACCAGAGAGCCTGAGGGTCTGGATCCTGTCTGCCCTATCAGGGTGGATTACCAAATGAGCAGTCTTTTTCCCCAGTACCTTTCCTGTGCTATAAATAAGCCCCATGTTTATTTTCTTACGTTATTGAAATGAGCACTTTTGATTTGGGCCTCTTTTGACGAGTCCGGAGAGCGTCCATCCGGTGCCTGGTAAGGGCCCTGGCTGGCTGTCTGCTGTCTGAAGCTATTTGGAGCCCTTTCCCTGTGTTTTGGATGTGGCTTAATTTCAATAGAAAAGGCTACATGCAGCCCTGTATCTGCTGATTTTCAGGTTTCAGCTTTCTGCCAGCCTCACAGCCTGCTTAGAAGTGAAGTTGTGTTTCTCATTATGGGGATAACAGCCACAATTGAGGAAATTAAGGAAAATTGTGCATTGGTGGCAGAACCCCTCTAGGATTTCCAATAGTCTTTCTCTGGTAGATCCTGTGGGACTCACCTTCATCTCCCTTCTGCCTACTCTGCGCCAAGTACCCTGTCCTGGCTTTCTGGATACAGGCCCAGCAATTTCCCTACTAACAGCCTTGGTCTTGTCACCAGTTTGGTTTGATATCTTGACAACATGGCCAAGCATGGATTTCATTAACTCCATCGTCCCCAATACATGGGAAATTCAAGAACCAATGCCTTTTTCTTCTTCCCTGGCCTTCCTTGGCAGTTATAAGGATGAATATCTATTATACACATATAGGTGCACCATTTAGTCTCATGCTATTCTGTGGTGTATCTGGCATCCATTCACTGGGGTACCTGGTACATGGAAGCCTGGGAAAGAGGATGTCCTGAGTGAGGACCTCTTGGAAGAGGTTTTAGGTTTCTTTAACTTTGGACAGTGGACCAAAGCTGTACCAGAGACCATGACTAGGAACCAGCCTTGTCCATTTGAATTTAAGTTTGTGACCACATCCTCTCACTTATTAACCCCTGGACTGAGACCACTGTCCTCATCTCAGGACAGATTGGTCTGCATCAGTGGAGACATTTTTTCCAACATGAACTCAGAGTCTATTAAGAAAACTGTGGGGGGCTGGAGAGATGGCTCAGCGGTTAAGAGCATTGCCTGTTCTTCCAAAGGTCCTGAGTTCAATTCCCAGCAACCACATAGTGGCTCACAACCATCTGTAATGAGGTCTGGCGCCTTCTTCTGGCCTGCAGGCATACACACAGACTGTATACATAATAAATAAATTAAAAAAATATATATATATACCAAAAAAAAAGAAAACTGTGTCCAACAATAACATTTAATTCACTTTTAGAGAAAGCAGTAGGAGAAAGTAAATATTCACCACCATGTTTTTATTCTGTTAACTATTAATGGTTCTTTTTTATTAGGAAGAAGGAATGAAAGAGAAAAGGAAGGAAAGAAGGGAGGGAGGGAAGAAGAAAGGAAGGAAGGAAGGAAGGAAGGAAGGAAGGAAGGAAGGAAGGAAGGAAGGAAGGAAGGAAAAACCTGATGTGATGGATTAAGTTGATAAATCTTTAATGAGTTATTATGTGTAAGATTCCATTCTTGCCAGAAGGATGTTCCATTGAGCATAACAACATACCTGCTAGCAGTAAGCCAACATTCTGACAAGTATGAAAAAGTATAATTTCAAATGTTCATAAATACTGTGAAGACAAAGCATGGTATTGGAGACAGGTGGTGATTGGGGTATGGGAAAGTATTTTGGAAAGGGTGGCTAGAGGGGACGGTTAAGCCTATCTTTAAGCCTTGAGAATCACCAAACCATGAAGATACCAGACTTGAGAGAAGAGTTAGCACAAGAACCAAGGGATTTGGCCTCGGCATATGCAAAGGGAGAGAGAGCTCCTTGGGAGGTGATTACAGGGAGATAAGCCAGGGCCAAATGGTATAAAGACCTTGTAGGCTGAAAGGACGCTGTGTGCTTAGTGTTAGTGTGAAGGAAAGTTCCTGGGAGATTTTTAGGCAGAAGAATGGCAGATCTAAATGGCATCTTAAAACATTTCTACTACTGTGTAGAGAATAGATCATAGGAAGCACGAAGGAAGTAGTCACATTGCTGTTTTATTCTGAGGGCTAGATAGCAGAGACTGGAATAGGATGCAAGCATGAGTGGTAAGAACTTATACTGTTTAGTAGCTCAAATGTCTACTAAATTTATTTAAAAATCGAAAGTTGGAGGTGAAAACAACAAAGGTTTACAGCTAACTCCTAGATTTTCATCCTGAATCCACTAAGTGAAGCCATTCATTGAAAAATGGCAAACTGAAGTAAGACAGGAGCTTTAAAAGGAAAGATCAAGAGTGCCTCCATGGTTGGAGTTAACAGCATTTGCTGCACAATCTTGACAGAGTCAGAATCTCGGCTCCCACATAACAAGCCTGTAACTCCAAATCTAGGGGATCTATGCATTCTTCTGGGCTTTGCATGTGCACATGTGTGCACATCCCCTATACACACCCTCACATGGATATATAAATAATAAATCTTTTGGAAGTACATTTTAGACAATTCTATTAGAATCTAAGAGGTGGTGCTCTTTAAACAGTTGGATACCTCACTCTCAGAAGAAAATTTAGAATTAAAAATATAGATGGAATTTAAACCAGTAGGACTAGAGGAGATTATCTAGAGAGTCAGAGTTGGTAGGAAAGGGCCTGAGCACTGGGGTCTGCTCTATCACTGCCAGGGTGGGGAAGAAAAGGAAACTGAGGATTTGGTGGCAGATTAGGAAGAAAAATTGAGAAGTCTGTAAGACAGGCTGGGATAAGTTACAAACACATAAACTATAGACAACCAATGAAAATACTTTTAAGAGGCATAGTTGCTAAGGCAACACTGAAAGTAAAATATCAAAAATGTACTTAGCTTAAGGGCAGAGGAAGAAGAAAAGGTAAATAATGAGCAAATCAGACAAATAGAAACAAACAGAAAGATGGTTGACTTAAAATAGAAACAGTCCAATAATTATATTAAATGTAAATGGTCTGGGAAATTTTTAAAACAAAGTTTGTTCCTTGTGAGGGTAAACAAGGACTCAGCTCTTCACAGGAAGCAGAGGCATGATACAGACGATGGGCATCAGAAAACAAACGGCTTTGGGTCCCCGTTCTAGACTACTAAAGAGTCTCCAGTGCCACCAGGCAAGTGGGACCAAATGGCACTGGGCCTGGTCTAGACTACTAGAAGTCTCCAGTGCCACCAGGCAAGTGAGACCAAATGGTATTGGTCTCAGTCTAGACTACTAAAGAGTTTCCAGTGCCACCAAGCAAGTGGGAGGTGAGTACGATTTAATGCTGTTGTAGAAGAGACCCAAGAGAGGCACGTTTGCCCTTCCTACCATGGAAGGTGCCACACTAGCCCCCAAGGCTGTTTCCACCTTGAACTTGGACTCCCAACCTCTATTATTGTGAGAAGGCAATCTCTCTTGTTTATAAATTGCATTTTGTTATGGCAACACTCACAAACTAAGAGAAGAAATAAAAGACAACTTCTGTTTTCCAGGATCAGATCATTCCATCCTGTAAGAAGACTATGTCACTCAAGAGTCCCACCAGTTGTGTGAGGCAGTACATGCCAAAGAGGAATTTCAGTCTCTTCCTATTCCAACTCCAAGCCCATGGCATGGGACCATTCATGCTTGGGGAAAGTCTTCTCCATTCTATTGCTGACTTACCCACCAGGCTCCGTTGGAAGCCCCCCCCCCGAAGGGACACTGTGTGTGTGTCCCATAATCCAATTAGACTGACACCTACAATTTACACAGCAGAGTTGGGAGCCCATCCGCTCTGCCCTCTCTGCAGAATGAGTCTTCTCAAGTTAGTGTCTCACCAGGGACAGTTGGATAGAACTGTTTGCTGGCCTGATGATATGTACCAGAGAGAGAGTAATAATGAGTTGTGCTTAGAAGTGGCAGGACTCTGAATCAGAGGTTCCTCCACAGGACCCTCTAGTAATGCTCAACCACTTGTTCTTGTGTATCCCTGTCCCTTACCACATAACACATAAGCCATACTGCTTGTTATTAACTGAATTCTGCCCCTTGTTCACTTACAGAAACCCTGACACACAACCTCCCCCCACACACACCCCGCCACCACCCAGTGCCACTGTGTTTGGAGACAACATCTGTGAAAAAGCCATGAGGGCGGGGTCATCTATTAGCAAGCCATGTTACTCCACATGCTTCTATAGAGGACTCCAAGAGAAGTCAACTATCTGCAAGCTGGAGATAGACCACTCCAGTTCCATGAGCTAGGGCCCCAACCTCTGCTGCTGTGAGGAACTGAGTGTCTGTTGTTTAAGCTGCATCAAGTGTGGGACTTAGTTATGACATCCCACAAAGATCAAATACTGCACTTTAGTCACCCAGAAATACAACATCATAGTCTGGTGACACACTTGGTGACAGTCCCACCATGTTTGCTGTCCTGCCCTTAGCCACTTGAGTGGCAGAAAGCTCTTGTGTGCATAGTGTTGCCTATCTCTACAGTGCTTCACCATGTCAAACTCTAATTCTTGGGCTCCGTAACTGCCTTCTGAGAGGATCAGAGAGCCATGTCTCTGCTTTATCAGTGGAGGGCAGGACGTGCAACAAAAGCATCTTAGTGTCTGGCCTGCAGTTGCAGAGTAGGCCATCTTTAAGAGTAGCTCTGACCTCAATCACTTGGGACTTCCTGTACTTTCCCTTCTTTCCTCAGAACAGAGCTCTCTGCAAATCTGTTGGAGAGGAGATGCAGACTTCTGCACTCCATCCTTGCCCATCCACAACCATCTTTGTGTGTCTGTCTCCATTTCTCTCTCATCTTCATTTGTCTCTCATTTCATGGTATGTATGGGCCTAGTACTTTTCATAAAGAGATTGGGAATAAGAGATACATTGTAGGTACAGAACGGGGGGGGGGCTTGTGAAAAAATAAAAAAGACATCCCAGAAGACTTGGCAAGAGCACCACCCCCATCCTGGAACATCTAAGAATCATGTCCTTAAGGGCTCCAAGGAGATCCCATGCAGGCACCACAGTGGCTTTGCTCCCCACCAGCCAAGGCAACACCTTAACACATGTTGTGCACATGGCCATAAACCCAAGCTCCCTGTGCAAGCTTGCCCTTCCTCAAGCCTGTTGGTCTGTGTTGAGCTAAAAAGAAAAAAAAATCTGTTTGGAATCACACAGAATTCCTGGGAAAATTTCAACTCTCACACCCCATTGTCTTCTGGCACCAGCTTCCATCTTGGGTCTGTAATCAGCCCTATTTGGGGGGAGCTGGCTATTTGTGCTATTTGTGGAGGGTCCATTGTTTCTTAGCTGCTGAGCATGCAAATCTGGGCCATGGGAGGATGAGCTCCGCCCCTAGCCTCCACTCCACTCTCTACAGCACAGCAAGCATCCTGCTGTCTGGGGACCAACCCACTCATGGTGGCCGGGGTTGACAGTGTTTCTTATAGTAAGGCAGGGGCACAGGGCAAAAACAGCTTTGGCTGGGCTTGGCACTGAGGCAGGAAAAACCTCTCTGCAGGGTGGAGAGTGTGGGGCACAAGGTTATCTAAGGGAGACTGAAACATGGGGTTTGAGCCCAAGACTAAGTGGGGAGGCTCCAAGATGAATGCTGCTGGGCCAGGACTTGTTGCACTGTCATGGGAAGTTAGCCTTGCTCTGGCTTGACCCCAGGAGAAATAAATAATGGGGACAGATCCCGTGTCATATTATGGCTTTTCACAGATGTGCTGGAATCCTGAGGAACACAGCAGGGTTCACGGTCAAGCTGAGGCTGAGTTCACTACAAGTCGCTCTCCAGAAGCCTGAGTCAGCTTTCCCACCCCCACCCCCTGTCTTCCTCCCTAGCTTTCTCTCCTTCCTTCTTTCCCTCCCTCTCTCTCCAGGGTCTTATATGACCCAGGCTGGCCTTAAACTTGCTTTCTAGTTGATAATGACCTTGTACTTGCAATCCTCCTGCCTCCACCTCCCAAGTGCTGGGATTACAGGCATGTGTCATCATTTATGCAGTGCTGGAGATGAATTCCAGGGCTCATACTTGCCAGGGAAGCACTGCACCAACTGAGCTGCATTCCTGGCCCATTCTGGCTCAACACAGTGTTCTGATTCTCCTCTGACCTTCCTCCCCAACCCTGAGTCATAGCTCCAAGTCTCATTTCACTCCCTCAGAACCTGTTCTCTAATGCGAGCACAGCCTGGGCCCTGAGAGTCGTCAGTTGTGTGGAATATGCACAGATAAGAGTTGATGCCCACAGGACTTTATGTCTGTATGATGCTGCATGCAGCTCCCAGAAAGCACTAAACAGAGATCCACAGAGGCCTTGTCTGAAAGAAATGCACAGGATCAGTGGGAGATCACCTAGTGGAAGAGAGCCAGGAGGGGACAGAAGATTCTGGGCAAAAGCATAGCAATCCCAACTATGGTGACAAATGAAAGGTCTGATAGTTTGAAGGACAATGAGTCGAGCTGGGTAACCAGACAGGGGGCTGCAGCCATAGTCAACAACAGTCTCCCCCTTCCCCAAGAGTGAAGTCAATACCCTCATGGTTTCAGGTTGCTTGCCTGCAGATTCAACCGAGGGACAAACATATTAAAGAAGGTTTGCCTCACTACTGATTATGTGCTAACTTCATCTTACCAGTTTAACACTATTCCTGCTGTATTGAGTATTGCTAAGGATACTGAGATGATCAAAGTAGATGGGGAGGGGCTGCACCATTGTATAGAAGGAAACTTGAGCATCTTGGATTTGGGTATCCAGAAGTCCTGGAGACAATACCCCATGACTACTGAGAGATGGCTGTATTGAGAGGCACCAATCTCTGGAATGAATTCCCTCAGTCACCAGGGATGCATGACCCAGCCAGCTTCCCACAAGCCAGTCTTCCCTGAAGAAACAGCCCTTGTCTGGACTGAGATTCAAGTGCCTAACTCCCAAGGAAGAAGCAGAGATGGGTGGTAGAAACAGCACTCTATGGTTTCCAAGTGCATGTGGCTTTTTTCTTGCCTCTGCCTCAGTTACTGTTCTGTGACTTGGGGTAAGAGACCAGATGCTGTTGTGTCCCTCAGCCCTAATGTGTGCCAGCTGTCATTTTCTAAAGTTCCAGGTACACCTAAAGCACACCTGTGCTACACAGAGTTCCCTCCCCACAGGCAGCAAGTCTAAGGTATGTCTGAGAGTGTTCAGATAGTTGGAATGAGGAGCTGGGAAGAAAAGCTCTGAACAGTCACCATCCTTCGTGCCCCTTTGGAATATCACCATATAAGCGTATGTGTGTGCTTCATCATTTAGTTCTCCCCACAGTTTGGTAGACCAGATAGGGACGGATGCATCCTGTGCCACCCTGCTCCTCACACTAGCTGCCTTTTTCTGAGTCACATCCTGTCTGCTTCATCCTTTGTCCTAACAGCCTGGCTTTCAGACTCATTTGTCCATTTTTCTTCTTCTGGGAAAGTCCCTTCTACCATGCAGTACTTGTTACTGGGGTCAGGCTTGGGTCTTGCACCTCCTAGAGGCCTGCCCTGTACTCTCAGTGCAGGGTTGCAGGACCTGATGCTCTGGCTCTCATCCTGCTTCCAGAATAGATTCTGAAAGTACTGTTCTCAGGGACATCAGGGATGTGGGGGACAGCTGCTGAAGCCCTTCTGGTATAGTATACTGGGCACAGGGGAGGCAAGAAGCTTTGGTTATGACCCATCCTACTGTCTAAGAAGCAGGCTTAGGCCCCTCTGGCCCATCTGGCCCGCCTACTACTCAAGAGCCAAAGGATGTGTGCATCCCTGACCTGTCAGACCATGCACCCCTCTTTGCACTGGGGGTTAGCTGGCCACCTGTTGTTAATCTAGCCTGGTAACCCATCCTGCACTGTGTCAGCAGTTCAAAAGGGCACTGTTAGTATTTTTTTGCCGACTTCAATTAACATGAGATTTCAGAGGCCTCTCTGATCATATTTCATCTGTCATAAGTCAGGAACAAAACAGACAGACTCCAGTTGAGAGGAGGAAGGAGTTTATTGCAAACAACAACAACCAAACAGACAGTCTGGGCTGTGCCCGACAAAGGGGGTGCTGGAAGCGTCAGCTACCTCTGTCTTGCATCCCACCCACCTCAGCCCCTCAGCCTGTTTCTTCCCACATTCTTCCCCTCTCCAAAAGATGTAAGTGCAATAACTTACTTTAAAAGAAAAAAATGTTTCTTTTAATATTTTGCTATAATGTAGTTACATGGTGGTATAGGCAGTAAAACTTTATGGAACGGGTCTCACTTTTTTTTAAGTTTTTCTGAAATTTTAATGTATTTTAATATATATATATATTTGAATGTTCCACCCCAGGCCATTAAGCTAAAGAAAAAGTTGCATTTATACAGGGTTAAAATATCCTACAAGAACAGCGAGTTTTGGTTGAGGTTCATGTTCCATCTCTCACTCTTTCTCTTTCTCTTTCTCTTTTTTTTTTTCTGACCACTGCACACCCAAACAAGTTATTAGACACTGAAAACGGTCCTCCAAAATCAGTAGTATACAGGCCTAGCTCTATGTGTGAGTGAAAGGCGAGGAAAAGAGAGGGAAGGGTGGGAAATACCGTCCGGTGGGAACTCCTCCTATGGCATCCTTCAGCAAAGTGGGGCTGAGGGAAAGAAATAGAAGCTTGTCCTGGCTTGAAATTGTATGGTTGTTATTGATTAGCACCCTGAAGGCAAGGTTGCCTGGCACTCTCCCTCTGCTGGGTCTGCTTGTCTCTGTACCTGACAGTCAGGGTCATTCCCATTGACCTAGGACCTTGGGTTCCTTTGAGTCTCCAGAGATGATCTGCCCAAGGATATCCCAGAGGAAAATTGACCATGTAAAGGAAATATGGTGGTTTCTATGGAATCCTTTCTGTCTGCTCAGGGAGATGAGGCATCAGAGCTGTGTCAGTCATGAGCCTGCAGTGTGTACTGGGGAACCCCTGGATCTTGCTGACTCCTTGCCTAAATTGCCACCCATCCTGCTTCTCAAAGTTGGAGGCATGATTGTGAGAGCAGAATCAAGAAGAATTAAAACAACAACAACAACATAAAAAAACTTTGGAGACATGCCTTCTGCCACAGAGCCTTGGCCCTTGTGCTGTTAAAGGGCCTCCTTGAGAAATGAGCTGAGGCAGACAGCCACTCTCTGTGACACACCAGGTTGGCAGGATTAGGCATGGCCACTTACTGTGATGCCAGGCAAGGCTGGCCTCAGCTCACTCTGCTCACTTGCCCAGTAGTGACCACCCGGCAAGCAGAGTCCTCTCTCTTCATCAGTACCTTTGGAAGATCTGACTCTTTAGGAAGCTAGGTTGCCATAAAAGCCTTTGTTACTTTAGGGCATCCTAGGACCTAAGGCCCATTAGGTACAACAGGACCCCACAGTTCTCTTCTGGAGACTTGGGAAGCTGAGGAGATGTGAGACATGAGGGAGGCTCAGAGCATCTCTAGCTGCCCTGGGGACCAATGCCCTCCAGAGCAGCCTAGGTGGAAATTGCTGCATCTGGAGAGATGGTGGAAGGCATGCCAGTTCTTGACTGTGTGGAAAACAATCAGCTATAGCTATATACCTTTCCATTCTGAAGCTTATGGGTTAGAATTTGCCTGACTTGGGTCTAGTAACCTGGCCAGAAATAAAACCTAGAGAAATTATATGCCACTCCCAGAAGAATCTACCAAAAACCCACTCTCCTTCCTTTCTGCACTGTCCTGGCTCTTCACTCTGTGTACTGATTACCTAGGGCAGGGACATTCCCATTTGCCCTTCCCCAGTCAACGGCTGCCATGAAGAAGAACCCTAGGGAATTGCTCCAGCCCTTAAGTACTTCTTTCTCTTGATGATTCTGAGGGAGTGAGTTATTTCAGTGCACTCCAAACTGGAGACCTTGCTCCCCAGACATCTGAAACACAAAGCCAAGTCACCAGGAACACTAAATTCATTACCTAAACCCTCTTTGCCTTCCTAAGATCCATTCGAGGGCTACTGCATCTCAAGAGATCTGGCTCTTACTAGGGGTCTACATTCTGCTGAGAGCTTACTCTGCCTACATTCCAGAGTAGATGAAGACACAAACAAGGTTTTGTGCTTTCCTCTCACCCACAGAGACCTAGGGCAGATCCAAGGCAAGGGTCCTCGGTCCTCATTCCAACCCGAGAGGCCATTCAGTGAGCAGAACCCTGAGCCTAGTGGGCCTCACGGACAATAGTAAAGACAAAAGAAGGTAGAAAAGGCAAGTGTGTCTCCTCAGGGAAAGACCACCTGCTTGAGGAACCTACAAGGATGGTTCTGTGCTCCAGCTCAGGCGAGGGCTAGGGTCAATTCAAATCCTAATCCCTAGCTCCAGGTCAAGTCAGGTAGACAGGGAGCCCCTTCCTTCAGATAGGGAACTGATTTCAGGAGGGTTTTCTGCCACAGAGAGTGGGCCTGGATTGGAGCCTTTCCTGACACCAGTTGAGGCAGAGACTGTGGCCCCTGGAGCAGTAAGGATAGGATCTCTAACAGGGTGTGGAGGGCAACTGGAAAGCAGCTCTCCTTTTAGCCTAGAGGAGCACCAACCGCTACCTACTCTGTGTAGGAAACTCCAGCAGGTGTGATGCTGTGCCAGGGTGGTGGATGGACATGGTTAGTCTGAGCATAGAAAGGCCATCCTGGCTGGAGGCTAAGCTGGTCACATGTCCTCTGCTCCCGAGCCATTCAGCCATGGCCCTGTGCTCTAACTTATGTCTTCCAAGGTATAAATTCTTCCAGACCACAACACGACCCAATGAGTGACCAGGAGGGAGAGGATGAATTATCTCAACTCCTCCCAGAGGGACTCTGGGAGGCTCCAGTGCTGACCAAGAGACCTCCCCACCGTAGAAGATGCCAGGTGATACCCAGGTTTTACCCACTGGATCCCCCTTGCGGTCATCATTCTGGGAGCTTCTCTGGCTTCTGATGGTCATGTGTGGTGGGGCTGGCAGATCTGTGTCCTTGCCTCCCTTCACACCTTGCACCCCACGCCCACAATGTCAACCAGAACCAGTTTCAGGATCAACAGTAGACCCATATCTCCTTGGCCCTCGGTCATCCTTATGGGCAGACAGCAACAGAGTCCTTCCATTTTGTACCACTTTTCCCAGATGCATCCATCACAGGGGACAGTCAAGCTACAGTCACAAGGCCCAATGGATGGATGGGCGATCAGATGCCTTGGATAAAGAAGGTGGGGTTCCATGTGCATTTGGGAAGCAAAGGGGGTCAGGAGCTGACTCTGCAAGGCAGCTTGTTATTTAAGACACACAGCCATAGACCCAGTGACCAGGGTATCACGCAGAAGAAAGGACAGTTAGATGGAGCTGGACTGTTGAAGCTGTTAGGTCTGGAGGGGAGCCTAACTTTGACTCAAGTCAAATGGAAGGGTGAAGGAACACAGAGAGAGACAGGGCCTCAGCTTACATGATGCAAAACTACTCACAGAGCCACCTGGCTTTCTCCACTGCCTTTGGCAGGGAGCAGGGGTTGCAACCTCAGTGCCAGGGAGGTGTAAGGGCCTACCGCCCCCTCCTTCCCAGTAGTCCCTAGGGCCTCAGACTTGGGGTGGCTGAAAGTGCTGAGGGCCAGGCCCCTGGGCCAGGCCAGGTTCCTAAGAGGAGAGTCAAGTGGGAAGCTCGAGGCCTGGAAGGCAGGGATGTGGCCAAGGCCCCAGGGAGGAGCATGGCATCAGGACTGGCAGGAGGGGCTCTGTCATGTGGCCCAAGATATGGCTGCGCTGTGCTCCTTGGCCTTCATGCGCAGTGCAGCAATGCTCGAGGTCTTGCGGTCTGGCTCGCCGTTCATCTCATAGCCATTGAGGCTCGGACTGAGGCCAGTTGCTCCAAACAGGCTGCCCATATGTGTCTGGCCCAAGTGACTGCCAGCCCCAGAGACACTCAAGAAGTCGGAGACGCTGCTGGCCCCAGAGCCAGGAGGGTGAGCATGAGGGGACATGCAGGCAGGCACTGGGTCACAAGGGACCACACAGGCCGGCACTGGCGAGGCAGCCCCATTGTTGCCAATCCAGGATGGGTTCTGAATCTGGGGACAGTGAAAGGAGAGATGTCACAAGCCAGCTAGGAGGGCAGTGGTATAGAAGGGGCTCTCACCCTTTTCACTTGTCCATCATTACAATGAAACTATTCTTAGTTGTCCAACATTAAGGATGTCCAGTGAGTTTGGAGGTCAATTTATGTTTTAGGATTTCAATTCCCAGAGTAGTCTATACTCAACATTCAGTAGCAAGGATTAAGTTTCCAGGTGCCTCAGGGGCCAGTAAAATCACATTACTCTGGATTAACCTGAGAGCATCTTGTTGAGGACATAGGCTCTGGATTTGCAGGTTGGGGTGACATGGGGATCAATGTGGGTAACAGGCATCTGAATGCTCCCATAGACCTAGGTTAGTGCCTAAGGCTCCAAGACAGAACCTTGAGCCTTCCCAAATAGCCTAGCAGTAGAAAGGTGACCCAGCCCCCACACCTCTCTTCCACTGAAATGACTGTCACTCCTCGTCTCTTCCCATACCCAACCCACTTCTGGCCTCACCTTCCTCTGCCCTCTAAGCATCTTTGAGGAAGTAAATCTGGGGTGCAGAGGTCCCCCTTTGAAGAGAGGACTATGCTCTCTAAACTCTAGGTTCTCCCTAATTTCAGACAGGCTTCTCTGGCCTGCCCACCCCAAGGGTTTGGGAAGAACTCAAGGAGGCCTTTAAAAGTGCCAGGTGGGCACCGGGTCCTCAAGGCCCTAATGAACTGGGCCCTAATGGTCCCAAGAATTGCCCGCAGGCTGACCATGCCCTGTTTCTGGCCTCAGCATGCCCCAGAGAGGGGACGACTTGACCACCACTCCCTCTTGGAAAAGGTCTAGGACCTGCAATGTGTGGGGCGGGTGGGAGAGACAGGCAGGGTCTCTTACTGGTTTCCTCCCTCTAGCTCCGAGCTCAGATGGCAGCCGTCAAGGGCAAAGAGAGAGTGTTAGAGGTTGGCTCTAGGAGGACAGAGGGAGAGGGAAAGGAGGGTATTACAGAATGTGACCAGAGGTGAAGCTGCTGTACTCATGTTCCTCAGCCTCACCTCTAGGGTTGCCCTCTGATCTCCAATCCTGGGCAGCCGGCCCAGGTCAGGGCTGGGATGGACAGAGGCTGATTGACAGCACCACACCCAGGCATGCTTGTAAGCAGTGGTGCTATTGGCTGCTGGAGAGTCTCATGACTTAGAACTGGAGGCAGAGTGCCACCAGGAAGAAGGCATAATAAGCGGGGTGAGGGGGACACAGGAGCAGAGGGAGGTCATGAGAGAGGTGACAGGGGTGCACTCAGTCAGGAGGACATCTATCCGTCCAGGAACCCTGGGTGCCTGCCATCACTCATATCACTCCTTGTTTTGGCTGATTGACAGACAGGAAGTTGCTGGAGAAAGGAGGGGAGACAGCAGACAGATGCCCAAATGTCAATCCCATAAACCATGACTCTAGACCTTACAAGAATGTGATAGAAGAGCTGAAATGGACACTTACATCATCCCATTTATAAGCAAAGAAGCTGGGCTCAGAGGGTTGGAGACATGCACGAAGAGAGCAAGACTAAGACTGAGAAAGCTTTGTCTTGGGCCCAGACTTCCATGTGCATCCCAACCTGGCCACAGCCCTCGAGACTCAGTGCTCCCTTCCTTAGGTGACAGCCAGCACTCCGGAAACACCTGGTCTTCATCTGCCAGATGCTTACCACAGCAGAGGAAAACACTGTCCCAACATTCTAGGTCTCCTACCACCAGGGACAGAGAACTGGCCTCTCTGAGCCTAGCCCTCCTCCTCCCTGCACCAGCAGTGCTGAGTCTACGGTCACAGGAGACAGCTGGGCAAGAGGACTTACCTGGGCATAGTTCTCAGCTCGAGTGAGGAGGGGCAGCTCATAGGCCGTGGAGAAGTGGGTCCGGACCTGCTGCATCTGCCCAAAACGTTCCCTCTTCCGCCACTTGGCCCTCCGGTTCTGGAACCAAACCTACAGGACAAAGTGGCGGTCACAGGTCTCAGGCCTTGCTCTCAGGTAGAGAGCATTGCTCCCTAACTCCACCAGCCTGGTCTGTATGTTAGGGACACAGAGAACGGGTCAACCTCCACCTTGCAATCTTTGGTGTAACAACTAACCATGAAAAATTGTCAGAATTAGGAAGGCTGCCTACACTGCATTGACCATAAGTGTGATTTGGGGGCTTAACTGCTTAAGTTTCAGATTCCAGAACAGGCAAGTGTTGCATACACACACACACACACACACACACACACACACACACACACACACGAACACATGTACGCACACACACACATAAATTAGGAGAATGAGCACGAGCCGTTGGTTATCTGTCTTCCTAGTGCTGTGTATAATCTGCTGAGGGTCACAGACCCCAGGAAGAACCCCAACAAGCTATGGAGACCTTTCTAGAAATTTCTTCCCTTAGCCAATCTCACACAGTCCTGAAGTCCTCATGGACCTGCCTATAGATGCAAATCCAGAGTACACACGTTCCTGCAGCAGTCGGAGAGAAACAGTCTGCTCAGAACTTCCCTTGAGTGTTAGTGGGTAAGACCTTTTGGAGCAACAGCAGTCAGGAAAAGATGTGTGAAAACAGGAGCTAGATGGTGGGGGGCTGGCACACCAGTTCGGGGGCCACCTCTAGGAAGGTGTCAGTAGGGGTGACTGCTGAAAATACTACACAGGTTGACTGATGCTGGCCTGATGGTACCTCTCTCTGAGGCATAGGTGCTGGGCCATTGGCTTGACCAAGTACTCAGCCAGTATGGAGACTCTGGTAGGGTGTCTGAGAATCACCCAAGACATGAAGACAAGGGCAAGGGGCAGACTGCTACTCTAAGAGCCTAAACTGGTTATGAACAGAGTGGAGGGAGCCCAGAGCGGGTGGGAGAGGAAGCAATGGGAAGAGGGTAGACCGGTTGCTCCTCAGAGGAAGATACCAGCAGCTTATTCTGCACTTTCCAATGGGCTCTAGATTCAGGTGGACACAGGCACACCTCAGCAATGTGTGCTCAGTCTCTGGCCTCACAAGACAGCTATGAATACAGCTTAGCACAGAAGTGTAAACTTGCTTAGAACACTTTAAAAGATATATTGATTTTGTAACTCAGTTGTATGGTTCTTTTTAAAAATATATTTACTTATTTATTATGTATACAATATTCTGTCTGTGTGTATGTCTGTAGGCCAGAAGAGGGCGCCAAGACCTCATTACAGATGGTTGTGAGCCACCATGTGGTTGCTGGGAATTGAACTCAGGACCTTTGGAAGAGCAGGCAATGCTCTTAACCACTAAGCCATCTCTCCAGCCCCAGTTGTATGGTTCTTGATTGTAAAGTTTGCCTATGGCAGTGTTCTATTGCAATGACAAATGGCTGGACAGGTCTGAACCGTGGTGATTTGCACCCAGGCTGCTCACTTTGGGCCCAGACCATGGGAAAGACAATACTGACAGGCAGGGAAGAAGCTTCCCTAGTCAAGGCAGTCAGTGGTGCTGGGATGGAGACCAGAGTAGCCTCTCCACCTGCCTATGAGCACCCAGACTCCTCAAGAACTATGGCAGAGGGACTGGCCTTCCCAAGAGGCTACTACCTCTGGGGCTCCTAGAGTATCTTTGCTTGCACTGTCCAGACCCTCAATTTCAAAATGGGATTAAACTAAGGTCTAGGCTCATGTCCTGGTAGAGGTGGTGCCTTGTGGGAGCAGCAGATGGGAACACACAGCATGAAGTTTCTAGAGCACTCAAGTTGTGCCTGACCTCATTCTCTTGCTGAAGAAGGGTGGTGAAAATCTGCAGGATGTATACCTCGTTAGTGCTGGGTAGGGAAAATGGGCGCACTTCCTCTCCAGATCACTTCCCCATTCCTAATCTGACATATACACACATTTACACGCAATCATAACCTTCTGGCCATGGTGTACACTCACATATGTGCACATACATATACACACTCAGAGCGTCCTTCCTGTGACCTCCCTGGAGAGCAGCCTTCTCCGAGGCTCAGGGTCTCAGTACCTGTCCCTGAGCCTGAAGGAGGAGTACTTTTACTCTGGGATCCAGGAGGCCCACTGGAGAAAAGGAGCACATGGGGGCTCTTCTGTGTGGTGAAATGGGATCCCCCTTATCAGTGGCTACGGTGGGGGCTGGGGGCTGGATGGAGGAATCAATCAGAGAAGGTTGTTTTTATTTCATGTTTAATTTCCTGCAGACTGAGCTCAGCCTTCCGCTCCATCCTCAGCCTCCCAGGTTTTTCTGGGGAGGGGGGTACTAGAGGCACTAAAATACACAGCTCTACTCCTTCCTATCTTTGGGGGTGGGGCAGAGGCAAGAGAAGCTGCTGCTGCTGTTTCTGTGGGTTCCAGGTCCTTTTTGTGGTGGGGATATAGAGGTGGGCGATGTCACTGAGAGCTGTGAAACTGAGGACCCAGGGAGGGCTAAAGCCAGTGTCTGTCAAAGGGACCTGGAATTGAGGGAAGGAGTGAAGTGAAGGATGGGAGACAGTGCTTGAGGGAGGTGGGAAGCCCCATTATCTGGGAAGGGGCAGTCAAGAACATTGTTTGGGGGAAGGAGTAGAAAAAGATTATGGTAAGATTTATTTGATGGAGATAGGAGGTGGGCACAGAGTGGAGAAACTCAGAGCAGTGGGAGCTGGCCTGCCTGGGACCTCTACCTCAGGGTGGTCTTTTGTCCCTATCCTTTTCATGTGCCTGAGGCTTAAGCTATTTGTCCCTGCCTTTCCTGTCCCTCAGTCAGCTTAGGCTATTAGCCTGGCTGACCTTCAATGTCCTCACATCCTCTAGGAGGTCGCATGGTACCTGGTGGTCCCTCTGTGCTCCGATCCACATCTCTGGGCAGAGACTTGGTGTGTTCTCCCATCTCTGACCCCCAGCTGTGCCTCTGTGCCTCCGGGCTGTGCAACCGCAGGCTTGTCTCTATAGCCCCCAGGAGTAGAGCTCACTGAGGTCCCCACTGTACTTCCATTCTGCATGTCGCTCCCAGGACCACCCCGTTCCTGGGCCACCCGGACCTGGCCCACTCAGCACAGGCCTCTCCCGAGGACCAGGCCATTCAAGGAACTGACTGTCTTGGAGGAGGCATCTCTAACCGCAGCCCATCTGGGGCCAGGGCGGGGTGGCCCAGGGCGGGGAGGCCTCAGTCTCATTGTCTTCAGACACCAGCTGTGGAGATTGGAATCCCAGACAGCAGAGAGAGGCCCTGAAGCCCCCTGGAGCAGGGCCAGACCCCAGGCTGCTTCCCATGAAGGACCATCTTGGGACCCCCTCATTGCCCTTCCTTGTTCCTGCTGTCACTGCACACCAGGCACCTGGTTTGCCACCAGCAGAGTGTGTGTCCTGATCAAGCTCCACAGAGACAGGCAAAACTGCAGTCCTAGTACACCCCTGCATTACTCATCCCCACCCCCAGGGCACTGCCAGGCTCAGAGCTCAACCCAGAGGTTTGACGCACATGGAGATCCCACCCACCCTGCTGCTTTTGTACAGAGAAAAGACAAACAGTCTGGCATGTGCCAGGAACAGCAAGCTAAAGTCGAAGAGCACTGGCCTGGAGCTGGGGAGTCTTAGATTCCAGGCTCAGCACTGTTCTGCATTGTTGTTAACTCTGGGCAGCCACTTCCCACATCTAGGTCTTCTTCCTCATCAAAAGATGGTGTGATCTTTTCTGAACTACCATTCTGTAATTCTATAACCTTCCTACTTGATAGGAATACATTTGATAATGTCTAATAATGTATAATGTGTAATATATCTGTATATTTGTATATATCTGTAATGTATTTGTTTTTCTGCAATAATTTGATAGACAATAAATTAAGGTTTCCCTTTCTACCTTGGCTGATAGGCAGTTCAAAGCTGAATTTGACAATAATGAACTTTATCCTGGTGGGGGTTTTGTTTGTTTGCTTGCTTGGCACTGTTTTTGTTCTTAAACTAAAATAAATCTCTAATTGTAAATATTCTCACTGTTTTGGAAGTAGGCTTGTGGATGTCTGTGTGTGTCAAAAAAGCAGCGTTACTTGCTCTATGTCATTTTCTGTTTCCTGCTGAATGTTCCTTGAACTCTGTTCTGCATACTCGAATTCATTTGAGAAGTGTGCATGTATGTGATGCTTACCTGCACCCAGGTACACACATACAAGTAGAAAGCAAACATATTTACCCCATGCCAACATGCTACCTACTGGCACTGTAGCCTTGCAATCAGTTACTCCTTTCTCTACCCCTCCTTCCCTGCCCCGAGTCCTGGTCTAGAGCTAAGGCTGGAACCCAACTCCTCTGTGAGCTCAAATCTCAGGTAGGCGAGGTCTCATGGGGCATGAGAAGGCTCTGGCATCGCAGCAAAGCCAAGCTCTTCTGAAGTTCTTCAACAAACCACGAGACTACAGCATGCCCCAGCATCTACAGTACCTAAGGGGCTGCAGGTTTCTTTTCTATGTACCCAGGTTAAATGGAAGATACCTCAGTGTGTTAAACGGGACTTGGTGAAGCTGGTGGGCGCTCAACTGGTGCCTCAGAACCATGAGTAGAATAAAAGCAACACTGTCCATGAGTCTGCCCAGGACTCTTTGTTCTGATTCCCCAGGGCCCAGACCACAGTGCTATGCCCATTAAGAAGAAATACTCTTTGGGGACTGCTGAGATGGTTCAGTTTGTAAAATACTTTCAATGGAAGCAAGAGGACCTGGGTTCAGATGCCTAGACCCCACTTAAAAGAGTCAGGTATGGAGGTGTGCACCCATGTTCTCCAGCACTGGCAAGTGGGGCAGACAGGAGGCTCAGTGGTTACCTAGTCTAGCCAAATCAGCAAGCTCAGGGTGCAGAGGAAAAAAAAAGATGTTTTCTAAAAAATGAGATCAGGAGCAATTGAGAAAGACACTAATGTTGACCTCTGGCTACACACACACACACACACACACACACACACACACACACACATCATCCACTACTTTCAAACACACATGAACACACACACATAACACACACACACATATACTTGTACATGCATATTCCCCCACTTCCAAACACTCATGAACACACACACATATAACACAACACACACATTAAAATATAATTTAAAATAAAAAACCCTCTCTACTCAAATGTATCTGGTTTCTGCCTGATAGATAGGAACTCTCATGCTCCATTCTTGCCATACCTTGAGTGGAAAAGCAACCTGACTGTGGAGCTGATTTCATATTAAACTGCAGTTTGAATGTTAGTGTGTGGCCTTGATCATATGTGCTTTGGCAGATTGGGTTTTCACTTTCTTTGCTATGATTTCCTGTAGAGGGACACACCCTCTGGGCAAAGCAGGGTCACTGGGCTGCACATACTTACATGCTGCTCAGCATCCAGCCTTCTCTAATTGGTGGGGACACAGAAGTGAAATAGCTGTGGCCTGAATCTATAATCCCAGAGCATGAAAGGCAAGACAAGGTGGCCAGTAATTCAAGGCCAGCTGTGGTTACATAGTAAGATAAAGGCTAGTCTGAGTGACATGAGACCCATCTCAAAAGCAACACACGATCTCTCAGTCAGGGGCAAGAGAATAATGTGACCAGTCCTAAAGTCTACCCAGAAGAAGAAGCAGGACAAGCAGAAGAAAGTGGTCTGCTTTGGTTATGTTGAATTGGGCTGAGTTATAAGGGCTGTGTGATATTGTGTGGTGTTTAGCAGAGTCAAACTGGGTTGATCTGTGCTGAGTTAGCACTCTGAGCTCTACTGAGTTCATTTGGGCTCTACTTAGTGAATTGAGCTGAGTTCATTGTCTGGTACTGTGTTGCATTGGGTTCAATTTTGTTGTGTTGAACTGGGTTGAACTGAGCTGTATGTGCTGAGTTGGGCTGTATTGGGTTGATTGAGTAATACTGAATTGGATAGGGTTGGGTGTGATGTTTTGTGTTGGGTTGTGTGGTTATGTTGCATTGGGTTGAGCTGAGCTGTACATGTGCTGCGTTGTGTTTACTGTGTTGCATTGTGTTGCATTGGATTGAGTTGTACTGAGTTTAACTGGTAAGTGTGTGGTGAGTTGTGCTGTGCTGAGTTGGTTGTCCTGGGCTGTGTTGTGTTGCTATGTTGGTTTTTATTGGGCTGTAGTGTGTTGTTGGGTTGGGTTACTGGGTTAAACTGTGTGTGCTGAGTCGCACCATGTTGAATTGGCTTGTTCTGGCCTGTCATATTAAGCTGAGTTGAATGGAATTTGTGCAGTTAGATGTACTGTTTTGAGGTGGGTTGTACTAGTCTGTGCTCCTCTGCACTGGATTGTGCTGTGCAGTGACTGGGCCACGTTGTACTGAGTTGTATTGTCTTGGAGTTGAACTGGTCTGTGTATGGAGGCTTGCTCTACACTGAGTTGGTTTGCTGTATTGTACATTAGGTATACTTGGCTCAGTTGGGTTGAGTTGGGTTTGGGTAGTGGTGATGGTAAGGCACTGTATTGGCCATGATGACCAGGAGTCTCCTCAGAAGGAGGCATGTTGATTGGGTCCTGAAAGATGCAGGAGGCAGCTATCCTGGACATGATGGAGCTGTAGTATTCTCTGCTTCTACTATGGGCCTGTGAATGTCTGTGCCTTGTTCATCTCCATTCTGCCTTCCAGAAGAGACGTGGTGCCATCTTGTCCTTCAATTAAGGCATGGACTCACAGATAGCAACCTTCTCCTTCCTCCACAGAGCCTCCTTCTCTTGACCTTACCCTAAAGAGCTGAATATAGTGGCTGGGGAGGGGGCATCAGGGTGGCCAGATCCTCTCTTGGCCTGGCAGGCCCTCCTGTGGTAAGGAAAATCTGGCATAGCCCACAGTAGTCAATAGCTCCCAGTTGCATCTGGAGCCCAAGGCCTGGGAGACTCTGTGGGTCCCCTGCCTGTCACTCTGGCTGACCTGCACACGGGCCTCAGTGAGATCCGTCCTCATAGCCAGCTGCTCACGTGCATACACATCAGGATAGTGTGTCTTCTGGAAGACTTTCTCCAGCTCCTCCAACTGGTAGCTGGTGAAGGTGGTACGGTTCCGCCGCTTCTTGCCTTTGTTGCTCTCAGAGTCGGTCTTTTCCAGGGGGCTTGGGATGTCAGCACTAGCCCGGTCCTGGGGCCCCTTGGCCCCTGTCTCCTTCACGTTGAGGTAGCTGTTGTCCATGCCCACAGGTTCAGAGTCAGGGGGCAACTCTGGCTCACCCAGGTTGCTCTCTTTGGCTGAGGAAGAGAAAGAAAGGTTAGAAGCTTGAATACAGCCAGGGAGAGTGGAGAACACTTTTCCCTTGCAGAGGCACACTGAGTACCAGCTCAAGAGAGTCAAATTTCATATCCTAGCTTTTCATCAACATGCTGGGTGACTTTGGGCAAGTCCCTCCCTTCTCTCACCCTCTGTGGCATCATCCTTAAGTGGGTCCCTTCTGGCACCACTCTCATGTAGCACTGGGTTTACCTGTCTGACCTTTGGGACTTTTTCCTTACTCTGTGGATGTGAGATTCCTCCCCTACACCAATGGACCCAAATGACTAGCTAACACAATACTGAGAGAGGAAAAAGCATTCAATCACACTGGACTTGGTGGGAGAGAGAAAGACCACCACTGAGGCACATAGTGTGGTCCCCATAGAGTTCAGTAGAGGAGCCTTGGAGACTGTCTCAAAACTTTAGTGTTGAGAGGGTCACCCTCACCTTCTACTCCACTGGTAACACTGGTCTCACTGTCCATGGAGGGGCTTTTAGCAGATGGTTTTTATTGAGGCATGGATGTTCTTGATGGGGTCCTTTTCACTAGCCACAGCTAGTGACAGCTCCATGTCCCTAATGAACCCCTTTGTGGCTTAGTTTTCCCTCTGTAACTTGGGAGTGAATGAAGATATCCACGGGATATTCCTTATGGGTTGTGAGAAACAGAGGGGCAGTAGCCTCTGGTCTGGCCTTGCAGACTTACAGGGCCTGCCAGCACTAGAGAAGTATGACCCAGGACAAGGCCTCCATAGGAAAAGTTCCTGGGGGTGCAGACATATGTATAAAAGCACCATGGGCTTGGATCAAGACATGTCTCCAGATGTGCAGAGCCCCCACCCCTTTTTGCCATATTCCTTATCTGAGACTTTGAGAGAGACAGATTCAGTGAGAGATCAGTTAAATGGAATGTGGAGGGAGATTGTAGAAAATCCTTGAGTACAGTCAAGTTCTGTCCATTTTCACCAAGCCCCACCCATTCTGACCCTCTGTTCCTTCTTCTGGAAACAGATTATGCAATTTGCATTTTAGGTCACAATGATGCTTCTATCCCTGATCTTCTGATGCCATCCAGGTTGGGGATGGGGGACTGACATTTCAGGTTTACCAGCCTCCCTGTGTGCATGAGGGAAGGTGAGAGGACCTGTCTGCTTCTGTCCTCTCCCTCCAGCTCTGTGGCACTGAAGAGAGGAAGGAGAGGGGAGTGCCCAGAGTAGGCCTGAAAGCAGCTCCTGAAGGGCCACTCATAGTGTAATGCCACAGATGCAGCTGACCCACCAGAGGCATCACAGATGACAGCCATGCGAGCCCAGCTCACACAGTGGGCCACAGCTTTAGCGACAGCACTGTGAGAATTGCAGCTGGCAGCTGGGCCAAGGGCTTCCAGCAAAGATATTTATCTTCCCGGCAGACAAATAAGTTTTATGTTTTGGGTCTTTCTTTCTTTCTTTCTTTCTTTCTTTCTTTCTTTCTTTCTTTCTTTCTTTCTTTCTTTCTTTCTTTCTTTTTTTTAGGAAAGAAATCCCACCCAGCTCACCAAAAATAAACATTCCTCTTGTGCAACTTCCTGGCAGCCAGGCCAGGGAAGAAGGCCACCACCCCTGCTGGCTTAGCCCTGCTCCCCAGGCCTATCCTGGCCCCATGGAACCTGGTAGTGTCTCCAGGCATCCAGCCTGGAGCTGGGATTACCCCATAGGAAAGGGGGCCAGTTGAGGGCAGCTACATAGAAACCAGGGTTGGAAGGACCAGCCCAACTTCTCATTTAGACGAAGGAAAAACAGGCTGGAAAGAAAAAAGAATACTCCTTAATTATCCACAGAACACAGCTTCCTGCTCCAGGGACTATCCTACTCTCTAAGTATGGGTATGGGACCTGTTTCCTGGAAGAAGAAATCCAAGGCCTCTCAGCACTCAGGAAACCTGCCCTTGAGGACAGGGGACTAAGGTGTAATTCAAGGCACCCTCAGTATGGAGCTAGTTCTTAGCCTACCAGAAGAGATGGCAGTGCCCAATCTTCTGATGAGAAGTAGGGTCTACCCCTAGCCACATCCAGACACCCACTGGATCAAGTGAGTGAGGGGTAGGGAAACTGCAAGGCATGCACTGAGACCCCTGTCCCAGAGGGACGTGCCCGCTCTGGGCCCCAGTTCTGTCCGCTTTGGTATGTATGTGTGTGTGCGCGTAGGCACGTGGAGGCTTCAGATGCTGGTCTCAGGAGCCATCTACCAAGTTCTTGGATACAGGGTGCTTCTCTGGTCTGGAGCTTGCTGTCCCACTAGGCTGGCTGGGTAGCGAGCTGCAGAGGTCTGCCTGTGTTTGCTTCTTCACATCCCAGCATGCCCAGCTGTTTTAGGTGTGTTCTTGGGTTTTAACCTCATGCAGGTATGGCAGGCACTGTACCAATCGAGCCATCTCTCCAATCCTCAATACCAATTTTTAATGTTTATTTTATATGAATGCGTATCATGTGAGTGCCTGGGAGTTATGGAAGATTGAGAATCATCACGTGGGTGCTGATAATCGAACCTAGGTTCTCTGTAAAAGCAACAAGTACCCTTAACCACTAACCACTAAATCATCTTTCCAACCCCCCAATCTTTTCTTTTTTCTTGCTATTGAAAACCATTTTTAACTTTAAATATATTTTGATCCTATTCCCCCAACAAGCCTTTCAAGAGCTGCTACTGATCCCTACCCACCCAACTTTATGCTCTTTCTCAAAAAACAAACAAATCAATATAACCAAGAAAACAAAGTAAAACACCACTCAAAAAGAAAGGACCCCCCCACTAAACTGTAACCAAAACACACACCACAAAAAAACCCCAAAAAACTGTGGAGTCCATTATCAACTACTCCTGATAGGGGCCTGCCCTCGAGTGGTGGATGTACCCAGTGTCACTCCATTAGAGAAAACTGATTTTCCCTCTCTCGGCAGGTAAAAATGACAGGCAGCCAGCCACTTTTGATCACTAATTTTCTTGCCTTAAATGCTGAACCTGGGTCCCTATTCTAGACAATAAAGGATAATTCTCCCAAATTCTGTAGCCATGCCTACCTTCTCAGAATGAGAAGCCTGGATACCCAAGGTAGGAGACTCCTGTCACCTGCCTATAAGCTCCCTCTACCTGTGGCTCCAGAAGCCAGGCCATTTGCCCTTAGCCAGCCCATGTTTGGTTTGTCCTCTTGGAATCTGATTCATTGTTTCTGGTCCATCTTCCTAGGGCCCTTCCTCAACCCAGCCCTGGGACCATGGGACATGGCTCCTCCATCTGAGGTCTGCCATCTATCTATCTAGCTTGATGGCTGCAGCTCCCACTACTGTGCCCCCTGTGATCTGCAGTGGGTTAGCTGCGGTCTAGGGATGAGGAGGGAAACACTTGGGGCCCTGTGTGAAGCCAATCAAACGATCCAGAGGGGCCAGCTAGGAAAGTGGCCTGGATAAGGCCTAGTATTCAGAATCTAGCTCATCCTGGCTATCCTCCTCAATGAGATGGGTCTAAAATCCCTGCCTCCACAGTGTGAGTCTGATTACTCCTGACTAATGGAGGCCACTGTCCCCATAACCCTTGCCTCTGATCACCTGCTCAGAAAAATCTTTCTTTCAGGTGGCCTGCATGTGCTTTCCCAGGAAGCCCTAAAGCCAGAGCTAGCCCTCTATCCCCCACTCAGCTCTCACAGCCTGGGGTTTGCTAACTAGCTGTGAATGAAGCTTAGTGTCTGACTCCCTAGTGGAGGAGCAGGGCCCCAAGGAGAGCTTCTCCTCACAGCTCACAGCATAGGGAGGAAGAGCCCAGATACATCAGGACAAGCTATGGAAGAAAAGATGAGGCCTGGCCAAGAGACTCTCCAGTGCTCCCTCTCCATCCAGCCATTGTGCACGCCTTGTGCCATGGCACCACTGCTTACGTGAGTTGCTGTTGAACAGGTGATGGGACCAGGCATGAATCAGGTACATGAAGAATTAAGCAATAGCATGGTACTTTCAAGACAGGTCTCACGTGACTGGAGGGGACTGAGGGAAAGTATGTAGAAGAAAATCCAAGAGGGACCTTAAGGGATGTTCCTCTCCACACGGGGAAATAAGCAGGACCAGAAGGGAGGGGCTAGCATTTAAACAGTAATTCCCAACTTTCCTGATGCTGTGAGATTTTAATATAAATGTCTCATTTTTATTAAAATGAGTGACCATCAACTATAAAATTATTTTCATTGCCATTTTATAGCTATAATTTTGCTACTTATTATGATTTGTAATGTAAATATATGATATGCAGGATATCTGATATGTGACCTATGAAAGGGTTATTCAACCCCGCCCCCAAAGAGGTCATGACCCACAGGTTGAGAACACTGATATAAACCATTACCCACCACCTAGCAGATAGTAGCTGCCTCTACCGCAGGCTGCCACATTGCACAAGAGAAGCGGCCTCTGGGGGTGCCAGTTTGCCCAGCTGCCAAGGTCCTTCACTGCCCTGTGGCCCCAGTACTGGAGTAGGCTGAGCAGCAGCAGAGCCCAGCTTGAATTCAGGTCACCACCAGCAGGGCTGCCTTTTCCCCAGCTGCTGGGGACACCCTGCATGGATTCCACACTGACTGGATGTCTTCCTTTCCAAAGGAGGGAAGGAGCTTTTTGTGGGTGTGTCCCGGAGTCAAGGCAGTGAGTAGGGTCCAGGGTCATCCAGACCGAAGGCTTCCTTGGTCCATCCACCTGTCCCCCAGTGGCTTGGAACACACAATGTAGATCAACCTAGCCTCCAACTCACAGAGATCTGCCTGTGTTTGCCTCCAGAGTGCTGGGATTAAAGCTGTGTGCCACCATGTCCAACAATCAGAACCAGGCTACCCATAAAAGGGAGATAAGGAGTGACACAAGTGGATGTCCAAAGTAATGCCTGATCCCGAAAGGCCATCCCTCAGTGGTGTCAAGGTGGGGAGGCAGAAGCAAGAGCTTCCAGGTGGGCCACAGACCTCTTCTGGGAACCAGCTGTCCCAAACTGATCTCACTTGGTGTTGGCCACTGAGTTTCAGCTTATGAATCAAGAAAGTGGGAAATCCACCTTCGTTTCCTTAGCCTCTACCCCACTCGTCCTTGGTCAGCCAGTCCGGCTTCCATCTAGAGTCATCTAAAACTCTTGAGAAACTTCTAAAGGTGTGTGTGTGTGTGTGTGTGTGTGTGTGTGTTTTCTTCTTTTTTACTGTGATTGTTTTTGGGAGCACATCAGGAGCCTCTTTGTGCATTTGTCTGTGTTAGAAGATGTGAGCCTCAGGGTATGTACCAACCTGCAGCTGGGATGGTGTGGGGGACATGTTCCCACTTGCCTGGAGAGAAGTTTGTGAGTGTGCAGACATGTGTACAGTTTTGTGTCAGGATGGATAGGTGAGTGTGGACCTGGGTAGAATGTGTGCACGTGTGTGGCTGGGCATAGGCAGTGCATATGGTGTATATGGCTACAGGGTCTGAGTAATTTTATCCTCCATGGTTTTGATTACATCTATTTTCCCTCCAAACATCTGCTCTGTGGGGGACATGCCACTCGCTCTGTTCCTGGGTAAGCTGGCCCCATACACCCTGTGGCGGAGTGCACAGCACCGATGTAATCTCCTTAAACAAAACAGGCCAGCATGGGGCCCTTTCATGCTATTTAAAGGGCACTGACTAAACCCACCGCTGTCCAAACAGTCCTGGGGGGCTGGGGCAGAGGCTAAAGGTTAGCCATTGATTGCAGAAATTCTCACCCCACCTCATCTGCCCCTGGGCTCTGCCCAGAGCTCTTTAGTTTAGCAAGCAGCTTGGTAAAATAATACCAGAGGGGAAGAAGGACCCAGGTGACATATCAGCAAAAGCACAACGAACGTTTCTGAGTACTACTCCAGAGGCTGTGGGCCCAGAGAGGAAAGTGCACCAGAGTGCTCAGGCTGGCTGGGGACAAGGCACCCATTCTGAGCACTCTCCAGCCTGAGAGCCCTAGCAAGGAATGAGAAGCACAGACCAGAGGAGGTGGAGGGGGACAGGCGATCTAAGTAGACTGAGTTTTCTAGGATGTGGGCACTGTAGTGGGTGTGGACTGTAGTTCCTAGTAATGCTTTTTTAAAGTGGCAGTTTATTAGAACAGACAGCTCAACAAAGAAGACACATGGACAGCCAATAAACCTGGGGACAGGCAGGCCACCACTACTACTACTGAGCACATATGAAAAGCAGGGTGAGATCCCAGGATGCTCCACACACAGTGGAGATACAGAAATAGGAGTCAGTGGCGCTGGTCACAGTGACTGCAATTGTGTCAGCAGTTTCTACATTCAGCCCTGGCCCCAGCAAGCCCTAAAGAAATGAAGACTCATTTGTCAGGGGCAGAGTCCCAAACCAGAGAACAAACACTGGTGCTGTGCTTGGCCCTGACTGTCCCCAAAGGCTTGTGTGTGTCAGAGACTTGGTTCTCATCTTGACAATGCTGGACGGTGACAGAAGTTCCAGGAGCTGGGGTCTGTAGAATGTGTGGGTGGGTCTTAGATGCTGGGGATAATCCTTAAAAGGATTATGGGACAGTAGTGTCTCCCTTTTCTCCCTTTCTGCTGTGATGAACATCATCACAGACACAAAGCAACACAACTAACTGTGATACAAATTCATACTATAGAATAACATTTTAGCACGTAGAATGATGCTTATCTCTGGCAAGTAAATCCACCTCTCCTTCACGGGTTTTTGAGACAGGGTTTCTCTATGTAACAGTCCTAGCTGTCCTGGAACATTTTGTAGACCAGGCTGGACTTGAACTCACAGAGATCTGCCTGCCTCTGCCTCCTGAGTGCTGGGATTAAAGGTGTGCACCACCACTGCCCGGCCATAAATCCTTCTTTGACAAGAGATAAATAAAAGTGCTGGAAAGGTGTTGGGTTAGAAATTCCAAAACAGAAGAACCCTTTTTCTTTTAAACTGATTGTCACAAGCACTTTGTCACCGTCACAGGAAGCTGAGTGACACAAGACCATTAGGAGGTGAATGAAAAGCAGGTTGGGGAATATGTAGTGGACTGACATTCAGGAATGAAATGAACCCCTCACACACAGTGTAGGGGAGTGTCAGAAGCACACTATAGTGTGTAAAAGAACCAACTTGAAAAAGCACACATTGTGTGACTTCATTCAGTTAGCATATGAGATTGGAAAAGGTAGAAACGGAGGTATGGAGGGCAGAGAGTTGGCTGTCAAGGTGTGAAGTGGGTTGTTGTTGACAAAGAGATCTCATTGGTGTGAAAGACTCTCCTGGAACTATATGATTACGCCTTGTGATGGGGCAATGGGTGAATAAATCTGTATGGGAATGCATTAAAATAAATACCAAACTTGATTCCACACTTTGCTATTTTTATGGTGTGAAAAATGTAACTAAAGAGAAAATACAAAGTGACATTGAACATAAGGAAAGAACAAGAAACAAAGTTCATCAGGCTATTGTCTTCTGTATGGAAGCAAGCCGAGGTTAGAATAGCCAGCATAAAGAATATTCTTCCTACATGTGGGTGCTATGCATTCTGTATGGCCTCTTTGTTGGCATTTAGCATGAATTATTGTGCATTTATCTGTTTGCTCATTTTTCCTTTGTTCCTCTTGTCCCCCTTCCCCTCAGAAAGCAGGGATCTTTCTTCCCCTCCCACCCAAAGCTCACTATTGCTCTGGGGATACATTAGATGTGCAGTGAACACCTGATATTCATGAATATTCACGAATGACTGAAACCTGTTTCAGAACAGGGCTTTGGCAGGTGGAAAGACGCGCATCTCTAGGAAGCTCAGGGTTGACAGAAAGTGGGACCAGCATGGAGTGACTACTGTTAGAAAACACTAAAGCATTCCAGAAGTTGGAATTTAAATGTGTGGACTTTTTCACCTTGGTTGGTCTGTTTTCTTCTGTCTGGCTTGAAGTACCACTGTATTTGTTCTATGGGCTCAGGTAAAACTCTTATCTGAAGCAGAGACTGGAATTCCCAGTAAAGCCTGTGCTGACAGGAGCTGACACTGCTGTGGACTGATGGGAAGTGAGAGGTCTGACTGGAGTGGGTGGGAGAAAGCAGCTTCAGAGAAATGCCCCTGTCATGTGGGGATGGTACTGTCTTTCCAGCTGGGTCCTGATGAACTCACTCCAGGCCAACGCCTCCGGTGACTAATGATGCCCAGCGCTCAAGTCCAATCTAGATCTCAGGAGACTCTTGGCCTACAGCCTTATAATCCTTGAATACAGCCAGAGGAGTGTCTAAGACATAGGCACCCATCATGCTGCAACCCAAGAAAGGATCCCTCTAGCTCCGAGGAGTCTCATTCAGATGTCAAATACAGGGCACGATGTTCCTTCAAACAGTACCTCTATATCAACAGTGAACACCAGGGCCTGGGGAGATGACTCAGCTAGGAAAGTGCTTGCTATGCAAGCAGGAGGACCTGAGTTTGATCCCCAGCACCCACATAAAAGCAGGGGCAATAGCACAGACGTAATCCCAGCTCTGGGAAGACAGAGGCAGGAGGATCTCTGGGGTTCACTGGCCAGCCAGCCTAGCCAATGAGTGACCTCCAGGTTCAGTGAGAGACGCTGTCACAATAAGGTAGAAAACAATCAAAGAACACACTCACTTGATAACAACTTCTGTTTTCCACATGGATGTGCACACTCAAGCACACATGCACACACATACAAACACACACACTATTAAAAACACCAGAAGCTGGGAGGTGGTGGCACACGCTTTTAATCCCAGCACTTGGGAGGCAGAGACAGGTGGATTTCTGAGTTCTAGACCAGCCTGGTCTACACAGTGAGTTCCAAGATAGTCAGGGATATATAGAGAGACCCTGTTTTTAAAAACTTAACAGATAAACACACCAGTTATTGATGAGCAATCCACATAATGATTCTTTCTGTATTTGACATTTGAATGTGACAGGTTTCATTCTGCTAAACTGGCCAACCTCAGCATGGCTTGTAGGGATCTGTGAACTATCTCGCCCCCTCTTCTTCACCCACTTTCACCTGTTCAACTCCCCACATGACCACTTCCACCACCCCCCCCCATGCCTTGGGCTTCCTGCCTCTGCAGTCACCCTCCTGCCCCACATGACCACTTCCACCCCCC